>BKCH01001251.1:0-361544 GCA_008635985.1 Ficus erecta
AGGTAGAATACCAACTCAAGTATCATATAACTTGATATATAAAAATTTGTATTAGATTTAATGTCTCTAGCTAACATTATTTTTCGAGAAATTACCTGCACATAAAGGTTTCCCAAATAAATGAAGAGTTTTGACTCCTCGTGCAGTGATTTTGAGAGTTGCTTTTGATGCCCTGGGCTTGCGGGTGTTGGCCCATTTCTGCCGCATTTATATTCTTCTGACATCTTAGATTTTAAATATTTTAAGCTTCTTACAAATTCACATCTCATAAAAAAAAAAAATAATAATAATAAAATAAAATAAAATTTATAATAGGCTTTCAACAGCAGAACATGCTTATGCTCAGACTGCATTGCCCCGATATCAATGAAAACAAAATTACATTTATGGTGAAATTGGCACCATTTTGAGATACGCAACTCTTGAAAACGACAACTATTTGATTCCATCCTTGCCCGGGGCATTAGTATGAGATCAGATTACTGATTTCCCAGATCAAACTCGGGACCATTTTGGTCAGTATACACCTTTGTTTCTATCCAAGAAATTCAATGCCGGGACCGAAATCATTCCATATCTTTTTTCTTTTCTCTATATGACCTACTCTCATGTAAAGCACCCTATTTTTATTGGACACAAACGACACTTGTATCAATTAGTCTTTTAGATTGTACCAGGTAGTTTCTTGAGTTATATTGGTTAGTCTCTTAGGTTGTCCTCCCCCCTCATATATTGTTTTTTTTTTCTTCCATGTTTAAGACTATCTAAGTGACATATTTTCGGTGAAAATCCAAGTGACATATTTATATATATATATATATATATTTCTTGTAGCATAGCAAAAAGAAAAAATCCAAGTGTACTTTTTTCTTTTCCATTGAAAGCATCTTTGAATATCTTTTTGATTGGGACAAGATTTGTAACAACTACTATACATCATACCACGCTAGGCCTATATTCACAATAGTCTGGACCTTACTAGATATGCCTTGGGCCTAAGACATTGAAAACATGGTCCATCCCACTAAAAGCATACACTTTTTTTTTTTTTTTTTTTTTTTTTTTTTTTTTTTTAGTGTCAATTGCTCATTTTGATTTTTTAACAAAGTTATGATGTGATCTCGAACTTTTTTTTTCGTTAATAAAAAGTCTTTAAATTCTTTAAAAGAGTATAAAATGATCTTTTTTGTAACTAATATTAAAATTCTAACAGAGGTACATAAGCTCATCTTGGTATTATTAAAATACATAGATAATTCAAAAAAAAAAAAAAAAAAAGGCATAGGTAAAGTAGTTTTAGTATCAAAACAACCTTTAAGAAGTGATCACTCAAGGGTACGTTTGGTTGGAGAAAGATAGAAAGAGGGAAAGGGAGGAAGAGAGGCGGAGGGAGATACCTAATTCCTTATATGGTTGGAGGGAAGAGAGGATCAGGGTAAGAGAGATGAAGGAATGATCTCTTCCTCTAGTACAGCAATACCCAAATAACACTACTAAAAATCGAGCTTTAGCGACGAAATATTTCCATGTTATAAATAGTGTCCATCCTTGGTATAAATTTATAGCGAGAAAAATGTTCCTAGTTATGGCCTTGTTACAGTTCCGTCACTATAGATTTGAAGGAAAAAAAAAAAGGTGATTTGGTGTTATATTAGTGATGATATTTGCCGTTGCAATAGTAAACAATCCTCGTCATTGGATGTAGCTTTTTGGGTGATAGACTTATAGTAAGGAAAATTCTCCTCACTGCAGGTATTATACATGATTATTTAAATATATTGAAGATTATTTTCCTTTCTATGGGTCCTGATATTTTTTTTTAGGTAAAAAAACAAAATACTTTCAACCAAAATATGTTGATTTCATTATTAAATAACTAATGAATTATGATAATGAAAATTTAGTACTGATAAATTACTTGAGCAGAAAGCATTGCAATTAGTTAGCATAAGCAGGAAAAAAAAAAAAAAAAAAAAGTAATTACAAAGTCAAACATAAGTTGTAAATTTATACCAAGTACATAAGGTTCTAAACATAAACCAAGTACTTAAGTTACAGATGCTAGTAAAAAAGAACAAAAGTTAATTATCCTTACATCGATGTTGATCGCAACAATCTATAGTGTGGAAACAATTGATCACGAAAATTAGGCAACAACAATTCAGTCACGTGATCTATTTTTAGCATGTATCTGAAGATTATGCACTTCCTGAGCATGTCCATAGTTGGCAAACTCTTGAGATTGCACCTCTTGGATTTGCCATATAGTCGGAAAATTCATTGATTTTTACTCCTTTTTTCAACATCCACCAAATCCATTTAATTCCTTTAAAAGACCATTTTATCCCAAATAATTACACAAATAACTAGAAAAGAAAAGGAGCGAGATCAGGGAATATTTTTCTGTCCTCATCACCATTCTTCAAAACAATCACTTAATGAGAGATGAGAATGGGATGAGGAAATTTCCGTTGGGGTACCTTCCCATATTGCATCCCAATCCCCCTATCTAATATTTACCATTAGCAAAAATTTTTGATAAACTAGAAATAAAAATAAGTTGAAATTCATCTTAAATTCAATTTAAATTCAATAATTACATAAAAGAAAGTTCAATATATATACAGAACAATTTCAAGAGTTAGGATAAATGCTATTGATAATATTTATTTTTTTTCCTTAAATATGTATATCAAAAGATAAAAATTTATCTCCATCCTGTCCCAAACTTCGATAACATTCCCATAGTCCGACCTTAGTAATGGCGGGTACTTGGGGAGACTCATCCTCATGGGAAAAAAAAGACATCTTTACAAATAATTTATCTATGTTCTTAGGTCTACCTCACTCGTATCAAACAACTTGAAGAGGATTTTTAGGCTACATTTGGTAAACCAACTCAAATTTAAAATTTTCATCTCAGTTTTGTCTTTTTTCTGAAAAGTCAACAAAAATTATAACTAATTTTTAAAAAGTCAACCAACCCCAACTTAAAAATTTCAATTTCAACCGTAACACCAAACGGAAGCTTAATTATTTTCATCTTTCACCTTTGTTGTCACTATACTCTTTATACTTCCTACTCTCTTTATGCCCCGACCAAACGGAGCCTTAGTTCAGTAACTAACCACACGACCGCACACAAATACATATGTAACAATACAAAAGTTGATTATTTTCTCAAATTATAAGGGGAAAAACAACCACAAATAGAGTGGTGGGTTAAGAATATTCGTTGCTCTATAGTCCTATTTTAAACTTCTTATCTGATTTTTTTTTTTTTTTTGTTAGAATCTTCTCTGATAGTTGATTGTACTGCACTAAATAATAGTGCCTAGTGGAGTGAAACTAAATTTATTCTCTGGAAAAAATTAATCATATTAGAGCTGTAAATATAGACCGGACTAAGCGACTGATCTGTTACCCGTAATATCTGGCTCATCACATGTCGAGCCTGTCCTCTGCTCAGGGCAATCACAAGAGTCGGGCTGGACTTTAGTTTTGAGCCCGATGGGCCCGCCTGGCCCGGCCAGCTAGCACGCGCAAGCATGTTATGTTTTTTGTTTTTTGTTTTTTGTTTTACAACTCCTTTGTAATATAAATAATTTATATATAATGAAATATGGTAGAAATAACATATTATTTTTTCTATTAAAAAAAATTGAAGATGATCGTTGCCAACAATCATATTACATATATGTAAAATCGACGAAATTCAAAACTTTTCGTAAAATAGACGAAATTTAAACAAAGTTCAGCTCTATGTTTCTATCTACTTATACTTTTAAGATGCTTTACTTTTTTGGTTTTTTCAAACTTTGAACGTTTGTATTTGAATTTTAAAGTTTTGATGTCAACTTTGTTTTGTTTTTGTTTTTTTTAAAGCCCATTTTTTCGTTTACCATGCTAAATTCAAGCCCATTTATCCGGCCCAATTTTAAACTCACTGGGCTTTAGGATAGGGCCAAATTTAGCTTTCACTCTTAGAACGGACCTAATCCGGCCTGCCAATTAATCGAGCCAGACTTAGGCCAGTCTGATTTTCCAACCCGATCCGATTTTTCCCTTTCTACCTATAAAGGTCGGGCCTAACTGACCAAATTTACATATCTAAATCATATCATTCCATTCTAATAGTGAACCCTTTGATTTCTATTATAAAATAAAATTAAGGAGGAAGAGATGTTACAAACAATATAATAAGAAAATACATTCTTTTTTATTTGGAAAAAAAAAAAGTAAAAAAGCAACTTTTAAAATTAAAGAAGTACCTAAACTTATATGTGGATGCCACCTCTAGATATATATCACATAACTTACACATATGACCTCAATTACAGGTTATAATCTCAAATTTAGACCTCATCATAATCTTTCAATAATTCTTCTCACATAATATTGTGAATTAGCTCTCCATTATTCTCCTTTTAATATTGAGGCGTATCCTATGTAACTCATGTCTTTCCCTTTTAGCTTTACTTTTTATTCTTAGTCTATAAATATAAGATATATGAAAATGTTTTTCACCTCTCATAAGTGAACATATAAATATATACATAATGATCTCTTATCTCTCATTTCCTCAGTGTTTTTCTTATTGTTCTCTTTAATTTCTCGTAACGTTATTTTATAACACCAAAATGGTTTTTATTTAAAATAATAAATTGAGCCCACGGATCACATTAACAACAAAAAATACATGGTCAGTTCGTTCCTATCGAATCAGTATAAATTAATATAAGTAGGAGCACATATATAATATTAATTAATTAAGGTTGTAAATTTTGTGGCGGGTCTACATGGGGAAGACAATTTCCCATTTATGGTGTTACACGACGAAGCATATATATGAATAATCCAAAGATGATCTTTTGTCTCCACGTGCATTTAATTACTAAATAATTGCTCTTTCTTTTAATTATCATCACTCTCATATCAGATTTTTAGCCCGATTCCCGCTACTTTTGCTTGGGTCCAAAATCGTATTTTCTTTAGCTTAACGGTGAATTTTTTTAACACCTGGTTGGGAATCCAAGAAAATCTTCTGTTCCTTGTTACCCTTAAATAACTATTATATCAGTACTTTAGGCAAAAAAAAAAATAATAATAATAATTATCAAGTGATCATAGAAAAGGATTGGCCGAAAATGTGAATTTAATTGGAGGGACAATATTTAAGAATATTTTGTCGGTGAAATCCAGTTATCCACTGTAATGGAACACTGAAAATTCCCGTTTATTACGTTTGATACTTTTGTACAATATAATAACGTTCTTTATTGTGGCCAATAGTATAATCTCTGTTATCTTCCTAGAAAGACTAATTTGTGTTTTTTTTTTTTTTTTTATTTCTTTCATTCTTTTAACTCATTATAGTTGATCAATGTGGGAGATTGGTTTCTATATGAAGTGGAAAAAGAAAGAAAAAGACTTGGACTGCTTCGTAAATAAAAATGCATGCTCTTTTTATTTATTTATTTATTTTTATAAGAAAGCATTCAATAAAAATGCTCATTAGTGAGAAGTAACGGCACTCAATCCCATTGCTTCATCTAGTTCCGATATATAAACCAGAAAAAAATAAAAAATAAAAAAATAAAAAAGCAAATGGAATATGGGTCTTTTTACAGTTCGCGTAATAACTGAATTTCTTTTGTATTAAAACGTAAAATACTTTGAAATATTACGTCTTATACCTTTTATATTAAGTTAAGGATATTTTATACTACTTTGTAGGTGTCTCCCATCGAAAAAAAAATCATTATATATGTATATATATATATATATACATGACATATATATATGCAAGAAACAATGGTTTGATTCCATCATTAAGGTCGAGTCCCCTATGCTAAAAGTTAAAAGGAACAAGAACATCAAAAACCAATTTATTTATTAAAAAAAAAAACATTGGTTTAGGAAATCCAGAAAATGCGACAATTTGCTCACATCTCAAAAAATAAAACTAATCTCATAGCTAACACTTCACACATATATTTTCATATATTAACTTTGCTATAAAAAGATCCTAGTCTTGTAATGTGTAGAACGAGCAGTATAGCATAACTTCTATGTTTGTAATTACACAAAATAATTTAATTATGTTAGACTAATTGTTATACACTTTGAATGTAATTAATTTTACTTTGAAAATAGGGGAAGAATGAAAAGGACAGTAAACGAACCCCATACATTGATTTAACTATATATCTTTTTGAAAAAGAATTCAAAGTGGCGTTTCATTATCAGTATTCTAGCCAGAATTGGAAATTCTGAACTTCATTGTTAAACTTTTTGATAGAAAAGGATTTACTACTTGAAAAGGATCAAAACAGGTGCTTAAAAAACAAAGAAATCCCCAAGAAGGCAAAAATAATTGAGTAATTAATATTGCTCTGTTTTTGATGTTATTTTCTTATTTACCATTAGAATCTTCAAATCCAATATCACATGACGACATTTTATACGAACATGGCTGGGTTATCCCTGTGGGACGTGTGTTTTAGTTCAATGGCGGCAAAGTAATCTGTCTTCACATGTTATTTCCTTGGTTTAGCCAAACAGTGTAACAGAAAAGAAAAACCCTAGATAAATAGCATTTAATTTTAAACCAAGTACCAAGGGAAAATTGTCCCACGAAAAGATTAAAAAATATATATATATATTTTCGACAAGTATCTTTTATTATAAGGTCCACATCGGCACATAATGTCAAGGCACAATCACGTTTTCGTTTTCCTCATATCGAAGTTTTTCTTCCATTTTTGTTTGTTTATGGAAACCCCAATAATAATTTTCGTGTTCATTACTCAAACAAAACAAAATTTCATTTTCTTTTAACTGGACCGCCTCATTTTCTCCATTTTTAGTGGCTTGATGTTTGATATATGTTGATGGCTTGACCATTTAAGCTACCGGACTTAAGGGTCTAAAGTAAATTTGAAGCTTTTGCATGTCGGAGAATCTCTTTGTCCCGAGGAGATTTTGATTCCATCTATGCGTGTCAATATTTCATATTGTAAAACACTTTAAAAAGAAAAAGAAAAAAAAAGAAAAAGAAAAACAAGGCTTATATAAATACCAGTTTAATATGAGTAGGTTTTGAATAATAATGAAGCTATATATATAAGATTTCTCACTATGTAAATATATCAAGGACACATGTGAAGTGATAAGATTCTTCGTTTTCTAAGATAAGATCATTTGAGTTCGAATCAGTTTCATTCTAATAGAGTATATAGATTATCTATAAAGTAACTAATAATGTACTTGGCCCGCCCTATATCACTCCTTCTCAACAAAAATAAATATATAAATAATGGTACACCTGTCCATTAACCTTATAGCTTTTTTCTAGCATAAATAAAAAATGAAATCATAAAAGCATCATATCTCTTTTGATTAATGATACCGGATGAACAGAAATATACATAGAAATGCATTTAAAGTTGTACACTAGTTTAAGAACCACTCCCTAAAATTTCATTAGTTTTCCACCGACAAACTATTATGTGGCCAAACTGGGAAAAGTAATTACAAAGACAGGAAAAAAAAAAAAAAAAAGAGAGAGAGAAATCAATGACACGTTAAAGGAAATAGAATAGAAATATATATATATATATAGTAAATACATATATATATATATATATATATATACATTTTTCCCAAACAGCTTTGTATAGGTTCCCATTTTTCCGTAACCGGTGGACCTAACGATCCTGCAGCCGAGGAACATCACTTTAAAGACATCAACCATAAAAATTTATTTTTCCCACTACTAGTCCTTTCAGACAAGATTCAACCAGAAATTATAACCCTAACACAAAAAATAAAATAAATAAGAACCTTAAGCCCAAAAAAATTTAAAACACAAAAATAACTAATTACATCATTTTTTTTAATTTTTTTATTCTATTTATATTATCTTAATAAAATCATAACACGTTAATTAAATCATAAAAATAATGAATAAGGTAAGCCGAATGTTAGCAATGGATAGGAACTTCCACTTACTCGTGACTTAAGAGGGATGGCGACGTTTAAAGCACTCACCGAGAATCACGGTTTCGACTTCGTCACTCTCTGTGTCACCCCATCAACACGATTAACGAATATTCTACAAACAAAAGCTCGGATCCACTGCGGTTCGACTCACGCTATTTGAAGTATTCTCTCAACCCAACGCACACTCCTCCGATCACTGTGATCACATTGGATGCGCGCCAAAAGTATCCACTGCATGAGGCCACTGCTACGCTATCCCTTCGCCGCTGCAGCAGTCAAAGATTACCACTCAACTTGCAACTATTACCATCTAAATATGGGGCCCACAACACTACCCAAAAGCATGCTCTCAGTGGGACCCACTCGCCCCCACACTCCATCATGATCACGTGCAGGGGACGGCCGTTGGCACCCACACGTATACAATCACACAGACTTTTCTCTCTCAATCGTACTCTTTTTATGTCCCCTGCTTTTTATATAACTCCCTCCCTCCAACACTCCTTGGAGCCACACCGTTTTACTTCGTTACACACACTTCCATCTTACTTCATTACACTCACACTGACGGTGAGGAAAATGTTCTCTTCAACTAGTTTATCTCTCTCCTTTCTTGCTCTTCTTCTCTGCTTCTCCGCCGTCGCTGAGTCCTTTTCCTCAAAGAGCAGTAGCCCGCCCACCAAAATCGGCCAGGGCTACCGCCTCATCGCCGCCGAAGAATCCCCCGACGGCGGTCTTATCGGCCACCTCCAAGTCAAACAGAAGAACAATGTCTACGGCCCAGACATCCCGTACTTGCAGCTCTTCGTCAAGTAAGCCAAAAACTATATACAGTTTTATCTTCACTTTTAACTCTCGTTCAACAAAGAAAGAGTTCATTTCTATTTCTATTTTTGTAGACATGAGACGGACAATCGTTTGAGAGTACACATAACCGACGCGGAGAAACAGAGATGGGAGGTTCCGTACAACCTCCTGCCGCGGGAGAGCCCGCCGGCGCTGAAGCAGACGATCGGACGGTCACGGAAGATTCCGATAACGGAGTCGTCGGAGTATTCCGGGTCTCAGCTGATCTTCAGCTTCAAAGCCGACCCGTTCGGGTTCGCGGTGAAGAGGAAATCGGACGGCCAGGTACTCTTCAACACCAGCTCCGACGAATCAGACCCGTTCGGAGAGCTGGTGTTCAAGGACCAGTACCTCGAGATCTCCACCAGGCTGCCAAAGGACGCGTCGTTGTACGGACTGGGGGAGAACACTCAGCCCCACGGGATTAAGCTGTACCCTAACGATCCGTACACTCTTTACACCACTGATATATCGGCGATCAATCTTAACGCCGATCTGTATGGGTCCCACCCGGTGTATATGGACCTCCGGAACGTGGGTGGTGAGGCTTATGCCCATGCGGTGCTGTTGCTTAACAGTAATGGTATGGATGTGTTCTACAGAGGCACCTCCTTGACGTATAAAGTCATTGGGGGTGTTTTCGACTTTTACTTCTTCGCCGGACCCACCCCTCTCGGCGTCGTTGACCAGTACACTTCCCTCATCGGTCGACCGGCGCCGATGCCCTACTGGGCTCTCGGTTAGTCTCGCTTCTCATTCCTACGTTTAGGTAGCATAAATGTAGCATTTGGAACATGTAATTTTTAAATCGAGGGTAATTGACTTTTTAAAAATTAATTATAATTTTTATTGAAAAAAAAAAAAAAAGAGATAAAATCTGACATGAAAACTTTAGATTTGAAACTGAAAGTAAAACGGAAGCTAAAAGACAGTTATCTCGTCTCTTGTTTTGCACTATTATTTTCTTTTGGTGTTGTGTTTAGAAATGTGGTTTATTCAATAATGCTCGATTGAGACAAAAATGTCGGAAGTTTAATTCGGACTTGATTTTGTGTGACACATTCTAATAATTTGTGGTGATAAGAACTGAGAGGAGGGAGTGAGATATTTGGGAGGACTTCGTGAATGTGGACGATAAGGAATGCATATTCTGAAAAGAGATAATGATATTTTTTTTGTTTTGTTTTAAGTTGGGTTGGTGGGTTTGGTACATTATGTGTTATACTTTATCGTCCTTTATTAAAATATATATATATATTTATATATAATAATTTCTCATCAATTAATACATCAAACTGTATCTCTGCATAACAACTTTTGGGGTCTACAAAGCTCTTTTCTTTGATTAGCAACTTAAACAATCAACTTTTAGGTCCACAAAAGAGACAAGATCATAAGTAGAGGTCTAATTAATATCGCTTTGGCAATTAGCTGCCTTTTATGCTATATGCTAACTTTTCCAATTACATGCCAAAAATCTTAGACACCTTTTTTCTCGCATATATAGAAAGTGGGTCTCGTACTTTGTTATTCACTTTATATTAGTTGTGGTATTTAACAATATTGATACTGTAAAACATCTTTTTTTTCCCCTAAAGCGGGCATGTGGCTGTGGGACCCTTGAGTAGCACCATAGTTCGTGCTTAGTCTTTGCAGCGACTTGCTTTTCCATCTAAATATCAACTTTCCCATATAAGGTGGAAATTGAACGATCCATGTCCGAACTTTATGGCAATGTGATGATAATTGTTAATAGGACCACCTTTGATGCTAATTTGAGAAAGCAAATTGTGTACATCGTCTATGTGTCTGGGCCAATGCTGTTTGGATCACTGCCATGTGATGGTGAGACTAGCCTGAATTGTAGGGTCTCTTCAGTACTAACGTTCTCCCTACTGCAATATTTTTGCTATTTTCTGTCGGTCAATAAATAAATGATAGAAAATAATAATAAGGAAAAAATGAAAAGCATATCTCAACCTAGCTTAATGGTGCGTTATTGTGATATTAAGTCATGGAGCACACTAGTGTGCATCTTATCTTAACTGTGGTCCAAAGGCTTGTACTCTGTCTACTTGGTTTCTTGGAATGAGTATAGTTCTAAGAGATAGGTCTTTAATAAGTAAACGCTACGAAATTGGAAATTTAGTAGGGTGATTTAATAGGAATTATTCGAGAATAAATACGTCTTATTATATTAAAACAAGAGTAGGATAATTTTTTGCCCAAAAGATATGGCATTAGTCATTTGATCATGTTGAAATCTTTCTTAAAGTAGCAGATGAACTTTTCCATAAGCTTTTTTTGCCTGTCAATGTTTCTTGATCTGCATAATTATCAACTTTTGTTTGTCGAAAAGTTGGAATGTAATTAATTCCCTATGGAGTGACTGAGTGTAACATTTTTAATCCTTACAATTAGTTGTCTTGTTTCTTCTGCAAAATTCGTTTGCAATGATTCGTGCAAAGTTTCAGCATCAACAATTTGTTTTTAACGGCTCATCGGAGAAAATGTGGAAAACGTATGATTAGTTGTACTTGTCATTTTGATTAACCTCTTTTATTTGCCCTCAACAGGATTCCACCAATGTAGATGGGGATACCACAATCTCTCAGTGGTTGAAGACGTCGTTGAGAGCTACAAAAAGGCTCAAATCCCGCTTGACGTGATCTGGAACGACGATGATCACATGGATGGCCACAAGGATTTCACCCTTAACCCCACGAACTACCCTCGTCCCAAGCTCTTGGCGTTCCTGGA
This sequence comes from Ficus erecta, assembly GCA_008635985.1. NCBI lineage: Eukaryota > Viridiplantae > Streptophyta > Magnoliopsida > Rosales > Moraceae > Ficus > Ficus erecta. The sequence continues at coordinate 11,611 of BKCH01001251.1, forward strand.
AAAAATTCACAGCATAGGCATGAAGTACATTGTCATCATTGATCCTGGAATCGGCGTCAATAGCACCTATGGAGTGTACCAGCGTGGCATGGCCAACGATGTATTCATCAAGTATGAGGGTGAACCTTTCTTGGCTCAAGTTTGGCCAGGTCCTGTGTACTTTCCTGACTTCCTCAACCCAAAAACTGTCTCGTGGTGGGGAGATGAGATCCGCCGCTTCCATGAACTAGTCCCCGTCAATGGCTTATGGATTGACATGAACGAGGCGTCGAATTTCTGCTCTGGGAAGTGCAAAATCCCGAAGGGAAAGCAGTGTCCTAGTGGTACAGGCCCGGGATGGATATGCTGCTTGGATTGCAAGAACATAACTAAGACGAGATGGGATGATCCGCCTTACAAAATCAACGCATCCGGACTGCAGGTTCCTATTGGATACAAAACCATTGCCACAAGCGCAGTTCACTATAACGGAGTGTTGGAATATGATGCTCATAGTATCTACGGTTTTTCTCAATCAGTTGCAACTCACAAGGCGCTTCAAGGGCTTGAAGGAAAGAGACCCTTTATATTGTCCCGCTCAACTTATGTTGGTTCAGGGAAATATGCTGCACACTGGACCGGCGACAACAAGGGAACATGGGAAGACTTAAAGTACTCAATCTCTACAATGCTCAACTTCGGTATATTCGGAGTTCCAATGGTTGGTTCGGACATATGTGGATTCTACCCTGCACCAACGGAAGAGCTCTGTAACCGTTGGATCGAAGTAGGCGCTTTCTACCCCTTCTCTAGGGATCACGCGAATTACTACTCTCCAAGACAGGAGCTTTATCAATGGGACTCAGTTGCTCAGTCTGCAAGAAACGCTTTGGGGATGAGGTACAAGCTCCTTCCTTATCTTTACACGTTGAACTACGAGGCTCATGTTAGCGGAGCTCCAATCGCCAGGCCACTTTTCTTCTCGTTTCCGACTTACACTGAATGTTATGGATTGAGTACTCAGTTCTTGCTTGGAAGCAGTCTACTGATATCTCCGGTTCTTGAGCAAGGGAAAACAGAGGTCAAGGCTCTGTTTCCTCCTGGTTCTTGGTACAGTTTGTTCGATATGACGCAGGCAATTGTATCGAAAGGAGGGAAATATGTTACGCTCGATGCGCCATTACATGTGGTGAATGTTCACTTGTATCAGAACACCATTCTTCCAATGCAGCAAGGCGGGCTGATTTCCAAGGAAGCTAGGAAGACTCCTTTCAGTTTAGTAGTAACCCTCCCAGCAGGGGAAAGCGAGGGAAAAGCACAAGGAAACCTTTTCCTCGATGATGACGAGCTTCCAGAGATGAAACTCGGAAATGGGAAATCCACTTATGTTGATTTCTATGCTACTGTGAGTGGAGGAAGTGTGAAAATCTGGTCAGAAGTTCAGGAGGCCAAGTTTGCCTTGGACAATGCTTGGATTGTTGAGAAGGTGACAGTGTTGGGATTGGGTCGAAGAGTAGATGCATCTGCCGTTGAGATCGACGGAAAGCCTGCAACGGGTGTGTCGGGTGTAGAGGTGAGTTCTGCGGAGCAGGTTCATTTCGACGACGACAAAGACGGAGGGAAGAGCACAAGTGTGATGGTGGAGGTTAAGGGATTGTCATTGCTGGTAGGAAAGAAATTTGAGCTCGCATGGAACATGGGAATCAAAAATTGAGGTTAGCGAGTCTTAGGTCCTTTGATTTGCTTCCTTCCATTTAAAGATTATTGATGTTCTTCTTTTATTTTATTTTATTTCTTTGATTTTGTGTTTGTGATCAAATCAAGGTTCTTGCTGGAGAGGAGATGAGCTAAAAATTTGCTCATCCTTGTCCATGCAAACAGGACACGAGAGTGAGGTTTAGTTCCTTTTTATTGCTCTTTTAGAGGCTCTTTCCATTGGAGTTGTATCTTTATATTAAATAACGGAAATCTCAAGTGTAAGATGTCAGCATTTGAAGAAATCAAATCTTTTGTTTCTTCCTTTTCTGTGTTCTTTTTCCGGAGTTTTTCTTTTGTTTGCTGCGCTCTGTTCTGGTAAGAAATTAACACTTAACAGTGCAACTGAAAACTGACATTTAGTCCAACAATAATACCACATCTGACTTAACTTTAAAGTGCATAGTTTGAATTCTCTCACTGTCAAGTTCAAAAATAAAAATAAAAAATAAAAACTGACATATCCAAGGTGTATTTTAATAGTGGTTCCTTGTCAAAAATAGGTATGTGCCCGATCATGTGGTACTTTCCTCTAGTAAAGCCTGTACATCTTTCTTTGAACATTATCAGATTGTATTGATGAAACTGGTCTCCGTAAAAGATTATATATTTGTATTGCAAGGTCATTCATTCATAGTTCTTTATAGTGTTTGTATCACTGTTCTAATAATTTGAATGTAAATTTCTTAAAAATTTATTTTAAAAAATGACAGCTGGCATGCACATGATCGTCATGTACAATTGACAAATATCAGTAATGATTGTAATATTCTCAATCCAATGTAACAGGGAAAAAAACTCTTGTCTAGTATATGATGATTGGATTGTTAGTAATAGTTCTTGGTCTGTGAATATAAGTTATTAAGTACTCTGTTTTATTTAACACCCACGGGCAGGTGTGGATGGATGGGCAAGGATGGGTGATTTTGGTAGCTTCTCTCTTTCGTTTACCCGGGTTTGATATCCATTTGCCTTCCATTAGGTCTCACTCTAGCTTTGGTTATTAAAATATGATTTGGTGATGACAGGGTAGACCCTGAATAGCCGACTGATAGAAACTAATATAAAGAATATGTCTCCTTACCATATCTAGGGAAATGGGGTCATGTCTGTGGGGTTGAAAACCTGAAAATGATGAGATCATCTCCAGATCCTTTATATATACCAAAAAAAAAGTACTACGTTTTATTTTGCACAAATTTCATGTCTCTCTCTTATTTTTAAGTGTTGTCACAAAATACTTCCGAACTTTTAAATGTGTACAAATTTTTTCTTTATGTTAATTTAATTAACGGAAATTGATCTCTAGTTTGCCCTTTGAATTTTGGGTCTTATCACAAAATGCACTCAAACTTTGAAACATCAGCAAATTTTTTATCTCTTATTTTTGTGAACGGAATTGCTATGTATCTCAAAATTACTTTGAAATGTGATCGCCATTTTTCGTCAACGACGTCACCCTGTTTTTTCTTCATCTTCACATGTCAAAGATTGGTGGTTGCACAATTATCTCATTTATTCTTCGGGATCAGATCGGTGATCACTGCAATCTGAGCTCGGTCGCCTCCTCAATCCAAGTTATTCCTCATGGCAACAAGGATATCTCCTGCCCAGAGCAGCCGTGATGCTGTGACACTAGTGACATGTTTACCTATCAGGAGTAGGTAATGGGAGTGGAGAATGGGAGTCAAATTCATTGTTTACTTGCTCATTTTTTTCCTGGAATAGGAGTGAGAATGGTAGACCCCACACCAATTTGAGATTGAAGAATGGAATTGGCAATCCCATGTCTCCTCTCCGGATTGTGACTCCTATTCCTACTATTAACTTTAAATTACCATTTTATCTTTAGTTTACTTATAAAATATTGTATTAAAAAATAATAACCTATATTAATTATTTTTATTAACTAAATATAATATATTTTTATTAACTTAATATTATATAACTATCCTAATTACTATAACTTTATTAGAGTAAATAAAGAAATTTTTTTTATCATAATATGTTATTATGTTTAAATTTTTATCGTAATATATTATTATGTTTCTATTTTTATATTTTTTATATTTTTTTATACTTTATTTATTTTAATTTTTTTTTTACTCTTTTTAATTTTTTAAAACAAAAAATTGCACAATTTAATTTCATTACCTTAATATCATAATGATTATTTTACTTTTGATTAATAGAATGATAATAAATATATAAAAATAATCATTTTTTTTAATTTTTGAAAACACAATAAATAAAGGGGTATACAAGTAAATTTACAACAATTCATTCCGATTCTGGGTTCAAGTAAACGCATGAATGTGATTCGTAGTGACTCTGATTCCGAATCTTAGAATCAAATAAACAACTTATTCAGATTCGAATTCTCACTCCGAATCGTATCCACTCCGAATCCTACTCACTCCAATTCATGCCCACTCCGATTACGTATAAGTAAACACATCCTAGATCTACCATGAACTGAAGCTGGAGATCCTTCTCCTCCTCCGCCCGTGGTCGATCTCCGGCTTTCGACCTTTTTTATTATTCTGATTTTCTGTGGATATTGTACGAAATTTTTGGATATTTGTTCTGTGTTGCGTGGATTGTCCTGGATTAATTTATGTAATTTTAATGGATATTTGTGGCGTTTTGTGTTTATAATGAATTTTTGTATTTTTGTATTTTTTTTGGTAATGAGGTGATAAATACAGGAAAATGTGTTGGATTTGACGGTTTCCGACCGGTATCCTACTAGCGGAGTCAGTAACCAATTGGTAACTAGTTGATAACCAATTGATGGCCTAGCCGGCCGGTCAATAACAGTGCTGGCTGAAGGATAAGGGAAGTTAGGCAGTCGCCTAGGGCCCCTAGAACGTGCAGGTCCCAAATTCTATACATAATATTATATTATTTATATTAATAGATATAAATATATATTTATATAAGAAAATTGAAAATTAAGCCTACATTTTTTTTTTAGAAAATTACTTAAATAACTAATTTTTTTTTTCATCTACTGACCAACACGACACAAATTCTCAATTCTTGACCAACATGACACAAATTGTAGTTAAATTTAGTTTAATTTTATGTCGTATCAGTCTAGTATTAAGTTTTTATATCATATTAGTGTAATAGTCTTTAAATTTGTATCATTTAAGTGCTTTCTTTTTTTTTGGTCTACACACTTATTTATATTTATAAACGTATAATTACTATTGCAAACTTATTCTATGTGTGAAAATCATATCACACAGGCACATATCATTTAGACTTGACGCTAATACATTTTTTTGTTTGTATATGTACCCAATTATCAAATCCGAGACTTACAAGGCCCTTAAATCTCTGCATGCAAGTATTCAAAAAATTTATTTAAGGTCAGTTATGTCCTAAAAAATTTACTCAATAAGTTTGTATACAAAAAATTATTTTACTACTCAAAAAACAAAAAGAAAGATCAACTAAATTTCTTTTATGAAATAACTGTTTCTTTTGATTTTGTAGATAATTTTAAAGATTTAATTGGTTCTTATCTAATAAAATTGAGATTATAAAATTTCCTATCCATAGGATTTTGTTTTAAATTTTTCAGTTTTACATACTTTCTCATTTTAATATGATTTAAATAAGATCTAAAGTTTAAAACGTTTATTATTAGTATGTTTTTTTTATTATTGTAAAAAGCTTAAACAAAAAGGCCTTTTGAAACTTTTTGCTTAAGGCCCCAAAATTGGTTGAGCCTATCCTAGTCCGTAACTAACTAGTAACCCGCCAGCGGATGTAATAATTATAATTGATATTTTAAAATAAATGAACAAATAAATATTTATGATATCATGTTATGACATTTGTTGTAAGAGTTTTTTATTACTATTTTGCTAAACAAACGGCAGTTATAATTTAGAACAATACTAGGAAACATCAGTTATATTTAACATCACTCATTAATAGAATGTGAGTCTCACAACATGCGGTCTACTAGTGGACCACTTCTCTATAATGTGATGTTGAATATCACTGATATTTTCTAGAATTTTTCTATAATTTAGCAGACAGGCAAGGGAAGGTGAATGTTGGCTGGCTAGGAGAGAAAAGGAAGACGAGAGGTAGCGATCAGTTTCAGTTCACCAACTAAAGGGAGCGGTTTCACTGATCGAGGACATCGGCCATCATACTAAAATACAATAAAGCAAAATGCATCATTTAAAATGGTAAGTAAGGAAAAAAAAAATACTTAACTTAATCATGCAAGTAAATTTTTAAAAAATTATTATAAGCATAATCTAATAATAATTATACATATACTTTTATCATAAGATAAATAGTTTGAATTTCTCATCCCTAAATTCTAAAAATATATATATATATATATTTTTTTTTTTTAAAAAAAAAAAAAAAAAAAAAACCTTTATCGTGCGATTATGTTGACGAGAAATCAAGTGGCATCCCTTTTTTAAAAAATAAAATGATCACGTGACATGCCATGCCAAGTCTGACATGCCCAAATAATGGGTAATGTATATCTTTAAATTAAATTGGGCCACCCTTTGTATCAATCACTCACTCAAAATTGGACATGAGCTAATCGACCCGTATAAAAATGTCTGATTCTAGCCCATATACAAATGCTGGACATTTTTTATTATTTTTTAAAACATAATTTTTCATGGAATATTTTTAACCATTTTTGGTAAGTGGAATATTTTTAAACATAATTGCTGGTCAATTATTTTAGTTTATTTTATTTTATTTTAATGGGTTGAACGTTGAATTGGAATTTCAATGCATACTAGTTAGTGCCTTTTTTTTTTCTTTTTCTTTTTTTTTATGGGTTGAATTACTAGTTAGCTCTTAACTAAAGATAAATCCCAGCTAAACTCTCAAGACACTTTTCCTTGAGCCAGCAAAGTTAAGCACAACTCAATATCAGATTATGTTCTATCTTTTTTTAGCCCATATTCATGAATTCCAGTACGCTCTTTTTATATCTATTTTTACATTCATCTAATAATATCATAACACGTCAATTAAAAATATCGATATCAAATAAATTTTAAAAAAATGACAACAATTAAAGTATTATAATGCGTGAAAGACACGAATGCGTGAAACCATAAGCCGTAACAAGGTTCCTGTTTTGTGACTTCATAAATGCCAGCTGAACAATAACTTTGGTCAGAAAAAATATCACCCATTAGGTACGTGCAATTAAATCTTGCAAAGTTTTCTCACCAACACGCTGTAAACTTAGTGAAAGAAAGGCCGAAAAATAATTACCTTTTTTTTTTTTGGCACTTTATTAATCATTTACTTGTTTGCAAAAGAAGAAGAATAAATTTCTCGAAACAACTTGCATGCTAAAAGTGTGCATGTCCTTTAATTATTGGTGTAGATCTCTTTATTGAAAGCAACACATCCATTCACCAGGTCTTAAATTATTCATTTAGTTTCTCATTTTCCAAACATATATATAGGAAATGTCTAATGTATGATGTCACACATCATTCATAATTTTTTATTTAAAATCTTGTCACATTACATTATTTAAATATTAGTATAAATGAAAAGTATCATTAAAAATATTACATTTGAATTACTTAATTAATACGATATAACACAAACTATGTCACAAGTGGTGTATGAAAGGGGTGCCGCATCGAAACCCCTCCCTATATGTATAGGAATACTCTATTGTTGGATTGACGGACAAGTCTAATAGTTGTAATTTTTTTTAAAACAACTCGTTATAATCAATTGACTTACTTGTATTTTTATGTAAAATTATGTATAACACAGTACTATTTAATAACCATTGATAATATTATAATAAAATTAACTGGTTGTTATAATAGCATACAGAAAAAAAAAATTTATATTACCGGATTAGAGAGTATATATATGCATATATATATATATATATACATGTATACTTATCAATTTATAAATTCAAGGTTCAGCATCCACTCACATACATACAAGTAGACCAAAGTAAGACTATTGAAATAGACAGAACATCTACTTAATTTGTTGGCGAAACAGTGGACTGCTACCAGATTTAGGAGAAGTGCATGTCAAATAATTGAGCTCATGGATAAGAGGCGCGTAAGCATTATGGAAACAGTCGTACCATACAATTACCCCTCCACTATACACACACACACACACACACACACACACACACACACACACACACACACACACACACACACAAAAACCAGATTAAAAAGGAAAAAGTTGACGACTAACTAGTTCTTGTGAAAATGTTGGCCTTGTTTGACAAAAAGTTTGGTTTAAACTAAACTGTACCTTTTTTATCATGTTTTTTGTCTTTTTCCCCAAAAAGTTGTTTATCTTTTCTGAAAATTCAAAAAAATTTACTATTTAAACTTACAAATCTTAACTCAAACTTATACACCAAACACCCACGTTATCTTTTAGGATACATATTGAGCTAAAGATAGTCCCTACACCAACACCCCAAAAAAAAAAAAAAAAAAAAAGTTGCTGGATTTCAACCACTACGGGGAACTAATAAGCATATGACCTTTACAATTTGACAAGAAAGAAATTTCAATTTTCCGCCAAAAAAAAAAAAGGAAAAAGAAAAAGGAATTCAAGTACTTACACTCGAGACAGTTACAACAAAACATGTCCAAAAAAAAAAAAAGACAGTTGTAACACAGTGTTCAAGAAATAATGCGCATAAAAGCATGGGAGAGATTCTATGATACTTTACCAGTTCAAATTTTGACTACTTACCTTGATAAATGTATGTAACATATGCTATTCAAAAAAAAAATCTCATAACATCAAAGCTCTTTTCAATAAATACTGTCCGATGTAAATCGTAGTGATATAAACCAATTAAACTCTATATAATTGCTCCCATTGAAAAAATATATTAGAAACAGGAAACACTTGTGGTGGAAATTGAAATTTTGACCTACTGATAAATACTACTATTTTAATTATTGGAATAACTTTTTAACGATTTAAAATTAAGACTACAAACAGTTTTACGTGTTAAGCTATAAATTTTTACAATAGATATTTTATATATCAGATTGTTAAAAATTAAATCCATCAATTAAAATAATAATACATATTAACAAAAATAAAAAATATAATTCTTATCATAAATTTTGTCATAGAAATATTAGCTAATGTTGTTTAATTAAGTCAAACTAAGTGTGCTAAGACTTACAAGTCAAGTGATGTTGGTAGAATGTCACAGTTGCAAGTCAACTTAAAAAGTTGATTTCATCTAAAAAGCCTCTTCATCACATGGGCAAAACTAAACGACCACATCACACTTACAGCCTTAAAACTTTATTTATTTTTTTTTTATTTTTTTTTTATTTTTTTTTTGGGGATTGATTCCATCTAAAAAGGTCACGTTGCCTAATTGAATAATTAGTTTCGTAGTAACTTGATGCTATGGCAACCCAACGACCTATTTCAATTTGTCTGACGCTAGAAGCTTTTCTATAAATTTTGTATCACTTTAGCTTTAAATTCCTATATCATTAATTAGGGAGCAAATGGAAAGTACTTAGGCAACTAACAAGCGTTGTTCCTTATAATTGAGAGGGGAAAAAAAAAAAACCTAAACAGTACTGTTTCATGAAATGCACTTAGAGATTATCTCTATTCACCAGAGAGATAGAGAGAGATTCTCTCTAACAATTGTTCTTTAATTCCCGAGGGGGGAAAAAAAAAATCTCATGCGAGTATCCTGGCATTGGCATAAATTATGGCGGTACAAGTAGCTTTTTTTTTTTTTTTTTTAATGAGGCAATTGAGTTATGCTTTTAATCATCTCATATGTGTCAAATTCTATTTTGTCAATTTTATATACTTTTTCTTATAAGATTTTGTCTATATTTAAAGTTAAAAAACATAAACTATCGATAATTATATGTAATTGTCAGAATATTCAAGATTGATCAGGTTAGAAGCTTATAATTGTCAGCATTCAAAAGTGGAGGAAAAAAAAAATAAATAAATAAAGAAAAAAGAAGCCTCATATGTATTGCAGTTTCGTTGATCGAACTGGAAAAGAAGGTGGATTTCTATACTTTTGAAAGTTTTTGTGGTAAGGACATTAATCTGTTTGCATGACTTTTGAGGACGGTTGTTTCAAATCATGCAAAGTCTTTTGGGTTAATTTCTAATTCAACACCTAAAAAATACGGATTGTCATACATTGTTTTATACAATTTAAAAGAATACAAAATTTTTCCCTAAACTTATTAGATGTTGTAATTTTTGTACTTTTATCATTGCAGTAATGATCTTTTCAACAATTTTTATCATGTATGCTCTTCAGGTAATCCACAAATGATAAAAGCTGTTTAAACATTACACTTTATTAACGAGTCACATGACATGTACTTGATTAAAATCGTTAAAAAAGTTTATATATAGCAAAACTAAAAGTACCAAGTTGTAGCACATGGTAAGCTTAAAGAAGAATTATGTTTCATTTTAACTTGTAAGTCCAAATGAACAACACCTATTCTTCGGGACTAAATTTAAAATTGACCAAAGTCTTTAATTAAGAATGTTAATGTGCTAGTGGGAAGAAAGAAAAAAGTTTTAATTAGTTCCTCAATTAATTACTTGAAGGCTATTTAAAAAGATGCCAACAGGAAAAAGTGCTAGACAAGACCTGATGTGTTGCCTAACTTATAACGTCACACTGGATAATTAAAAGTCAACCATGGCTAGCTAGAAATATATATATATATATATATATATATGTGTGTGTGTGTGTGTGTGTGTGTACATACACACACTAGTGAAGCTGTGAAAGCTCAGGAGTGAATGATAACTGCTTTTGGGTATTTTTGGTGTAGTCGTGGAGAGGCTGAACTTCTTGGTTGGGCTATATTTTGTCATCTTTTGATTAAGATTGAACCTTTGGGAATAGATTTCTCATAATATAAAGTCTCATTATCGGCCAGTGATAGCTTCCCATTCTCAGAAATACGTTCTAGTGGCTGGGTAAAGAGATTATGAGAATCAGCTTTGGTTTTATTGATGCCGAATACGCCTCCGGCAGTAACACCCAAGATGGTCGGGCAATCCGGTCGGAACTGGCCAGTCGCTCCGCCGTCGGTCACCTGCAAAAGGGGAAGCACCTCGGAATAATGGGGACACCGGTGTGGTGTCTACCACGGGCACTCCGATGCTTAAGTCAGCAAGGGTACTGATGAGCGAGGAAAGAGGCAGAGTTTTAGCAAGGAAAAATGACCATACCTAAATTTGTAGACTGATTTCTTATTTATAGGCGCCCCCCTCCGGGTCCGGGTGCTCGGGGCAACCCGGTCTGGTCGGCTACTTATGGCACCCGATGGGTGATTAGGCCTTAGACTTGCAGGGGCTATCGGCCCAATGGGTTGGTGCCACGTGGGCCTGACCGGCATAAGGGACAAAATGGTGGTTGTCACTGGCACCTGCATGGGCAGGTTTTGCCAGAGTAGGTGGCGGCGGGGTGGCGATGGGATGTGTCGCAGAAGTATGTGGGCGGCGCCTGTAGCTGATGGGTACAGAGACAAGGCTTGTGTTAGCCGCAAAGTGGGAGGTGGAATGTGGGTCCGGAAGACTTCTGTCAGCTGGGGATTTACCCCTCGGGTTCGGGTGCTCAGAGCACAACCTTGCCCGAGTATGCGGCTCGTCCTAGCGAGACTACGGGATGTGGTCGGCTAACATTCCTGGTCGGACAAAGTCAGGTTACTCGATCCGTCTCCGAGAAGACGGGAACTGCTTTCGCGTCGTCGAAAGTGGTCAAAAGTGGTACTTTGTGATCGAAACAGATCACGACATCAACAGGTTTTAATCAATAATGGTCCTTGGTTGGTCAAGACTTTTCTTCTAACTTGGCGCGTGCAAAATAGACAAAATATTTATTTAAAAAAAATCACGTGACAATCAGGATAAAGGAACACGAGATCTTATTAACTATTTTTAATAGATGATAAATAAGTTATAGATTTGCTTCAATAGTCTAATTTATTTTATTCTTCCTGAGGAAAAATATTTCGAGGTAAGTGAATTATGTATGTGGATATCATATTATGTGACTTATTTTATATTAATATGAGCTGCTTGTTTTTTTTTTTTAAATCCTAAAATAAAATAAGTCACAAATAAAAAGTAGCCAAGTCTCACTTAACCATGTATGGTCATTGGACATGTTATATAATGAGACAAGTTTGTTGGTAGACGTAGATGACTTTGCCACATGATGGATGATTTGTATTGTATCAATGGGATGAAATTCTACCTTATACATGTCTTAAACTCTTGTTTGGCACACCCTTTTAAAATAAAATGTTTCATTTGGAAATGAAAATCTAAATAAATATATATTTGTGATAACAAAAAATGAGTGTTGTACCAATTTTGAAAAAAAACAAAACAAAACGAAAAGAAAAGAAAAGGTACTAGATTTATAGATTTGAAATGCGAAGAATATTTTGAATTTAAAATGATGTGTCAAATTAATCTTTTTAACTATGTTGTAAAATTTACGTGAAGTTGAAGAATGTGGAATACATGACACACCACTCAATCACTACACAGAGAAATGTAAAGTTAGTTGTATTCTGATCTGTTTTTTCTTTCTTTCTTTCTTTCTTTTTTTTTTTTTTCTCTGAATTAAGTTATTTGTACTTCATTCTAGTTCTGCTCAAACTGTTACCGTAATGTATATTTGTCAATAAAAGCGTTATTTTGCCTTAGCATTGTCAAAGATATGGAGTTTAATAATGTAGAAACTAACATATATTTATAAAAATTAATGAATTCATGAATTTTAAAAAAAAATATTTGTATTTAAATTATACACATTTAAACTTCAGATTATATCCGGCATGGAATTAAATAAAAAAGTGAATATAAATTAAGATTTTGACTTTTTATTCTTGAAAAATGATAAGGACATCAATTTTAATATCAATTTTTGAGTATAAATTTATATGACATGTAAGTTGTTATTATTTTATTAATAAGTGGTTAAAACATTGTCACATCAATTATTTGTTTCTGCCAATGAATAGATGACACGTGAATTAATACTTAAAAAGTTGGGATAAGAAATGGTCTCCCTAACATTACTCTTTATTGTACAAGTTTTATGTACATAAGGATGAAGCCATGTTGTTACGGGTGAAGTTTGTTTCATATTCAATTTTCAAAAGTTCGATTTTTTCTAAAAAAATTTTACAAAAATTTTAATTGTACCCACATTTTTCACCCCCCCCAAAAAAAAAAAAAACCACTGTAATTCTATTCGGTGATCAATAATTAAAAAAGAATATAGTGCTCATTTTTGCAAGAAAAATTATGACCATATCCCATTTAATAACTAAAATATTTAACTATATCTTTATTTAATAAAAATAATCTATATTATTTTATACTGTCTTCAGTCACAAAATTTTCTAATTCTGTCTTTCTATGTACATAAGTTTCATGATCAAGTCAATTTTCCGAAATCAAGCAGTTATCTAAATGATGAAGATTTTATGGTCAAAGAGAGGGAGATTTTAGGATGGAATGTTCTTAAATACAGCCATAGTAGTCATTGACTGCTGATGTTTAAATCAAATAGTCTATTTTATATGGGGTTGGATGCTCTAGAAAAAAGATAATTATATTAATAGCATAACATTTGACGGGACACAAAAAAATAAAACTAGCTTTAATGCATTATTTCTAGTTAGCATCATATTAAAATAAAATATGTTATTTTTCACAAAAAAAAAAAAAAAAAAAAATTCTTGAATTTTTTTGTCGAGTAAAAAAAAAGATAAGTGATGTCTTCAAACCTCCTTATCAACACGTTAAGGAGATCATTAATGGGATGGTAAATGATCATATCTCTAGACCTTCAGTAGCTAATGGGTCAGAAGTTTACAGAGTACATCAATAAAAGACAAATCAATAGACTTACATGATACATTACTCAAACATCTGACTTTATATAAGTTACTCCAGATAAAACTTCTTTCCTTGCACACACCATCACCACGGTGATGAAGGACTCTCGAATTATAGCCTCCATTCCAATGCTATCATTGAAACTTTTACGTACTACGCTATCCAGATTTTTACTAAAATTCCATACGACAGATGCAATAGTATATGGATAAGGCTAATTTTTTTTATATATAAGGTGGATTTCTTATTTGGTATCAACTGATATTTAATAATATGAATTTCAGTTATTATAAATGTAAATTTATACAGAAAAAAATATAAAATAAGAAGAATTAATATTCACTTTAGTTACATTTCTTTCTCCATGAATTCACATTTCTAATAACTGAAATTCATATTCACAGTAATTAAACTTTACATTACTAGATATTATATAATACTGGATACAAGACTTTAAATATATATATTTTTTTTTTGTAATTTACCAAAATTTTGATTATAAATAAATAAAAACCTTTTTTACCTTCAAAAATAAATAAATAAATAAATACCTTTTCAGATAGTTCTCAGAAATAAAAATATTGATAAAACCTTTTTGACCTCAAAAAATAAATAAATAAAACCCTTTTCAGATAATTCTCGGAAATAAAAATATTGATCATCACGAAAATTCTTTATCACCAAAAAATAATGATATTAAATGAAATATCATAGAAGTTTCCTAATATTATTATTATTATTATTTTGAACAAAGAAATAAAACTCTCGGTAACAAAATATATATATATATATATATGTTGCGTTAGTGCGTATGTGCACAAGTACAAAACAAGCATTTGGTGTCGTAAGCCGTGCCATCAGATGGAGCTGTAATATTAATAATAATATTAATATCAGAAAAGGAAAGCATCAATTAGACAGAAATATCACAACCCACGTCATCCGTATCACTCACCTCACCCCTCTGTCCTAAATCTAGTGAAATCATTTTTCCCACCCTCCGGGAATTAAAAAAAAAAAAAGGAACTTTTTATTATAAAACTTCTCATTTATCGTTATCGAAAGATATTTATCATCGTTAGATTAACTATTAAAGTAATTTGATGTATTAATGTCTACTTTAAAACTTAAAAATTATAACGTGTGATAAAAAGCTATTTCAGATAAAAATCTGAAAGTCTGACAACAGAATTGATAATATAAATTAGAAGGAATTACAGTAAAAAAAATTTCTAAAAATACTAATTAAAAAAAGGAAAGGAAAAGAAAAAGGGCAAGGTTGTTGGGGATGGGCGGATAATTCCCACTTTCCTGACTGCCGAACCAATGAGAAAGAGAGAGAGAGAGAGACCACACTCGAGAATTTGGCTTCGTCATCATCAAACTCCCAACAGCTGGAGGACACTTGTCGCATCTTCGACACGTGGCGTTCCCATGGGAGTGGGGGGGAGTTTTTGGCGGGAAAAGTAGCCCCGTGGGTTCCACGTCGGCTGACTTTTGGCGGGAAACGGAAGCTATCGCTTCCGCATCGGTCCACTCATCGTTATTTGCGTAACCCACTTGTCCTCTCCTCTCTCTCTCTTCACCCCCTTTTTTCTCTCTCTCTCTCTATCTCTCTTCTTTTTTCATTATTTATTTTTTATTATTTCTTCTCTGACGAAGTCGGTCAACATATAGGCGTCACGTGCCTCTTGCATGGCATATACATGCATGTATGTATGCATGTTTGATGATGATGATGATAGCGACGTGAACATGCATGTCATCATGACACGTGTTCCGCATTCGGAGGCGATAATAATGATAGTGGATTGATGTTGTTGGCAAAATATCTGGTGGACAACAAGAAGATACACTCACTTCACTCTTTTCTTTTTTTATTTTTTCTCTCTCTCTCTTTTTTTTTTTTTTAAATTAATTTTGGGAGGAGTTTGGGTAGTGATATGGTGTTAGTATGCCTACCAATCTTTGGTGGGACAGAGAATTTGGTAACGCTGCGATATGGGACATAGTTTTGTGATCTTGTGATGGGCTGGCCGATGGTGCTGTCTGGACCGTCGGATTTGAAGTTTGTTCCTCCCCCGGACCATCACACCGCAAGTCAATCGAAGGGGATCATAGGAATAATAGTTTTGATAAAGGATTTCTTTTTTTATTAGATTAATTTTTTAACGACGAGTTTATATTTAAATAATTCACTAAACAATATGTAAGTATCCTTAATTTGTATATTCAATGGGTTAGAATTTAATTGATAGCTAAAAAATGCTCTACTAATAAGATAAATGTATAGTGTATTTTATCTAGGAATTTTTAATCTTCAAACATGCATCTGAAAGAACTTAATAAGTTATTGATATAAATAAAATGCACATATATTGACAATATTGTTTTTCCTTGTCGCAGAAAAAAATACTGTTAAGAATATTGTTCTAGTAAATTTGAATGAGAAGAATAGAAGCAGGTAAAGAAAAATAGCATACGACCTACTTAAAAATTTACTAGATTTAAAAAAAGTTCATCCAGTACTCTTTAGTCTTTCCCTCAGAAAAAAAAAAAAAAAAAAAAAGTCCACTCTTTAGTCTTTATCAAATTGTTTGGGCTCTTTAAAAACGTTGAAATTTGAATAAAATACTTTAATTTACTTGAAAAATATATGCACGTGTTTGTTACTAGAAGAAGAAGAAATATAAGAAACATATTTAGAAGAAGACGAAGAAGAAACATATTTATAACCTTCGGAGCAAAAAATAATTGGAAAAGAAAAATAAAACCCCCATTAAGAAGAAGAAGAAACATATATTATAATCTTCGGAGCAAAAAAAATTAAAATAAAATAATATTTTATAACCTGAAAAGAAAAATAAAACCCCATTATTTAGAGCGTTCGACTCTGCTATTCCAGCAAGGAAAAATAAAAGAAAAAGATCGTACGTTATTGTTTCCTACCTACCTTACATAACTAAAAAGCTACCATGGTCCATGATTCATTATAAATATAAAAAATATATATATTTTCAGCCAAAAAAAAGGAAAAAGTTGTAGTAGTAACTCTATTTTTGTCTTATATTAGTATTTATTTTTTAATCTTTATAATAATTTTCCATAGTTTAATCTATAAGTTTCATTTTTAAAACTTACATGTAAAAATATTATTATTCAAATATCAAAACATTTAAAAGTTAATTTATCAAATTATACATAAATTAAATATAATAATACGAAAAAAAAAAGTTCTCTCACATGTTACAGTTGTGCGCATTATACTTTTTCAGTACGTATTTAGAAATTAAATTTTTTGATAAGGAGCTTATTGAATAGAAATGGTTTTTAAATTTTTAATAAGTAGTAAAAATGTTAGTTGAAATTTATAATTATATTTTTAGAAATCTGAAATAAGTTTTAAAACTTATTAAGAACATTTTTAAGTAGTCACATTTTGTAACTTCTGAGATCTCTTATAAGAGGCCAAAACTCATATGACATATCAAGTTAAAATTTTTTAGAAGTAGTTTTGGAATTAAGAAGTCAAAATTAGCTTCTAATTATTGAAATATCAAATATCTTTTGCAATTATTTCCTAATTTAGATATGAATAGAGTAATTGATTTTACTATAGGGTTATTTAATTAAGTGTGATTGGTTTCCTTTTATTGCTCTTATTGCTCTTCTTTACTTGTATCTATTAACTTAGTATTGTACCATTTCATTTTGTAAATGAGAATAATTTGAATCCCAACTTTCAATCTTAACTTACCATTTGAATCTCGGTATTTGTATTCACCCGAGTGTTATTTTAGTCTTTATTAGTAGATTCAGTCTTTAATTTGAGGTCAAATTCCTATATATTTGAGATCATTTGTGTCTTTATGTATTTTATTTTTTGTGAAATGAAGTTTCTCAACAAAAAAAAAAAAAAAAAATCTTAACAGGCTCTACCAAACGGTATTGTGAAGAAAAAGACGCTAAAGATTTGATATTAATGTGAAAAACTAATATTGCAAAAAGGGAAAAGGTATAATAACGAATAAAGGTTAAACGAAAGATTGCTCATTAATTTTTTGCAACGTGGGGCTAATTATTTTTTCAGTTTTGCGCTTGAAGTTCCCAAACCCACGGCACTTGAGTTTATAATGTTAAAATCAATCACCAAATTGAAGTCACGAAAGTTGTGGTTATCAAATCTTGTCCTACTCTTGCACCATTTTTTTTTTCTTCTCCAGTAAATTATTAAAACAATCTATGTTTCTGTTTTTCACATTCTTATTTTGATTTTTTACCTTCTATATTTATCTAATTAAAATAAAAACCTATCACAACTAGGACAAAAATCTAGAGAATTTTTTAAGGACATTCCTACGAATCATCCTTTTATCTGGAATCAACTATAAAGCCTCATCTACACTAGCCTATAATAAAAAGAAGGAATTACTTTAGGAATGGGAAAGGTCCTTGAGCCAGATTGAGATATCTTGTTTAATTTTGATATTATAAATAATAGTGTCTAATCAATTAATATTTTTACACATCATTGAAAGATATTAGTTCTTAAGGTATAAAAAATCAATTGTAAAATATTTCCAAACCTTGTAAATTACTTAGCAAAATAATATTAGTTAAACATTATTTCAGACATAAAAAATTGAATAGAATATTTGAATCCCCTTAAACCACACCCAAAACATGCCACTCATTTATACCAAGTATATCCATAAACTAATTTCCTTGATATTCCTTCTGGTTTTCTCTTTTGAAACTTCATATTTTAATTTATAAACTGCTCATATCTCATTGTCAAAAGTAACAAAATATACTGGGGGTCCTCCCAATTCAAGCAATTCTATGTAGATTAGATTAGTGGTCGCGAGTTTATCATCTTCTTCATTTTTTTTTTTTTTTGTAAATTGCTTATCTAATATCTAAACTTTTAATTTTGTATAACTTTTTTTTTTTTTTTTTTGTACATTGCTTATTTAATATCTAAACTTTTAACTTTGTACAACTTTAGTCCCTGAAATTTTTTTCGTAGTAGGAATGCTCATAAACTTTTAAAATGTTGTTACAATAGTCATTTCTGGTAATTTTTGGATGAAATCTGTTAGTAATTTGGTCAAAAAATTGTGTTAACTATGGATTCCGTAAAAAAATTAATATAAATGACTACTGTATCAACGTTTTTAATAGTTTATGATTATTTTAGTTACAAAAAAAATTATAAAAAATACCCGTAAACTATTAAAATATTGTTATAATAGTCACTTATGTTAATTTTTAAACGGAATACGTTAGTAATTTGATCAAAAAATGATGCTAACTAACGGATTATATCAAAAAATTAATGTAAAGGACTATTGTAGTAATATTTAAAAAATTTAGGAGTATTTCACCTATAAAAAAAATTCAAGGATTAAAGTTGAACAAAATTAAAAATTCAGGAAACTAATTTAGCATCTTTTTTTGTTCATATGTTGTTTTTGTTTATTGGGATAAGTCCCTTGTTCGAGGGAAAGGAGTTTTCAATGGGGCTCGTGTGAAGAACCAGGGGACAACGGTGGTTTTTTTTTTTTTTTTTTGTGGAGGAAGGATACCGGTGGTAATCAATATGGATGAATGGACGAAAGTACGATTCTTTTAGGGCCTGTTTGGTGTGTAAGTTTGAGTTAAGATTTTTAAGTTTAAATAGTAAATTGTGTTGACTTTTCAGAAAAGACAAAAAACTTTTTGAAAAAAAGACAAAAACTTTTGAGGAAAAAGACAAAAAAAAGTTTGAAAATATTAGTTTGGACCTGAATACCAAACATGCCCTTATTTATTTCTTTTTAGGGTAGACGGCGTAAAGTGACTAGCTATAATATATATATATATATATATATATATTTTTTTTGCTAAAATAGATAATATAAAGTGATTAACTACAATTTTTTGTATTTTAGAACAGCATAGATTATATAAATCGGGACCATCTTCTAGTATCTTTATTCATCATTAAAAATTCTACCAAAATTGTTTTTGATCATTAAAAAGAAATGTACTTAGCTAGTGAATGGGTAGCTTATCCTATTGAAACCGAAGGTTTTGTTTGGCAAAAAGCTCTGTTTAAATTAAACTGTACTTTTTTCATCATATTTTTTGTCTTTTTTCTCAAAAAGTTGTTTGTTTTTTCTGAAAATTCAAAAAAATTCAAAAAAATTTACTATTTAAACTTACAAATCTTAACTCAAACTTATACACCAAACACCCCCTTAAAAATCTTAAACTAAACTCATTCATCAAACACCCCCAAAATCTTTGTTTTTTGGTTGCAAAAATCTCATGTAGGATGATCAGATTTTAAAGGGGATATACAAAAATATTCGCAATAAAACAAGATATATTTAAATAAAACATACATCTACAAAAAAAGTTAAAAATATAAATATGTAAAAGGAAAACCAAGCCTTGCTTTCGAATTGTCTTCGGAAACTTCCGTAGACACCTTTAATGCATTGAGTGCCTGTGTCTTTATGTAATTAAAATAAATCCCGTTTTAATGGAGTTGAAGTGCCAAAATTCCCTTACTAAAGCCTTGAACCATGAAGACTAATAAAATCTCTACCTAATTTGTTAACAAAACTAAGGGCATGTTTGGTATGTTAGTCCAAACTAACATTTTTAAACTTTTTTTTGTCTTTTTCCTCAAAAATTTTTCTCTTTTTCTCAAAAAGTTTTTTGTCTTTTCTGAAAAGTCAACACAATTTACTATTTAAACTTAAAAATCTTAACTCAAACTTACACACCAAACATGCCTTAAGCTTTCGTTTGGATCCGTATTTGGAGTTAAAGTTTTTAATTTTTGTTGATTTAAAAAAAAAAAAAAATTCAACAAAAAAAAAAAAAAGTTTAATTGGAATTAAACTAAAATACCAAATAAATAATAAAAGTCTAAAGTAAAAGAAATAGTCGCAAAAGCTAAACAAAGTTACCAAAGAATGGGACAAAAGGTACATGCAGGGGCAAAAAAATGTTGACTAGAAAATTTGTCCAAAGTTAAAACGTTGTCTTCTCTGGTTACCACTTACTAGCAAAAGAAAAAAAGAAAAAAAGAAAAAAAAGAGAAAACTCTTTCTATGGTAAAAGTTCAAGCATGCCAGTTTTGCCACTTTGTTTTATGGAATCTTTTTATGGTAAATGCTAATGGTGTCAAGTAATATCCTGTTATAGGCTTAAATAGTGGATTTGTTTAATTGAATTCCATTTTAGTTGCATTTTCTACTATTTGTGCCACCTTTATTAAGTTATTTATTATTATTATTATTATTATTATTTTTATTTTTACATGAAAAGCAAATTTAGAAATGTTATTTAAAGAAGGAAATTTACAATTAACGTATCAAGTATTGGCTGTCAAAAGTCCATTTATGACGTTACAACTTGCTTTCCATTATTCCATATATATGAGATCTCCTTAACAATTCGAAATTTAAAGCAATTTATGCCTTCCTCGCATATAATATAATATTTGGTAAGTCATCTAAAAGGTAGAATCACCAAGGTGAAAATAATAATTGTTTCCATTTAATTAAAAAAAGAGTAATTCATATAAAGAATTTATGTATTTAATTCATATGAGAAAATTTTGCAAAAAAAGGTAAGAGAATCAAATCTAAAACAGTATAAAGAATTAAATTTAAGCCTTAATCTTAGAAAATCAAAGTTCCATATTTATCCATAAAAAGTTGACACAATGACACCTTTTTCCTTCTTTTTTTTTTTGAAATTTAAAAATAAAGAAAATAAAACTTTATATATTATGATAGAATCATTTATTGAATTATCATTAGACGATGGTATCTGAAAATTTGATATATTTCTGATTCTATCATGAGTAAAATTTGTTGACTAGAAAAATTTCCTTCCTTTTTTTATTTCAAATAAAGAGAGGGAAAAAAATAAGAGGGCTAAAAACTCTAGAAACCCATTGGCAGAACACATACGGCGGGATTGTTTTTCCTTCTTTTTGAGAATTCCTTGGGGGACCAAGAATCTACAGTGGCTATCCCGTAAATTCAACAAACAGACTTTAAAGTTAGGCAAAAAAAAAAAAAAAAAAAAAAAAAAAAAATCCTTGTTGCGGAAGAGCAAATCAGTCTACAAAAACGTTTCCGAGTCGCGGCTATACACCACCCAAAGAGGCGGCAGAATCCCAATCATAAAAAAAAAAAAAAAAAAACCACGTGTTCCACTTAGCTGAAAGCGTTGGAGGCCGGTGTCCCCACTTAATGGTTTCTGATTGGACAGCCTTGGCCGTCGGATCAGATGCTGTTGACGAGCACGCGCCTGAGGTCGAGTGAGGAAGAAAAAAAGCAACATCGAATTTTAGTGTGTGAGGATCATGACATGGCTAGATGGTATGGTCATGCCTCATGTATGCCCATGCCAGCTCCTCAGTCCACTTGAAATTATAATTATTTGTTATTTATTTTTTGAAAATCAAAATTCAGAAATTAAAATTTTTTAATATTAAATTAAATTTTAATTAATAAACTCTCGCCTGCCTCTGTCTTTAATGCCTTATTTTTTGACCGCCTGGGGAAAGGTGAATGGTCTTGACAGTGCAAGTGAGAGAAGCAGAGAAAAAAGTGGAAGAAAGAGAGATATACACTCACAGAGATAGAGGTATAAAATTATTATTATTTTTTCCTTTTAATATATTTTTTTTCTGGGATTTTTCGATAAATGGGTTCTGTTTTTTCGTTTCAAAAGTCAATTAATTTAATGTTTCCATGGAGATTTGAGTCTCTTGAATCTGTTATTATATGCATGTATATATATAAGAAATTATTTTCTATATTTTTATTTAGAATAATAAATTAATTTTTTTGCTTTGGTTCTGTTTCTCTCTCTCTATTAAAACCCGGCGCTCTATGTCACTCCTTCTGCAAAATCGCTAAACAACCCTTCTTAGCTGAGTTCTGTCATGTTTTAGAAAGAGAAAATCGCAGCCATAGATTTGTAATCCCCTTTCTCTCTCCTCTGTAAACCCCTTGGGAGGGTTTTTGGTGCGCCGCTTCCTTTTACCACTATATCTATCCATATATCTCACAATTTTCTTCTCTTTTTGCTCTAAATCCAGAGCAAAGAAAGCCGAGAGAAGACACTGAAAAAACGACAGTTTTTTTTCGATCTTGTTGTGGTTCTGCTTTGTCCGAGGAAGCGAGAAGAGTGATTTAAGGGAGGTTGAGCAGGGGATTTATGTCGGCTGGGTTTGATTTGGCGCTGATTGGGGCTCCGTCGCAGCTCTGGCTTTTCTCTTCTTCTTCTTGCTCGTTTGTCAACCGACTGAATCTGGTGAACCACTCTGTTTCGATGCGTTTGAGACCAAAAAGGTATTTTCATTTTATTTTTCTCCTCTTTTTTTTCCCCTCTTTTAAACGCTTGGATTTTCACTGACATGGAGGTTTTGGGTTTTGATTTTGGTGTGTTTTTTTTTTTCTCAGGACTTGTTCTGGAGTAGAGTGTTTTGGAACCTTTCATATAAAACGATTTTCCTTGATTTTTTTGTTCCTCAGAGGTGGTCTCACTTGAAACAACTGCAATCTTAGACCCATTTTTCTTTGCTTCTCTTCCTAAAAATTTCCCTTTCATTATCGAGAAAAACAAACAAACACCTTTCAGAAATTTTCCGACGAAACATACAGTTTCCTTTCCCTTTTTTTTTTGTTGAAATTTTCCAAAGATGCCAGAGCCTCGGAAGCAATCTAGATCAGTTTTAGCCAAGGACGCCGAGTCCAAATCTTCGATGAGAAAAATCCGCGTAATCTGTTCTGATCCCTACGCGACTGATTCCTCATCCAGCGAAGACGAAGGAGGAGAGAGGATTTTCCCGAGAAAATCTCCCAAGAAATGCAAGCGAATCGTAAGGGAAATTTTCCTTCCTCCTTTCCCCTCAGAACCCACAAAGACAAAGTCCCTCGATTTTTCTGAGAGCTCTTCTCAAGACAGCAACAAAACCCTGACAAACCCCAAGAAGAGAGTTACGGCCACCAAGAGGCCCAAAACTTCGTCGTCTCCTTACAAGGGCGTTCGCCAGCGGAAATGGGGGAAATGGGCCGCCGAGATTCGCGACCCTTTCAAAGGCTCTCGCCTCTGGTTGGGAACTTACAACACTCCCGAGGAAGCTTCAAAGGCCTACGAAGCCAAACGTCTCGAGTTCGAAGCCATGGCTCTGACCACCACCACCACCACTGTCACTTCCTCCTCCGCCGTCGTCGCTTCGACGGCTCAGAACGACACTGTTTTATCGTCCTCCTCGGTCGAGGACTCCGAGGTCTCGCAGTCTCACAATTCCCCGTCGTCAGTACTTGAACCCGAGATTTCAACCTCGGCCTCGGACTTGAATCTCAATGGTGTTGATTTGGTCAAGGAGAGTGTTGATGTTGTTGTTGATGGTGATTGTGATGGCGATGTGCTTGATTTGAGTTTCATGGATGAGGCTCTGGCGTCTCTTCCTTTCGAGCAAGAACTTGGATTGGCGGCGCCGGTGTTTGATCAGCTGTTGTTGGACGACTTTGGGCAGTTTTTGAGCAATGATTTCAGCAGCATTGACGATGTTCAGATATTCGGGTTCGAAGGCGATGAGCCCAGTGAGCTTCCTGATTGTGATTTCGAGGATCTTGGCAAGGACGACATGGCTTGTTGGATCGATGAAGCTCTCAACATTCCTTGCTTATAAAATTTCTCGCATTATTAAAATATTAAGTTTTGTTTTTGTTTTTGTGTTCTTTCTTTTTTTTTTTCCTAAAATCAGGAACCATTAATTGAACACCTGGTTATTGAGCGAGTTGAGTTAAAATGTTTAATGTGAGTTTAGTGGCGCTAAAAAGAGAGTTTAGTTTTTATTGTTTTCGAAATGGAGAGGAAATGAGCCTGATATTGTGATGTAAATCTTCGCTTGAGACTAGCTCCTTGGGTTTTCCTGTGCTGTTTAGAGCCGTCCAAGGATGTTTTTCACTCAAATGAAAGAGAAAAAAAAGAAAAACTCCAATATCTTTTGTCAAAATGTTTGGTATTTTTGATTTATTGCTAATTTGTTGAATTTAATTCCGTGGTGTTGTGTTGTTCTTGTATATCTGTCACGTCAATGCCACACAAGAGAGGAAGAGAGGGGGTTTCGTTTTCACTTGGTGGAGTTGGCTCAAAATCATTGTGCCGTATTCTGTCTTTTCAACGAGGTTTTTTTTTTTTTTTTTTTTTCCCCTCTTTTTAATAGGGACTGAAGTTTACACATTCCTAATCCAAACTTGATTCCCCGAATGGTTTTGTTTGGTTGTGTTTTTCTTGTTGCCGATTCTCTCAAGGAGATTTTTACAGCGTTTTTAGACTTAGGGACTAGCACGGCAGTAGCAGAACAGAACAGAAGAGGACAGAAGAGTCGAGGCTAAAAAGTAAAAAAAGTTAAAAAAAGGCTGATCTTCATCTGTGGCTCTGCTGTCTGCTGCCACTGAAGAAAGGCTTACCGCAGGGTGGGGTTTTTGTGGGTCCCCAAAAGAGGGCCCTTTTTGCCAAGCAAAACACATCTTCAACAAGAGGTAAATAAAAAAAGATTATATATATATATATATATATATAGTAAAAGTCCTTTTTTATGAGCTCAGCTGTCCTCCAATTGCTTGTGGCTCTTTCTGAGAGTCCCTGAAGTTTGGTTTTGGTGTCCCTTTGGTTCTCACTCTCTTAGAAGCCTTGTTATTAAATGGGGGGAGGGAGAGTCCGTGAGGGGGTGTTTGGTTGGTGACACTCAAAAGCTTTAAAGGCATTGCGTGTTGAGGGGACTCTAGGGGCCTTGTGCATGCGTGGCATTTATTTGCAATATTATTGGGTTCAGAGTCTTCAAAAGTCTTTGGTGTTGGAGAAATTTAGAGCCACATTGGAAGAAGAAAGTTGCAATGTTTTGATTGTAGTTTTGATTCTTTCTATCATTTGAATAATATGTGCCATATGCACCACTTACTTTGACAACTATTTTCATATTTTTTTTTTAACCATCCATAGACGCGGCTCGGTTGAGACTTTACTTGGATTGAAATCGCTAGCAAGTTGAGTTGGTTGTTGGTGAGCTTAGAATAGAATCTTATTTCCCTAGTATAGAACTCTCGTCCTTTAAAATTAACTCAAGAGAAAGAGGATATTCAAGGTACATATAAATATCATAACTCAAAAAAAAAAAAAAAAAAGGAAAAAAAAAAAAACATAACAGTTATATAACTTAGCTAATTTTTAATATTGTTCTAGCATGTTATGCAAATGGAATCTTTTTACATGTGATAATGCTTATTTTTTTTTCAACAAAAAAAAAAAAAAAAAAAAACCCTAACATGTAAAAATCTAGTTTTGATAGTATGTTATGTGGATTTGGATAGAACTCAATTTCAAAAATTTTAGTTTAATGAGAGTGGTTGCCTAATTCATATTTAAACGCTATGATAGTCCAAAAAAATGTTTGATGAAAAATTTTAAATGGATATGTGAATAATGTCCTTCCCAAGTAATAAAATCAACTAGCCTGATTTCGTAATACTCTAGTTTAGTCGAAGAGAGAAGGAGTTTTTCTACTGTAAGAGTACTTTATCAATGATGTACATTTTTAAAGATTACATTCTAATCAAAATTATATTAAAATAAAATAAATATACAAAACTGACATAACTTGATATAGACTTGACTGACTATAAGTAAAGCCCAGCTCGTATTGGGGGGGGGGGGGGGGGGGGGGGGGGGGTTCCGTTCGTAGTACCTTACTATAGAAAAGAGTCCTAAAAATTACGATTGATAGAAAAAGACAAGAAAAAAAAAAATGAAATGGATAATGACATACCGTGTGTAATGTGTTTCTCAAAATTTAGGTAGCGCTTTAATATTTTCGTCTGCAAATGAGAGAAGAGGAATATCAGACAACACATTGCATATTGCATTTAAGAGACCAGGGTTTTTCAAGGATTAATTATTAAGTTGTTGATGTGTATCTGATATAGATCTCAGATCAAATAACCATGATTTTTTTTAAATTTTTATTTTTACTTTTTTGCTGAATACATATCCCTGTGATTTTGAAATATTAAAAATCAGTACTAGCCCATTTGTTTATTAATGAAGCCAAATGAAAATTTTATCACGATCTATTGAATTTTTTTAAAAAAAAAAAATCTTCAATCAGAGTACAAAGAGATTCTTTTTTTTTTTTTTTCAAACAGATTCTTTCTATACCCAGTAAGAGAATTTCCCGGGAGGAAGAGACGATTGCATTTTATGCTAGCTAAACCAAGTAATAACATCAACCGGCCTGATTTCGTAATACTCTAGTTTATTCGAAGAAAGGAGCTTTTCTATTGTAAAAGTACTTTATCAGTAATGCACATTTTTAAAGATTACATTCTAATTAAAATTACATTAAAATAAAATAAATATATAAAACTTACATGACTTGATATAAACGTGACCACTAAAAATAAAGCCCAATTAATAGGTGGGGTTTTTTTTTTCCTTCGTTCGTTAGTACCATACTATAGAAAAGAGTCCCATAAAATATGATTGATAGAAAAAGACAAGAAAAAAAAAATGAAATGGATAATGACATATCGTGTGTAATGTGTTTCTCAAATTTTGGGTAGCGCTTTAATATTTTTGTCTGCAAGTGAGAGAAGAGGAATATTAGACAACACATTGCATATTGCATTTAAGAGACCATGGTTTTGCGAGGATTAATTATTAAGTTGGAGATGTGTATCTGATATAGATCTCAGATCAAATAACCATGATTTTTTTTTAAATTTTTAATTTTACTTTTTTGCTGAATACATATCCCTGTGATTTTGAAATATTAAAAATCAGTACTAGCCCATTTGTTTATTAATGAAGCCAAATGAAAATTTTAGTTCTAAAAATCAACTTTTTATGGTTTTATGAATCTAAGACTCCGTTTGGTTCGCAGGTTTGGTTCCAACTTTTTAACTTAAATTTTATCTTTTTCCTCAAAAGTCTTTGTCTTTTTCTCAAAAAGTTTTTTATCTTTTCTGAAAAGTCAACAAAATTTACTATTTCAACTTCAAAATATCAACTCAAACCTACGAACCAAACGGACCCAAACTTTTTGAAATGGTGAACAAAGCAAAAGGGGGAAAGAGAGAGAGAGAGAAAGAGAATGAGTAGGAAGAAGAGAAGACAATGAATTTAAAAAATATTTTATCACGATCTATTGAATTAAAAAAAAAAAAAAATCTTCAATCAGAATACAAAGAGATTCTTTTTTTTTTTTTTTCTTTCCCAGACTACAAACAGATTCTTTCTATACCCAGTAAGAGAATTTCCCGGGAGGAAGAGACGATTTGCATTTTATGCTCGCTAAACCAAGAGAATAGGGAAAAAAAAAAAAAAAAACCAAGAGAATCTTTGAAAATATCTAAGAACAAACAATTTGTTTTGGTACTTCAAAAATTAAAAAAGAAAAAAAGGAAGGAAAAAAAAAAAAAAAAAAAAAACAGTTTTGTATTTGGCCTCAGTTGCTCACCTAACCAATGCGGTATGAGCCATTAAGGCCATAACTTTTTGGCTTAGGGCCATTAAATGATCAATTAAATAGCCTTAATTAAGTCTGACTTTTTGTCCAGTGGTCGGCTATCTTTGTCATCTTAGTTGTTTACAAAAAGATCAGCCCTCTTTTCTATGTACTGATTAACGACTCTACATGTAGAAACATCGTGTGATTATAATGTACACATAGATATCGACAAATTATAGCTTGTGGGGATCTTGGGTTTTAACTAAATAGAAACAGAGAATAATTAATCTTATTTAATTCCGACTTGTGCTTATCATGTAGCCACATAATGCCAATTTTTAAGCATCCTTTGACTGAAAATGGTCTACCCCTATTGCGCAAGTGGACTTTAAGAAAAGAGTCTAGATCTGTTCTACTAATTTTCTAAACATGTGTTTAGTACATAGTTTGAAATTAAATTTTTTGGATTGGAGTTGAGTTCAATTGAATTATGTGTTTGGTAAGATATTTGAATTGTTAGAGTTATAAATTGTAAAATCTTGAAATGTGTTTGGAAAATATATTAATATAGAGCTTGTTTTATTCATCTCGAAATTTTATGTATTTTTTAAAAATCATCTCATTTGAATTTTTATATTTAAAATTATGAATTTTTAAAATTTAGATTACAAAACAATAATTAGAACTGTGAATAGTTAGTTGATCTTTTAAAAAAAGATTAAAAAAAAAACAGTAATTGAATTTTTTTTGTCAGTTCTTCTGCTTCTTATTTATCATGTCACTAAAATTTAATAATGTGATTATATAAATGAGAGCTAAATAATTTAAATTATTCACTAGATGTCAAAATTTAATTATAAATATAGTCAAAGAATAAGAAAATATGACAACATATATGAATTGTTAAAAATTTGAATTTGTCCGATGACTACGGAAAAAAATTTATAAAATACAAAAGTACGTAAATGTAAATGTACATTAAAATATAAATAAATAAAGCTTCTGTGCACGTTGATCGATATGCTATTCAATGTTGTGTTTCATTGTTGCCCAGACATGGTTTTGATTGTTACCTATTTTTATATCCATAATAAAAAAAAAGGTCTGTGAAAAATAATTAAAAAAAAAGTAGAAAGAAGCTAAAGATCCCACATTGGACATTTAAAACAAGCCCAGCTAGAGTACAAAATTCAGTTGATTCGGAGAAGCTCAAACTCTGGTCCCAGTGTAATAAGAAAATGGAATGAGTCTTAGCACGTTTCGGTTTTGCTTTGCAAGTTTTTATTTTCTTCCTCTACTTATTGTTGTTATTATTATTTTTTTTGGGAGGGGTCTACTACGGTCAAATGGCACAAAAACAGGGATTGGAGAGGATTTTTACCGGGGGTTGTAAGTTGGATCTAATATAATTATACGAGAACTTCTTTGTGCGATATTGCCAGACCGTCAGATGAAAAAGTTCTTATTTTCTCTTTCTATCTATCTCTCTCTCTCTCTTTAGTAGATTGCACCGTTGTTTTCTTCAGATTGTACCGATCTCCTGCATGGATTGTATCACTGGACTGGAGACAATTCTTATAATTATATAATATAATTACAATCTTCATTTGTTTGATTATATATAAATTACAATATTATCTATTTATAAAGAATCAGTATCAGTCATCTATATATTTTAATAGAGGCACTATAATAAAAACTAAAGACAAGATTTTCTTGGGTAGAGACATAATTAAATGTAACTAATTATTGAGTAATGACACAACTTTAAGTTTTCTTCTAAAATAAAGACATAATGATATAACTCTAATTATTGAGTGTGGATAACAAAGAAGCTCGACTAGATGGAATTCTAATGTCCGAATTGTATATAGAACTTTCTGTTTGTAGAGAAGAAGAGGTGGGTTCTACTAAATATGCCTCTCACATATATATTAGTTGATACCTGAAGTGAAAGGGGGGAAAAAAACACGTTAAGGTTTAATATTTTAATAACTCCCCAATGATTTGAGTGATTAGTTGATTTTACCAACTTCAACATTCATTTCATGGAGATATACCATTTGAAATTGAAAAATAAAAAAAAAATTAAAGAAACTTACTTGTTTTCCAGTACAGAAATTAAGAAATAGGCAATGACAAAATATATCTTGTAATATGGAAGCATACCTTAAAATTTTGAAAATTTTAGACTTGGAAATCAATATGTCAAAAATTACGTTGTGGCACGTGTCCATATTAGTAAATTGGAATAATAATTTAAAATGAGATACAGTCTGAAGTAAAAATAACGGGTAACTCTATCATTTAAAACGAAAACGTCAGGTGAATTTTATCATGTAATTATGATTTTGAATATTTGATACAAATTAAAAGCAAAAGGTACCGATTTAATATTTCTCGACTATAAAGCGTCGTTCATGATAAAATAATTAAACACAAGGTATTGCCGTGATAATTTTTCGATAACTATAGATATTTTATTGGTCAAGGTAGCAATATTAAAATTAATAAACGAACTAAAAAGATATTTATCTTTGAATCAAAATCAAAGCAAAGAATGTACCAATTGACTATTTCTCATGCTAGATAACTGATTTGAAAATAGTACCACTCTCTTGGTGCAAATTTAGGCGTATTAAGGTCAGGTGGGTAATTGCCATTTTGTTACACTTGTATTTGTTTATATTTATTTATTATTCTCTTATAACTATAAGTGGTCGGAGTTCAATGTTTTATTTTGCTCAAAAAAGTTCAATGTTTTATTATTGATGTCTATTTTCTAATATCCTACAAACAAGGACAAAAAAAAAAAAAAAAACGCCCAAAAAGAGGGGAAAGAGGACGGGTCAAAGACAGCTGTGACTTTAATGGAACATTTTAAAGAAGGGGTGTGGTGTTGATTAGTCGCACTAACTGTTCTGTATAGACTTTTGTTTAAAGGTGCTTAAACAATAGATAGATAGATATATATATATATATATACACATATATAAAATATTAAAAATGGAGGACTTTCCGGGAAAATTCGTCATATAGTATTTGGTGCGTGAAATCACAGTAGGAGTTTTTGGGGTGGGGTCCTTTTAGCATGGATACCCTCATCAACACGTTCTTGCATGAACCTGCCCATACAAATCGTCAAGGTTTTGAAAAACATATGTAGTATAATACTATATAATATGCACAATTAGACACACATAATATTAAACTTCATGTCACTGAGAAGTTGTGCATTTGTCATACTAAATCGGATGTTGTATGATTTATTATAACCGTTGAACCAGCATTTATCACCAAATATAAAATAATTTCCAACGTTGGATATGGGCTTAAGCCCAAATCCCAAGACACATAAAGAAAGAAGTAAAGAGAAAAAATTAGGTGGAGAGACATATTTTCAATACTTTATTATGATTTTATCTATTTTAATATAATGCTGATAATTTTAGTGTTATAAAATGACAAAATTATTAATTTTAATGTTATGATGGATATAAAAATAAGGAGGTGTCAAATTTATGACATTCTTACATTCAATCTTTTATATAAATAATTGAAATAAATTGTAGGTTTTAAAAATATTTAGAACAAATAATTGTAAATAATAAATTTATCAGGTAAATGATGTTTTACTTCTTATAAATATATTATTTACTTAATAAATATGTTAGTTAGTAATAAATTTACTTAGCAAATTTTCTATGTACCAAGTAAATGTGTTATTTACTTTAAATATTTTAAAAAAAGCTAACTTCAATTATTTTTTCATAAATATGCTATTCGAAAAAGAAGGAAATGTACCTTTTTTTTTTTCGAGTTGAGAAATTTTATCAAATTTATATTTATTCAAAATCTAGACATACACAAGAATTCATCTTTATAGTTTCTTTTAGTTACCTTTGGATAGAAAATAATCCCACTTGACTGGAGGAGCATTATTTATGCCCTTCTTTAGCGGGAAAAGACTAAAGAAGTGATTATGTAGGACATATTCTCTAATTTGACATCTAAGGAAATTGTGCTGCCTTGGCCGATACACAGTAGAGACATAACGTAATTTCCCTTATCTTTTGATTTCATATAAAATCAGACTTGCATACTTATTAGACGCCTAGAAAGAAGCTGACAAGATCCAAATGCTGGCCTAATTGCATGTAAATCAATTAATAAATTATGTTGTGGTGTGAACGTGACATACTATAATACGAAAAACTATATATGCTCGATAATATGAAATATTGCTATTTTTCGATTATATCACACACCATCATATACTAGTACGTAAGATGAACAGTACTATTAGTCTATTACATTACTCGGATAATAAGAAACTTCACACCTTCTGATTTCCAACACAACTTTCCTCAAAATAGATTCCTATGTGTGAGTTCGTGCGTTTGTGTGTCAAGAAGTGCTATATAGAATTTATTAATTAGTCTATTAACTAGAATTCTATATCTTTACCAGGGGCGTGCATATGATATGGCCATGGAAAATAAATCCACTCACGTGCACTTTCCATTGTATTGAGACACTTAAAAGTACCTCCCGTGCCTAAAAATATATATAGATATATATATATATATTTAAATAGTCCGTACAGTTTCACTAGATGCTTTGTTTTCTTGGATTCTTTTAAGCAACCACATGAGCAAAAAGTTTGAAGCCCTAGACTCATCCTCAACGGTCAACATAGCTGGTTAGGTAGAGATTAATATATCGTTAAATTAAACAATCTTAGATTTAATTAGTATTGTTTGGTACGAGAGAAAAGCGGAAGCAGGAGAGGGGTTTAAGAAATTCGTGAAAGGACGTTTTTTTTTTATAATTATCATTGTTGTTTGGTAGGAGGGGAAGAAAAAAGAAGAGAATAATCAGTTGAGATATTTTCTATCCTTTAAAAGAACCCCAGTTCTAATCTCTCCCAATATGAGGAATCGAAGGAGAGAATCCAAATCAAACAATATTAAATGGGAAAAATAGTGGCATTGCCTGAAAAAAGCAAAGGAAAACAAATGAGGAGAAGAACGTGACAATGTCACGAGGCAGATCAAAGACTATCCATATCTGACTTAATGTTTGGTAAACACGTTCTTAGTTTTGGTTTTGGACACTAATTTCAAATTCTACTCAGGCGATTTAACGCCTTAATTGATCCTCCTAGGTACGTTTCAGTTCTGATCATTAATGGATGAAGTTTTGATACTGATACCATCTAAAAGATGGTCTAAGTCAGAATTTTGAAAGCCATGCACATATATAAAACAAACTAAATTCAGCATTGAGAATATCCATTATTGCACGTTGGAGTTACGTCCTTAATCCATAACAGTAGTAGTCTCTGCAAAAGATCGGGTCGTAAATAATATTTTCAAAGAAAACCCTTCTCTTGGAAACTTTTGATGCAGTCACCAAACATCTGCTCAAGAGTCTTGAAAGCAGGAAATCCAAGTTGACTGATTTTTCTTGTGTCCATGCTATGTGGATTGTTATCTCCCACCTGGCCGCTACACCTGCTTACCCAAATTAATAGCATGTCAAACAAGATAGAAATAAAAAAACTCATATACATATATGTATATATATATATATATGTATATGTGTGTATATATATATATAATATATATATATGTATATGTATATAGACTAGAAAATTAAGAATAACAACAACATTATTGTTCCAGTACTCACTTATGCTCAAATGGGTAGGATGGAAATTCGGCTTTAAGCATCTCAAGGATCTGAGACCAGTGGGCAACTGAGCTTGAACAGATGAGCCTGCCTGATGCTTTACTATGCGTCATTGCTAGCAGATGAGCAGCTACCACATCGTCTATGTGCACAAACCCCACCGTCAAATTCAGATATTCACCTCTTTCACCTAATTTGTACATATTTTGTCGTCAATTAATACTCAATTGATATTGACAGTTACTAATTTGCATCTTCAAAATGTAACTAAGAAATCCACAGTAGTATAGTTCGAGTTTAATCATAGGTGTTTGAAATATTTTCTTCATGGAAGATCCAATCAATCTATCAAACAATATGGCGGGCAAGAAAGCCTAACCTTTGACTATAGAGAGAATCAGTTGCAGGGTGCTAGTTGGTTGGGGTGCAAGCAGAGGACCAACTACAAACGAAGGATTCACCACAACTAGGTCCTTTCCCGTCTCCTCGGAGAATCTCCACGCCTCTCTCTCTGCTGTAGTCTTTGCATATGCGTACCACAGCTGCGTAGAAGCAAAAAAGAACACAAAAGTACTGTAAAGATCAAAGCTTTGGTCATGTCAATTTTACATCTGAAGTATGAATGAAAATTTGGAGCTAGGAAGTAGTGCCAATTACGTTGTAGCGTTTGCAATATTCAGGATCACTCCAGTGAGACTCGTTGAGAGGCGAGACACGATGGACATCGTATCGGTATCTAATAGAAGAGCAGGAAGAAGTGAACACAATCCGTTTCACACTAGTTGCCTTTGCACAGGAACTTAGCACATTCAAAGCGCC
The DNA here is from genome assembly GCA_008635985.1 of Ficus erecta. Lineage (NCBI taxonomy): Eukaryota > Viridiplantae > Streptophyta > Magnoliopsida > Rosales > Moraceae > Ficus > Ficus erecta. Next base: position 46,334 of record BKCH01001251.1, read on the forward strand.
CTTTATACATGGATCCACCAAAGTCGACTGCGATTTTTAAAATTTAATTTTGATGTCATATCGAACTAGTCAAAAGAAATCTAGTGCAGAATTAACACTAGAAGTGTCAAATTTTAGAACCTCAATGAATAACTTCAGAAATTACTATTTCAAAATTGTTAAAGTTTCATTAAAATCTACCATATTATGTGTTGTTTAATGTTTAGATGATTTTTAGCAATGGTCACATATTTCGATTACCAAGGTAAAATTTGCGATTTGCCGACTAACGGAAGATACTTTCTAGGCTTTGGAATCAAGAAAAAAAAAAAAAAGTTAGAAAAAGGAAGAGAATCGTTTCAGCTCTCCTTCGTCGGACTCATTTGGCGTGATCAGAACCTTGTTCAGGGATGTTTTTACGGGTATTGACCTGAATTGGGATGCTCAAGTAGAATATTAATTTGGAGCATTCTAAAAGCTTGGAGATCCAACAATTAAAATCTTATATAATTGCTTAAGTTAAAAAAAAAAAAAGAAATAAATGTCGCTGGAGGTTTGATAGAGGATGGATTTTTGAATGGGTGCCAATTTGATTTAAGATATGTTTAAAAACCCGGATATCAATTATCTCATCTTTCAATTTATTTTTTTTTAAAATTTGTTAATGCATCACTGGGCCATAAGAAAATTAAAATAAAAAAAAGTAATTAAAGGAAAAAGTACTTGAATGACATAAATTTAAATATCATTGCATCAACATGACACAAAAAAATTAACACTAGACTAATATATATGACACAAAATTGAACTAAAGTTAATTTAAATTTGTATCATGTTGGTCAAGAATAGGAAATTTATATCATGTTCGTCAATATATTAAAAAAAATGTGATTATTTTGGTAATTTTATGAAATTTTCCTATTTCTCTTCTCGTTCTTTTTCTAACGCATGAGAGATAAGGTTTTTAAATCGTTTTCCTCTCTTAGAGCCAGACTCCAATGGTAGCCTTTGAACAGTCTTTGGTTTCTCGGTCGTAGGCATATAGAGGTGAGAATTATATGTTGAGAGTCTTGAAAGAAATGATCTCGTTGGAAGAGGATCGGCGCTATAGGAAGAAGTAAGGCAAGAAAGTCCTGCAGCAACTCGATTTCGGCAACTCAGTTTCTCTTGACGACCTGGATCTTGTTTTTGGCAAGGACTCTTTTTGTGTGATTGATTTTTTTTTTGTTTGTAGTTTTGTGTGTAATAATGACGATGTCTTCGTTATCTTTTACCTATGTGTTGTGTTTCAATTTGTTAATTCTAATAATGGAGGCGATCCCTCTGCGTTGGTTGTTTATCCTCTAGATCTGACTTTTGACAGCATTTTGGTCTTGCTAGTATTGCTTTTATACGGAGTTAGTGGTGGCCCTAGAGCTACTGAGTCTTAGCTTTCGATCGATCGGAATATTTCATGGATTGCCGGAGTTCTATAAAAAGAACATTACATGTGCTCGATTTCAATGTGTTGAAATTAATATATACCTGTTATTGGATTTTAAGCATACATCTTTCCCTTTGAGCACTATCAGACTTTACTGATAGATTTACTCTTATTGAATGATATTGTCTCATGTAATACGGGATCACTTGTTATGTTTGATATTTTTATATCTCTTTATTAAATTTTATGAACTTTCTCCTTAAAAAAAAAAAAAAAAAAGGAATTTCATACTAGCCATGGCCTTATCGATAACTTCGGAGCTAGATGGATTAAACACGAGAAGATATAATTTCCATCAGTCCTAAATTCAAATAAATTAAAGTTCTGCACTTCACGAATTCGAGAAGGGTAGATTACCTCACATTTCGAAGTGTTGCATTTTGGCACCTTCAAATTATTTTTTCACATTCTGGTCAGCCAATTCGAACATTATATAAAATATAGGATATACTAAACTCCACGTTTTGATTTATATTTAAACTCACAATCTTAAATTTAAATTTTTATTAGAGAAGCTATGGTTAAAAAAAAAAAAGTAAAAAATAAATTAAAAAACTAAATGAAAAAAGGATTCCAACAAACTAAAATAAAAAACAATTCCTGAAAAAATAAATAAAAGAAATAAAAAAAATAGAGAAATCACAGCCTATAGCATATCATATAAGAAGTATTGAAAATTATAGCAGGATTTCAAAAACATACTAAATTATAGCATATTTTTATTTTTTTTAATAAATAATTATTTATTTCCAATTCTATCCCTATGTAATCTTGCTCTCCATCCCTCTCTCTACTTGCACGACTCCTACCCTCTCACTTTACACAGACCCGATGGCGACGGAGGATCTCGTCGACGAGACGGTAATTGTTGCTGCGCTGGTGGATTTCGTGATGGCGGTGGAGGATCTCGGCGACGTGACGGGAGGTCGCAATCGCGCTCCGGCCACTGAGTTCTGGTGAACTCACGAGTCATGGCAAAGACGGTAACGGCGGGACGAAGATTTCTGCAGTGACGGAGCAACAAAGCTTTCCACAGTGCCAACGAGATGACGACCTCAGATCTACGACGACGACCTTAGATCTCTCTCTCTTCCCCTGCTATGTCTCGCTCTCTCCCTCTCTCTCACGTCGTCAACTGGAGATCACGACAGCACGGCGAATCTCGGTGGCGATGTTCTTCTGGCAACTAATCTCGGTCGCGATGTTTCTCCGGCGATGAGGCTTCAATGGCCGTTGCGATGTTTGTCAGGGATTGTTGTTTTTTGTCTAGGATTTGTTTGATTCTTTTTTGCAGGTTACATACTTTTGTTGGCCGGAAGATGTCGCGACCATTCTGAAGAGATCGTGACTTCCATCGCGTTTCTTTTCCGACGACGACTGCAGGGAGACTGGTCTCCCTCTCCGGTGACGTGGAGTGACGGTGACGGCGTTGTCTGTTGGAGTAATTGCGGGCTTGAGTATTTGGTTAGGGTTTGGTAATTTGGGGCTGTTTTGGGATTTTTGAAAATTTTAAGGTTATTTTACAATAATTATTAATTGTATGGATTTTTATAAAAATTAAATGTTTTGCAAATACTTTTTAACTTATTTACTTATAAATACATTTATTTACACCCAAGTAAATATACATATTACTTGGCAAATACATAGCAAATACCAGATAGTAAACACTGAACTTTGTAAAAATTGTTATTAATGGATTTATCAATTAAGTATCAGATTTACCTAAAAATAACACATCAATATAGTATCAAAAATACTTAATTTACAAGTAAATAATCATATTTTTTTTTAAAATATAAATAATCATATTTACTGTGTTAATAATCAGATTTACATCGTTGATATTAGCTTTATCTTGTAAATACAAGACTTGGCAAAGAAATTAAAATAAATAAATAAAAAATACCAATATTTATAGAAAAACAATTGGATATACTGATTTTTATTTATCATACTTAGTAAATCCATTTATTTATGTGTAAATATTTGGATTTACCGAGTAAAAAAAAAAAAGATTTATCAAGTAAATAGATATATCTATAAATATTTGGATTCACCTAGTAAAATAAATGAATTTACCCATGATTGTTTGGTAAATCCAAATTGAAAACATTGTAAATTCAATTATTACTAGTATATCATAATTTTTTTTTTCTAGTTTTTTGATTTATATAGTAAATATGGAATTTAAACTTTTATTTAAAATACATTGTTTACCCCTAAATTAGGAAAAATATCAAATTAGCCCTAAATTAGAAAAACGCCAAATACAGAAACCCTAGTCTTTTCTCCAAGAGGCTGCCGCTTGCCACCTCTGTTGGTGTTGCAAAATGGTGAACCTCGCCATCGTGAAGGAAACCCAAGGTGGTGATGGTTCCTTCACAACTATGAATGATCATTGCTGCCAGAAGCTAATGCCGGAGACGATGAGTTCGGTGACAAAGATAGCCGGCGATCTCATGGCGGGTGATCGTTGCTTGTCGCTCAGGGGGATTCAGTAGGGAGATCGAAGCTTCGGTGAGGTCACGGAATCGGTATCACGAGGCCTTAACCAAAAAGTTGTTGGAGAAGAATCTGTTGCCAGAGAAGATGATGACCTCGACGACTTGGACGAAGCAGGTGCTCGGGGGATGGCTAGTGACACTAAGTAGACGCCAACGAGGAAGATCGCGATTCCCGCGATCTGGTTTCGATTGGCATAGCGATAAGGACGGCAGTGACACACGACTTTTTTGGGGTTGGGAAAGAATGGTCGACGACTCGATTCTCCGGCGAGGGGTGGCAAAGAGAGAGTCAGAGAAGAGAGATTAGTGAGGAGAGAAACTCAGGGGTATTTTTGATTTTTTACCTTGCTATTATATCCTAATCATGCTATTTGGCAGCAATAGTTTAATTTATGCTATTGTTTAAAAAGCTGATATTGTGTAGCTATTTTGACTAATCTCTTTAAAAAATAATACTTTTATCACCATTTTAATTGGAAACAGGGCTAGACTTTGAGTTCAAGAGCACAACTAAAGAAAAAAAGTATGAATTAATGACCTGAAAATCATGTAAAGTTAATAATACTTTTCGTAATTTCAATGAAAATTAAGTAGAAGAATTAAAAGGGAAAGAAAGAAAGAAAAAAAGGTATCTAACTATAACGTCAAAAAGAGTTGCTGCCAATTTGAATTCCACAAGCACAAAAGATTTCAAAAAAGAAAAAAGAGGAAGCACGAAAGAGGCTGCCAATTGCTTTCAGAAAAAAAAAAAAAAAAAAAAGGGGGGGGGGGGGGGGGGGGGGGGGGAGTACGCTGCCGATTTAATTCCCAAAAAATAAAAATAAAAAAATAAAGAAAACGGAACTAGTTATTTAGTATAAAAAAAATTCAAAAGAAAAATGGTTTTATGTATTTATAATTAGTGGAGGGGACTACAATTTGAAAAGCTACCAAAAAGTTTTGAAAAAAAAAATAGTGAAAAAGAAAGAGATAATTGTGGGAGTTTTTTTTTTTTTTTTTGAGTAATAATTGTGGGAGTTAATTAATTGAGAAAGTAAAAATTTAGATGATAATTAATTAGGATAAAAATCGTATTTAAAAAGTCATAAATTTAAAAATTATTAAGATATATATTTTTTACACTTTTCCCACGTGTCCCCAAAGGACCCCTGTACCTCCGTGACTCACATCACATACAATGACACTTCCAACTTGAACTTTCATCGTGTTATAACTTCTCAATAAATAAGTATTTTTTTTTGGGAACAAAGAACTTATAAAATTAAAATAATTTTTGAAGTTTTTATAATAAATAATAAAAATATTTAAAAAAGTTTAAAAGTTTGACATAAACATTGTTATAAGTTTTAAAAAATTTATGCACCTAAGAAACCAAAAAACAGTGTATTGAAGTTCTTCCAAAAAACTTGTTAAAAATATAATTTCTCTAATAATAAATTTTAAAATATGAACGAGGTGAGATGAGGTGGGGTAGGGCTTGCCTGAATATTGTCGTCTTTGGGGACGACCACCGGCGACGCCGTGTGGAAGACACCGTCAACGCCGTTAATAGCCTCATCAAAGCTTCCTTCCACCATCAAATCTGCTTTGAATATCTTAAGCCTCTCTTTTGCCCCATCAAACTCCTTCAAGAACCCTACCTTTCCCACATCCTCTACATATATACATATATATATATATATATATTTCACAAAACAAGATTAATAATTACTACTTCAGATCAACCTGTTCAAAAAACTATATCATCTGCTCTTCTGTAAATATCAAAACTGAAAAAAAAAAAAAAAACTGTACTTGGATCTCGTACGGTTGTCCGCACGGCGTGCCCTTTCTCAAGCAAGGCCTTCACCAGGTAAGCCGCGATGAACCCTGTTCCTCCTGTTACACAGTACTCCGGCATCTCTCTCTCTCTCTCTCTCTGTCTCTTTCTTTTCTGTTGGTGTCGTTTACCTTTTGAGAAATTTGGTCATAAATAGAGATATTTCAAGGGCTTGAGATTTGAGAAGATCACATAATTAATTAAGAGAATAAAATTATTAAAAAAAAAAAAAAAGAAAAAGAATAAGAATGAGGGTGTCACGCGTGGTTTGTTTTGTTGTCGTTTCTCATAATAATTATTATTATTATTGTTTTTTGGTCATGTTCTCTTGAGTAAGTATGACGGTAGATGATTCACTCTATTCACGTGGCCTACGCAATTAATTTATTTGTTCTTATTCTCCACCTACATGTCACCACGCTGTGGTTTGTGTTTCATATTTGGTTCGCTATCTGTTGGAGCGACTATGCAATACAAGGAAAACAAGTTAAATTCCTTTTCTTTTTTTCTTTCCCTTTCTTTTTCTTTGTCATTGGATGTGATTGTGAATTTGACATTGGCGTTATAAAGATTTAGACCCACTAATTCTTTATTATTCGGACGAACAACTCCTAAAAATTATAAAATAAGTAAATACAAAATTTATAATGATTCATTCTGGTAGTGAAAAATATTACAATAAAAAATTGCAACTATCTTGGATTTTTTTTTCTTTAATTTTCTTTCTTAACCTAAAAAATAGCTCTCCTCAAGTTAAGATAAGCTAATAGTTAAGCTACATACAAATATATATATATATATATATATAGTGGGATTGACTATCTCTCTCCCTTCCGATCCATTTCGCCCTCCAATCAACTAAAAGTTAAAAGTATAGCCGTTTAAAATTTTTCCTCAAAGCTGGGCCAGTTGGTCATGCTTTTGACAATCTGCTTATATCTCATCTTTTCCACGAAGAGAAAAGGGATTTTCTTAGTAAACAAATATTAATCTAGATGGCATGATGATTTTTAACCAAATCTTCCATCTGGCTTTGCACCGATTATTTTTATCATTATCTTTTTTTTTTTTTTTTTGGTGCTGGTTTGCACCGTTTGAACAGCGCATGGAATCATGAACCTCTTTTTGAGTTATTTATTATTATTTTCTTTTGCAATTCTATGATACATTACAAGAAAAATATCCTAACCGCGTTTTGTTTTGTGTTTTGTGTTTTGTTTTTTTTGTTTTTTGTCTTTGCAATCATGTCTTTATGCCATAATCCGGATTCGATTCTATTAATTGCTTGTAAAAACGTGACAGAAGCATGCTCAACACCGATATTAGTGTCAGATTCTTATAGATATACAATGTAATCGCAAGAAATTACAGGTTTCCTTGCACTATCAAATCTATTAATGTTATATCCACATTGATCTCTTGTTTAGAATGTTGAATTACCTACCAATCAATCAAATATTGATTAATACGTAGTCGACCCAAAAATACTTGAAAATCAGAACCAAATTCTGCTCAGAAATAAAATGTCTGCAAGATTATCCTCATGATAGTATGGTTCTTCAATAACTGGTGCTTTCTAAAGTGTCAAATCCTGATAGCTATACATATCTTGAAAAACAGTCAGTCTATTTGAAGACTTTATAGCTGGTTTAAAAATACGGTTTTTTCCTCAAACACTAAGTTCTATAGTTGGCCACTTCTGCTAATCCAGAAACCTTACATTTTGAGATTCCACGATATTTGTAGCACGAGAAAGATAACAAAATCTGTATCTCTTAGCATATGTTTGGGAAACCATTTCAAAAAAAAAAAAAAAAAAAAAAGTCAACAAATTTTTTTTTTTAAATGAAAAGTCAACAAATTTTTTAACTAGTTTTTGAAAATTCAAACAACTCCAACTCAAACCTACCAACCAAAGGTATGCTTAGACTTTTTCATAGCCAATGAAATATCAACTAATTGTTTTCTAGTCTAACTTCTTCTCTTGTGGATTACTAACCTTGTAGCTGGACAATCCTAAATATGCACATTTTTTAGATTTGGTTTCCAACCTTTTCATAGTTCATAACGCGTTATTTTGGGAACTGCCTTACTGGGAATTCTGTTCAGTAGATATTTAGCTGCCATAAGGATAATAGGAGGTCGAAATTACTAATCATACTCCTCACCATCTCCTTTATGATTCAATTTCGTATTTCAATCCTATCATTTTGAGATGGTGCGCCTCACATTGTGCATTGAGTAACAATGTCTCCTTTTTTTTTTTTTTTTTTTTGCTAAAAAAAGATCTGGTGGTGGCCCCGTCATTTCCCGTTTTTTAGTTACGTAGGCAGGGGATTTGAACCTCCAACCACCCGGTTTGTGAGATCCTAAGGTTTCCTCCCGTGCCAACTCATCCACTCCTACGTGTTCCAATAACCAAACAATTATCTTTTTGCACCGTCTTTATCTAAGCTTAGAAAATTTTGTTCGGCTACGTTAATGGTTTTCAAATTAAAGTAAAATCATTACTTCCGCCTTATCAAAAGTTCTGCAACCTAATTCCCAAGAGGAAAATATTGACAAGGAAAAACGAGTGCAACTATACAAAAGGAAAAATTACATAATGGAAAGAACAAAATTTCAGTTTTTTAATAATTTTTCATGTATTTACGTTTTAGTCAATAAGGAAATACGTCCACTTAAGTCACTCCTTTATAGTTTGCATCTTTCTCTTAAAATTCTGTCCTAAAATGGATGCATTATAAAAATTAGGTGAGAATTGCAATGTTATAAAATAAATTTTAAGAAAATTGTAGATATGTTTATGTTTTTGGTCATCTTAATTATTAAGATTTTTAATCCTATGTACTAATCTAATTGGAGGTAAAAAAATTAAAATTATATTATAATCGGAAAAAAAAATTTCAAGATATCGTTTTTGAGAGGCAATCCTACGAATCACTCATGAAAATTGAAAAAGCATATAAATCTTTAAGTACCTTAATAAGCAACATTCCCTCCAGGGGGGAAAAAAATTGTTCGTGTGAATTTGCTAGCCTTTTATACGGTGGGCCTAACATCTTATCCAAACACAACTTGACAAGGAATTGCACATGAAGCCCAGCCCATTATAAGGATCCACCGGTTATAACATCATGAATGAGCGCAAAGCACTAGGTCACTTGAATGAATCAACATTCTAATTGAAATGGGAGAAATTATACAACATATTTATAAGAATGAAATTGAAGTGTAGTGCTTTTAGAATATTTTAAGAATATATTTTTTGTGAAGAAAGTATTATACTGAATTTTCCGTTTTATGTTATAAAGTTACGTGAGAATCATTGTGATGATGTAAATTCTCATTATTTGTAAATATTTTAATTAGAGTCCATTTAGGGAAGCCATTTAAATGATAATATTTCATAGGGAAATATTTGAATTGTTATTTGAAATGAAGTTTGGACTTTCGTAATCTAAACAACAATATTTGAACGTTTGGAGGTTCGTAATCTGAGCAACAAGATTTGAACATAGTATTTGAATGTGTGTTTGGATAAATATTGAAAAGAGTTCTAATAAATCTTACCAAATTTCAATGTCCATGGCAAATTTTGATAGTGTATATTGTTGGGGGTTTGTTCCTTTTTTCGCTTTGATCATAGAAATTTTTTTTTTTTTTTGTCTTAATCGGACTTGAAAAAAAAAAAAAAAACAAGTTATGATATTGTGAAACATATATAGAAGAAAGAGAGAAAATATCCATTCTCAAATGTTATTGTGCAAACACATTCAAATAACCCAAATTCAAGGAAGAGCTAACTCAATTATCATTTTGAACTAGGTCGTCAAATATTTCCATCATTTGAATGTTCCATTTCAGTTTAGATTGTCCAACACTAATTTAAATTATTCATTCCGATGGAATGAACCAAATATTATAAAATGACTCTCTCGAACAGTATATGTGATATATAAAATACAATATGTAAATATATATGTTTGTGATGTTTGTATTTAAATAATTATTCTAATATGTATTGATAAGTGAGAGAGTTTATAATGTGATTGATAAAAATAGATTAAAAAAAAAAAGTAAATAAATTAATAATAAATAAGTGGATATATCATTTAAATACATTTGTATTAAAATGAAATACATAAAATACTGGGAAAATTAGGCCACATGCAATAAGGGATTCGGACTCTATTCCAGCACTCTTCGGCCCCTCTCTCTCTACCTCTAGCCAAACATATCCTAACAACGATAACGGAAAATGACATAAAGATGATGTCATTAATCAAATTAAAATTTTTTATCCTTTTTTTTTTTTACTCTCTCACTCGTCTCTACCAACAACCCCACACCCAACCACACACTCTCTCTCTTCCCACTATCTCTTCTCACACTCCGATATTCGGTACCTGTTCCGTCCTCACGCCGCCACAGTCGCCGGAGATCCATTCTCCTTCACGCCCTCTCTAAATCGCGACTTCTGATCTGGTACCGGCTCCGAACTCGTCGATTGAGGCTCACCGTCGAGCATGAGGAGATCGCGGAGCTGATCTCTTTCGCATGAGCCTTCGCCGTCACCGTCACCGGTGCCGGCTCGTGTGGAGATCCGCCATGGAAGCAGCCGCGATCTGAGCTGATCTCCTTCCACCACGACCGCTTGGAGGAGATCCGATGAGATCTTCCATTTCTCTTCAGCCCTCATCCGCCCTCGAATCTCCGTGTGCGACCGGACAGTCTCATTAGATATCGTTTTTTTTTTTTTTTGGGATTTTTCCTTTATTTTGAGGCTTGTATTGTGGTTACTGGTTCTGTGGTTTGAATCATGAATTTTTGTGGTCTGATCGGGAGAGATCGTTGGCGAGGCTGACACTGCAATTCTGGCGACGCGATCTGAACGGAGGAGGAGATAGCTCTGGGGAAGAGATGGAGGAGTCCGATTGCGACTGGGCCACGCCTCGCCATCGATCTTAGACCTCAGGTTGTAAAGATCCGACGCCACTAGTTGCTTCATTGTTGCTGCTGCTGTTTTTATTTTTATTTTATTTTTATTTTAGTTTTGGTTTTGTTTATTGGATTCGGTGGATTTTGGTTTCAGTGATAAAATATGGGTTTTTTCAAATATTTCGGTCACGGAATCGGACAAATCCGATAGATTTGAAAATTTTGGATCGATAACTAACTAGAAAACCGTGGCAACGTTGGTTACCGTTTGGTAACCAATTGGTTACTCCCCAACGGTTGTGGTTGTTGGTTGGTAATCAATTGATTACCTACTAGCAGTCGGTAACCAATTGGTTATCCGATGGTTGTTATCGATCAAAAACTCGTTGTCGATCGGTAATCAGCTGATAACCTAGATGGTTATATCATGGATACCAATTGATATTTTTAAATAAACAGATTAATAAATATTTATAATGTCATGTTATAACATTTTTTGTAAGAAGTTTTTTCTGTGGGGTAAAAATCAATTCAAAGCATGTTTTGTTTGGCATTTCTTTGAAGTATCCAAATATATTTCTACCAAACTTATTGTAATAGATAACACGTTTTAAAATATCCAAAATCATTAACATATTTATTAGGTAAAAATTTTATTTATTGAAGTGAATAATTTATTTCTCAAGCACGTGAATTTTTTATTTGTTTTAAAAATCTAAAACCTTCTTTTCTACCCTTTTTTTAGTTTCGTAAAAATGATATTTAAATAATTAAAAGCTTTTTTCAAGAGATAAAAATGATGCAGTTTAAAGTAATTTTCAATTTAAACCACCACTTTAAGTTTCGGACATTCCAAACCAAATCAAGTCATTATATCCAGTGATTTGATGAGACTTCTCAAGTACTTATCAGAATTTTATATCACTGTTGAGATCATAAAAATATATGAAAGGTTCTGTTCGTTAAATTAGAATTTCAATGTTAAAAATTCATTAAAATCTAAATAATATATTCCGAGTCTAATAATTTTGACCAGATGCAATTAAACAAAAATAATAATAAAAAAGAAGTTACCGTAAAAGTTATAACTTATAGGCTTCAAGTACTTATCTTCACCATTATTTTCATGCGTTACATGAACATCACTTTCTTAGTATTTCAATTAGTAGTCAAATATGATTCATCATCTCTATCAGAACAAAGAAACTAACAAGAAAATATATAAAATAGAAGTTCTTAATGAATTTATGATTTGACGGTTTGTATCAGAGTTTCAAAATCCCAAACCAGACAAGTAAAAATTCAGCAATTTTAGATTGAAAACCAAATCAATTAATTGTCAATTTTAATGGATTTAACAAGAATGATTCTGGCGACATGATTTGGTATCATTTGAGCGTTTTTTGCTCAAAGAAAAAGATTAGTAGTATGGTTCTATCTTAACCTTCGTTTGTAGTCGAACTCAAAGCTTTATTTATAGCACATAGTAATTTTTATTTTTAATTTTGAAATAATATTTAAACAATAAATATCAATAGTAAAGATATATATAGAATTATCGCTAAACGCCATGAGTTTTTCTTTCAGGCTAATTATTTTTATAAAAATTAATGAATAATATTTTATATATAGCACCACTTTCCGTTATTCTCTTTACTATCATCATGTGTTTTTTTTTTTTTTTTTGAAAAATACTATCATCATGTTAACAATTACTACAAATAAAAATTATAATTACCACAAATAGTTATAAAATATGCTATCATTGTTGTTCGTAATTATTATAAAGGTGAGTCTATTGACACTTCTTATTTTACTTTTCTCACTTACTTTTTAAAATAACTTACCATATTAATTTTAGAATTAAAAAATTACTTATTCCATCCTTTAATTTTCTCAAAAAGCCCTTATAACTAAATTATTTGTCTTTCTTCTTTCTCTACATACTAAATCTAAAGCACTATACATTTTTTTTAAAATATGTTTTGTTTTGTTTTATTTTTTTTTAAATTTTTTTCTTAGAAGATATCTCTTTTCTTTTTCTTTTTCTTTTTAGATATCCAATAAAAGTTTTTCATTATTTTATATGTTGAGATAAAAATCTATGAACTTATTCTTTGGTATACTTCTTCTTGAGACGATAAAAACTTGAGATTAATATACTGATGAAGCTAAGTATTCTACAAGTATGGTTGAAAATGTTATGAATTTGGTTAATACTTTTATTAGACAACTAGAAAAAACTCACGTTTTAGAGTTTACATGAATTCCTAATCATCTCTCTTAATTATTTATAAGATGAATAGCCAATCAAATCAATATATTTGATTATATTTTCACAACTTGCATATGTGTTTTCCATTTGCTTGTTATTTTTTAGAAAATAAAAAACTAGCAAAAACATGGAACTACAAAACCTATTGAAAAATATGAATAATAACAAACAAAAAAAAGTAATCTTATCTTTAAAAAAAATCTCATGGAAATAAATGAAAAAATAACAACAAAATAGAACATTAAAAAAAAGTAAGGAAAAAAAATGTATAGGAATTTAGACTGTAATTAGAGGAGAAAGAAAAAAGTAAATAACTTATTTATAAGGGTTTTTTTTTTTTTTGGGAAAAATAAGGGGTGGAATAAGTAGTTATTTAATTCTAAAATTAATATGATTAATGGTTTTAAAAAGTTAAAGGAAAAAGTAAAATAGAGAGTGTCAATATACCCATCTTATTATAATTACTTAATTAATTTGACGTGACAATAGCATAAAAACAATCAAAGTTCGAATTTTTTCACAAATATTTAGGTAAAATTTATAACAAAAACTGTACTTTTATCATATCAGTATATATTATTATTTTAGCCATCAAATTCAATTTCAATGGTTTATTTTGTGAGTGTGAATATAAGAAATTTATAAAGCAGGCACATATAATTATCTTTAGTCATGAATAAATTAATCTAATAATTAAAATAATAATACCAATCAATAGAGTGAAAATATAGTTTATCTCATTAATTTTTAATAAAATTTCGTGACTTTTTGTAGAAAAAAGTTAACTCTTTTCTTTTTTATCATATCATATATTTCCTATTTCTTTCTTACGTTCCGATCCCTTCTAAAAGTTTCTTTTTCTTCCAAAAAAAAAAAAAAAAAAAATTGGAAATCGGATTTTTCAAAGCAAATGGTATTTTCTTAAGCGTTTGCATGCTTTCCTTTCGCAATTAATGTGTTTTAGTTTGCCAGAACATTATTAATTGCTACTTTTGAGTAATCATCGTCATCAATATCAATATCAATATCAATATCAATATCAATATATCTATAGGTATGCGCTAATGTCTTTCATGAAGGACACTCCTTCTCCAACATGGTTCAGTTTTTATTAGAAAATATAAAGGGGAGTTTGACATTTTAACTCAAACTCAAATTTTTCAACTCAGTTTTTATCTTTTTCTGAAAAAGTTTTTTATCTTTTCTACAAAAGTTTTTTATCTTTTCTAAAAATTCAAAAAAATTACTATTTAAACTTAAAAATTTAAATTTAAAGTAATTTGTCGTAAAGCTGACAACATTTGCAGGTAATGTTTTTGTCTTAATTTATATAAAACTTTTCTGACCTGTTGAAGTGGGTAAAAAACAATGAGTGACTGGGTAAATTAGTAAATTAGTAAATTAGTATAGTACTAGAGGTTATATTTGTAATTTAAACAATATACGTAATTTTTTATTTAAAGTAAATGTTTATATGCTTGTACTTCCAGATGACAACATAATATAAAAGTGTAATAGAATAACATTTAGGTATAACAAACATAATATGATTTAATTTTTTACTAATACGGGTTCAAAATTAATGAGAAAACAACTACCTTTATAATGAATATAATTATATAACAACTAATAAAGAAAAAAGATGATCAGGATACAATAAAACAACTAAGTATGCATTTGTTTCTAAGGTTTTGGATTGTAGAATTTGTGTTTGAATTGAATTGTGTGTTTGGTGAGTTATTTGAATTGTTGGAGTTAAAAAGTATAAAAATTTGAAATGAATTCAAGAAAAAAAAAAAAACATATAGAGCTTGTTTTGTTCGTCTCGAAATTCTATGAAATTAAAAAAAATCATCTCATTTGGACTTATATATGTAAAGTTATGGATTTTTAAATTTTGAGTTTACAAAACTATAAAAGTAACTGTGGATAGTGAAAATGAGGCTGACTTTTCAGAAAAAGATAAAAATTGAATTGTAAATTGTGATCCAAACCTTGGTGCCAAGCATATGCTAAAAATTTTGAAACAGAGCATCGGCTTATATTTGTTTTTTGTTTTGTTTCTTTAAAAGGGAATTTCATTCAACGTAAAAGAGAGATACAAACTAACAAAGAGTATAAATGACTCACAATACATAAGACATAATCCTCCATTATGATTAATTCCATTGGTAAACATCGATGATGATAACCATGATATATTTAATCAATATAGCTATTCACTTGCTCAACAATAACAAAATGAGTGGTTCATATTTTTTTTTTCCCCTTGCTTAATAAATACAACTTTAATTTCATTAAAAATTGCCTTTTTTTTCTTCAACTTTAATGTCTATAGTTTTTAAACGATGTCATAACATATAGTTAGCTAGAAAATAACATTTATATAAAACAATTATAACATAAGTTTTTTTTTTTTGGAAAAAGTCCAACGTAAGTAATTGGACTAGAAGATAACCATAGATTAACCAATTGGGCAACAACATCAGGTTTTATATCAATTCACTACCCTTTAATTGATCATAGCCGTTTATTGGCATCTATACGGTCTAATTTTTTTTGAAGGATGATTCTTCAATTTTAGGGATGAAGGATGCTAGATATACCTATATATATGTGTGTGTGTGTGTGTTTCATGAGTTTCCTTCACCAATATTGAGCCCGTGGAAACCGTTGATGTTCTCTGACTGGAAAATGGACATGTCCTTCTAAGACCATTCTCAACGACGACTTTGACTTTCTTCTGGTCATATGGGAAGACTTTCTAAATGATGACTCTGTCCACTTTTTTTTTTTTTTTTTTTTTTGTGAATAGTCCAATTTTCTTTTTGAACTTAAGATAATTCTAGGGAAGATCGATATAGATTTATCGTCATTTTTTTAACAACCACATGTAATTATGCATTATTTACCAGCATAATAAAATAAAATAATAAAAAATGGCACTCATATATATATATATATATATTAAGGAAAGAATTATATATTGAAAGTCTTGCATCTGATAGATAGATACATCCAACAATAATAATTTTTTATTTAAAAATTTATAATAATCAATTGATTTATTAAATTTTTTTTAGAGCGTTGTAATGTATTATTTAGGTTAGTGCGAAGTTGTATTGATATATGTGTCTGTATATACACACACAGATATATGAAAGGAAAATTAAATGCTCTCCGTTTCTGGTCACGCATTTGGTTGTTGTAGGACAACAAAGATGCAGATCGCGTGAATTATGGTTTGAAGTTGAAGGAGGTAAAAGCAGATTAGTCCTAGGATGATGGGGAGGTCACAAAAGGTTCAAACTTTAGGTAAGGCAAGTTGTGAAATTATTTCCTCTCTTTAACATTAAAAGAAGAGTTTTCAATTGTTCATTTAATATTTATTTATCTATAGTTATCGTTGTTTTAGTCACATAATGTTAATCAGATGGTTGTAACGAAATGAGTAGTTGACCAAAAAAATTTAATGACAATTAATGAACATGGAACTTAAAGAGCTTATAAATAAAATTTAGATGGATAACTTATTGTTAACTTGCTGATGTGATTTTTTAAAGTAATATATATATATATATATATATATATATATAGAGCTTTATTGACCCCTCTTTTTGCTCTTTCCACTGATTTTTTAATAAATTATATTATTATTGAATTAACATTATTTAAAATTACCTTTATTAAGAATAAAAGTATTTTAAAATATACTCATCACAGACCTTGTCTTAAATTTTAAAAATAAAACTATAGCTTTTTAAATATAACTACTAATTCATATAAAAAATCAATCAAAATCTAAATTATTAGAAATAAATCGTTGTTATCTCAAAAGAGCAGTGACTAATGATATATATATTTTTAACTTGAAATACAAGCTCCAAATTTGGATTAGTGAATGATGATTATGATCATCATTCTTATACCAAAAGAATTGATTTTGTGAAAGCAATATCTTTGTTGCCACTGATCATGGGATTTTGAATACCATAATTTTCTTCTACTTTTTATATGGTGAAGTTCGTGATTTTGTTGCTTCAACCTCTACTTTTTTTTAATTTACTAAACAAATAGAATAAGAAATGAGAAATTTGGAGGGAAAAAAAATAAGGAAAAAAAAAAAAAACGTGAGATTGTTTAGAAGGGAATGGAAAAGTGGGCATGGTTGCTTTACAAAATCGTTCTTGGGGTTTGATATATTCCCTGCTTTTACAAAATCGTTCTTGAAGATCTTCTTTTATTTTATTTATTTTACATTTTTTTTAAAGTAAAGAAATGAAGGAAGAGGAAGTTTGTTTGGTGAAAAAAGATTAAAAAAATATTATAATTTGATTATAGGCTTTTTTTAGAATTAAAGAAGGATGTAACAAGTAATAATTAAAGTTTTAAATTTTGGTGGTGGGTGGATTAAGTTTAATAAGTTAGTATGTTATTTAACCTACAATAGTAAATTACATAAAATGTCATATCTTCAAATATAATTAAAGAATGCACTTCTTTTTATAATTTTGTCTATAACCATCCATAGTTCTAAAAAAAAAAAAAAAAAAAAAAAAGTGACCTTTGAAACCTATATTAAAATACAGGCATGAAATTTTTGCAATCTATAGTGAAAACAAAACCTATATTCTTCGTTGAAGAATACAAAGTCAGCAATCACCTTTTTTACACCATTTGATATTTTTTCATTTTCCCCAGTCTTTTATTAAATAAAGAAGGCAGATTTGTCGTCTATGATCTGTTTTGAAAAAAAAAAAAAAAAAAAAAAAGAGTTCTTAGGACTACGCAGTACACACACAGAAGGACATGAATGGATGATTGATGACCTGAAAAGAGACAACACGCGGTTCCAAAGAGAGGAAAAAAAAAAAAAAAACCCCATGATTGGTAAATTTTCTGTTAAATTTTTAATGTGTTAATTATAAATGGGCGGATTGAAATGTTATATCTTATGGTGGAATCAATGATGTAATTAACATTTAACTATTTTTTAAGAAAAATACTAAGAATATTAACTCTAATTCTAATTTTTGAGTATCAAATTATGTAGTATATGAGTTATCATTATTTTATTAAATTTTCACGAATATCATGATTCAAGGAATTTTGCTTATCTGTGACTATGATAGTTTGAGCACAATATTCTTGATGAACGACGGCTTTGACTACTTTGTTTCCCCCTCAGTAGTCTCCACCATATAGATTGGATGGCTTGTGACTTTTCAGGTTCCTTCTACACTTAGCATTTGAATGCCTTGAAGCTTGATGATAAAATTTCGAAAGATTTTCATATCCATCATGCTTCACCATTAGAGAATTCCCAAGATTTTTTGGAAGATCACCATCGACAAGAATGCGAGCAAAGTGCCCGAAGCGATCTCCCTCCAAAGTAGCCTGGTCATTCTTGAGAAATGTACCAATGCCTCTAGCAATCTTGGAAAGAATCTTGAGGGTGACAATATTCCAACCTAAGATAAAAAATTTGACACCATATCTGAGCATTAATATGACGCTAATTATTAGGGCTGAAGTCTTCGAGAAATAATGTTGAATGTGCATCAATCCCCACTTTAAAAAATCCAAGACATCGAGGACTAAATCTGATCCCTGTAAGATTTTTTGAGAAACAATGAATCTTAAATAACCTTTTCTTAAGGACATCAATCGGGTCTAAGTTTTGTTTTTTTCTTAGAAGTTAACAGAATTTTGTAACTAGTTTTTTAAAAGTTAACTAACTTGAACCTAAAAATTCAATTTCAATCCGGTGTTTCAAACGCAAGCTAAGATTTATAGGCTTCCAAAAATTACTTGCAAACTAATTAACCTTCAATAATTCAAAAAAAATTTCAAGGTCATGTATCTCCTTTGAATTGCACCAAACAACAAATTATGGAATTTTTGTTTTCACATAGCAACTATTGTTGGTAGACTTACTCATCAATCTTTACAAATCATATGCCCTTTATTCTTTTGTATTACTGATACACTAGGCCTACAACCATATTAATTTTGTAATTTTAGCAAATTATTTCCTAAATTTAATAAGGTATTGAAAAATGGCTGTAAGTTGATGATGATCGTTAAAATTTGGACATAAATACTTAATGACGGCATGTAAGCTTATTTGAAGGACAAATATTGAAATTTCAGAAACGATACACCATAGTATTATATCATGTGTATGAGTTTGTCTCCATCTAAAGTGTGATGGCTTTTACGAATTTGAGTACACTGTGCAATTTAAAATATATTAGATTTGACATTTTTTTTCTCTTTTCTTTCTCTTTTGTCAAACAACACGAAGGAAAATCCCTCTTCCTTTTTATTTCCCTTACCTAGGTACTTTACTTTTCCTTCCTTTTTATTTTCCATCTCTCTTATCAAATTTAGCATTAAAGTTCACGTGGGTATTTTTACCATTTTTTCAAGAATAGGGGATTAAACATAAAATTCATAATTTAAAATAATTTATTCTTAAAATTTTATTTTAATTTGTTTTTATTCTTCAACCTTATTCTCTCTCTTTCTCTCTCTCTTTCTCTCTTTGAAAACATGTAATATGGCATTAGGTTTCTTTCTCTTTCTTTCTAACTGTAATCTTTAAATAATTTTGTTTGATTCTTCAACCTTATTTTCGCTTAGTTTTGCAAACATAGTAAATGGAATTAGGTTTCTCTCTCCTTCGTTCTACTTGTAGTCCTCTTAGTCAACAATGGAAGAAAGAAGAGGACGTATATAGAAGATATTAAAGTAGCCTTGCATACGCCTATTGTCCAAAACCGCTTTTTTTTTTTTTTTTTTTTTTTTTCACAAGTATAATGAATTACAAATTAGAGACTCTTTTGTTTTTTGTTCATTTGAAAAACTTAAATGAGTGAGCCTTAATACATATTACAATAAAAATTTTCCTTGTATTTAATTGAAATGTGTTGATGCATGGTGATTTCCGTCTAAAAGGTGAAAAAGAAAAATCAATGAAGGCATGTTGGAAATAAAGTAAACAATATTGCTCAAATTTGTGTGATTTAAGACAAAGCAAATGATATGAAAATCAAAGTCAAAAGAAATTTCAAAGTGGTTCGGCTGTCAAGTGAAGCATACATCCACTAGTCACTTGTATTAACGGTGGAGAAACACAATTTTATTCCTTTTTCTTCTTGCTAGTTGAAGTATGTAGACGGATAGTATATTGTTTACATGATATAGAGAATTATTTAAAAAAAAAAATTTTAAAAGCATAAGAAGGAGGATTAAAAAAAAACTATCAGTATAAAAGCAACAAAAGTAAAAAAAAAAAAAAAAAAAAAAAAAAAGAAGAAGCAGAAAAGGACGAAATAAGGAAAATAAAAGGTTCGAAACTCTCCTACAAAATAAAAAAAAAATAAAAAAAAAAAAAAGGAAAAACTTCCTTACAAAACTTAAAAAACACTTAGACGGAAATCCTTTTTAATCAGATTGAAAAATTAAAATGAAACTCCCTTATAAATTCTAAAGAAACTTTAACTTATTCTCACTTTTAAGATTTAAAGATAAAAGATTAAAGATAAAAATAAGGATAAAGAATAAAAACGAAGATAAAGAGTTAAAGATTTCTCTCATTTACTTATAAGGAAACGAGTACCTCTTGGATCCCTTTTAACGGGGAGATCTCATAATTTATTTCAAAACATAAATTACATAGAATGAGGATAAGATCGACTTCAACCATGTAAAACACGTCTCTCCAAACCCTCTAGCTATCTCTTTCAAACTCCATTTAATTAGCAATGGCCAGCTGCATATAATCTCTTCATTGTTGAAGCATTTTTTCCCCCTCTAACAGCTACACATTAATAAAAATCCGGCAAAAACCAAAACTAATTTTTAAAAAAATGTAATTGATTATTCGATTATAGCTAGCTAGCTAGCACCTAGCTAGCAACATGCCAACTTAGTAAATTCATAAGGGTATACTTTTATTTTCTTAAGAACAATCCATAAGTAGTGCTTGCATCAACATAAGCATTAAGTTAAATTGTTTTTTTGTCTTATATATTTATATATCTATATCATGTACTTGCTATATATAGCTACAGCTAGAAAGAAAATGGAGAAGTGGTTGCGGTATTTATTCACCCTCATGCACCGCCTATAGCTTGGAGGTTTTATGTAATTCAGTTAACTGCAGTACGCCAGTAATATATAAATATATATATATATATCTATATATGTTTATATACAAATGTGTATAATATTTATGTTCATGACTCGTTGACTATGAAAGCCAGGCATGTATATTTTTTTAACCTTTAATTATGACAAAGTCTAACAAATTGAATTGATAAACTAATTGAGAGCTTTGTTCCAGCGTGCGTACGTACTTTTTTTCCCCCCCTGCTTAAAGCAGTAAATTATAACTTTAGCTTGTTTATTATTTTGTGAAAGAAAATAATAATTAGATGCGAACGTTAGAGGTGTTGATTGGTCCAGATAAGCTAGCTAACTATAGATGCACCACCACAGTAACCTTTAATAAAATTTTCACAAATATTTATGTACGTACACATAATGCAAGTGATATGAAATTGAATTGAATTTGCCAACTTTCTGTGACCTACCCAACCAACGCTTTCCTTATCATCTCATAAAAACTGGTTGTTTTCCACGGTCGACTAACGTCCGCTATTAATTGTGATTGTCACGTATATACGTATACCTCTTAATTCAATATAAAAATGTACATATACACGTGTACGTACATAAAAACTACTCTCTTTCCTCAGAAAACATGTACTGATGGTGATTGCAAACAAAGGTATAATTTAGCGGTAATTTTGTACCTAACTTCAATTTCTCTACCAAAAAAAATACAGGTACTCTTTTTTCTTTTAACAATATATATGTATATCTTCATACACGCATACATATATACACATACTCTTTCTTCTGAAAATAAGATATATAACCTACCTAATCATCAATGATCTTCTAGACCTTACAAAGGACATGGATAAGGCAGAGTTCAATGCTATGTTTAGGTATATGCCACGTTATAAGTTGGCACTTTCTCGACATTTCGACTTGAAGCGATTTAATTTGCAATACACTTATAGAATTGAGTTTGAATATTCCCTCAATGTTTTTCTTCCTAAACCATTCTTCTTAATCTAATGTTCCACCTCTCATCCTTTATAAGAATATCGATCGAATAAAACTCGATTGAATTTGGAGCTGATCTTAATGTCAATTACTATTTTTCTGAACCAAACTAATTAGTATATGTTTGACACATAGACTTGAAGTGTTATTTTAAAAGGATTTAAAAAAAAAAAAATTCTAATTCAACTTAATTTTTTTATTCCGAACCACACTCGTTTTTTTTTTTAAATTATAAAACACCAATAATCCAATTCAAGTTAAAATTTTCACTATTTCGATTTTTTTTGTTGTTTTATTTTGAAAATTACAACTTTTCAAACGTATGTGCTGCTTAATCAACGAATATCCAAACACGAGGGTAGTAATTTGGTGTGTCACATGTGGACTATGGAGGTGTGATTAATAATTTGTGCCCAACATAATTTTGAAGGTAAACATGGGAAAACGAAGGCACCTAATTCCGCATGTTGGCGTTTGGAAAATAAGGAAGGTTAGTAACTTACAGCGTACAAAAAAGCAGTTGTTAGTTTGGTGATCAGTAATCTAATTAAGTAACTGACAACCATGCACTCCTTCAAGATAAATCAACTACCTAAACTCATAAATATTTATCTTTTCTACGTACTAATTATTCAAAATAAGAGTGATGAAATGAAATTAGATATATATATATATATATATATATATATAGAAACAAAGTGTGTGTGACATCTATATATATATGTATGTATAATATATATCCTAACCCTCAACCACATCCCAACCGTCCACAATATGTATGTAAGAAGGAGAACAAAAGTGTGCAAAGAATTTAATGTTTGCAACTATATATATATATATATATAAGATTATATATATTACAGATAAGACATTTGATGATGAGGATGGCATTACGTAAACAAGTAACCACCTTACCCACACAAACAATTAAGAAAGGGGAAAAAGTCTTTCTTCCAATTTAATTGGATGATGTTCCTCTCAGAAAAATTATACCATAATACTTATGTAATACGCATTTTTAAATTATGATATTTTCATTACCCATCTTTTATTCACTTTGTAATCTTTAAATCCAGTGGTTGATCTTTGGGTACATATTAGCTAGCAGTTAGCTTGTTTTTTAGATCCTGTAGTACTTGTCCATATTTGTGTTTGTTGCTTTTAACGAAAGAGAAAGTAAGAGAAAAAATAGAGACAGATGAAATGAATAAAAAATAAAACCTCTTTTTTTAAAGGTTTTTTTTTTTTTTTTTTCGCTTGATGATGAGAGATATGAATTATTCATCTTTATAATGAAATCAAATGTTAAATTACTACTCGGTGATATCCGCAATCATTTTCTTTTAGTTGATGAAAGAAGTGTGAATGGACATATTTTCACGTTTCCTTTCCTACTTGTCACTGTATGGGTTGACTTGTCTTCAATTTCCCTCTACGTGTGGGAAAGCCGACGGGTATTTTTTTTTATTTATTTTAATTTATTCTCTTTTTAAGAGCTGGACATGAGTGACTAATGATATTTCTTTCTACAGAAAATACATACATGACCCGGTTTGTTCTGGTTTTTAACTTGCAAATTAAAATTCGAATTTTCCATGAAAAAAAAATATTGTACCTTTAAGTTTTCCAACACAAAGAATAAATGCACGGAAATTCATTTAACGTCGTTGCTCTTGATCTTAACATTTTTGTCTGGCCCAGATTCATAGGTACTATATATAACACCTTGTTTTTGAGCAAAAATACACACACACACACACACACATATATATATATATATATATATAACGCCGTGCATGCATGCAAAAGATCGACTCAATTACCCTTTTTTTAGATAATATCATTGGCGTGAAAAGTCAAAAGAAGGACCATATTAACATCCCAATTCATAAAGTGCTTTGGTGATTGAAATGCACTACAGATCACATGTGTCAAACTAATGATCACGACTGATTTTTGTCGGCCTGTGATTTTAGTAATTTTTCACTTGTATTCTAATTGGACTGCCTAACCAAGCTGAGTGACTATCATAAATTTTCAGCCTCCGGATTTCAGCTCAGTACCGCTTAACTTATTTCAACAGAAAAAAATAAAAAGAGAAAAATAGATTAATTATTAGCTTACTCATTTCAAAATAGCATAATATAAATAAATGTAATATCTAAATTTCTAGGAATTCATCATTTTGCTCCTTGACTCTCTACTCAATTTCCATTGTTTTAGATTATCATTTTAATATTTTTAGAAATACTCTTATTTTCTCAACTTATAGGTTATTATTTTGTATTTTTGAAAAAAAAAAAAAGAAGAAGAAAGAAAGCAAATTCTGTTGCGTGTTGTATTTCTCCCTTTATTATCTCCTAAGTTAAGAAGAAAATAGATCATAAATATTAAAATTTGAAAGAAAAATATCTTGAATGTCACAATAAATGACTTTTTTTTTAAAGGTATGAGATTTAAAGTTTCTTATTTTGTTGAAGAGAAATAAAGCTCACACAAGTTTTCTTGTTGTGCAGTATTAATTAGTTTCATTTTGTTCCCCAAGATCTGTTTCTTTCCCATTGTTTGTGTGGCCATGGTGCTACATATTTTTTTATAATCGGTTGATCGGATGTTTCCATGACTATAGAAGATCGTTAAACATGTGTTTGCTCGATATTTTGTGTATTTTTTTGGGTGTCTTCTATTTATAAAGTATGGAACATGTTATTAATTTCTCCTTGTGTATCATTCGAGTTTACTGATAAAACTGTATCGATATCGAGTTTGTTTGTTTGTTTGTTTTTTTCCTTCTTGTTTTTTAGTAGGAGGTGTGTGAATTGCTGATTGTATTACCTGATATATTTTAAAATTTCATTTCATTTTCAATAAAAGTAATATTTAGTGCCACTGAAATAAATTTTGGAATCCATATATGGGGGAAAAAATAGTCAATGAAAGATGTCAACATATTGAGTACTATTTTTAATTTGATGTTTAATAATTAGGAAATACGTTAATTGGAAAAATTTACTTTCTTCAATCTCATTAAACTATTGTTCAGTTCGAGCTTATGAGATATTAATTGGGAAACTGTACAGAGAAGTACGTAATAATTGTATCTGGCGATAGTTATAATCGATTTACAGTAGTACTATACTTTCATTCAAAGCGTACATGTTGCCAATTGGTATTATTTATTTAACCGATTTACTTTATTTTTGCTATTTTGATAAGATAAGTCACATGATCGTTCTAGAATATTGCAATTCAGGCTTTTATATGGAGGGGATGTAACCTCTTTTAATTCAAATAATATTAGGTTGCTTTATATGCAAAAATTTTTTTTTTTTTGGGAAAATATCATAAATTCCTCTTGAACTTGTCACTAGTATCAATATGCCTCATAAATTACGAAATGTATTTATTGTGCCCTATGAACTTTAATATGTATGTCAAGTTACCCGTTCAGTTACTTGCCGTTATTTTTTCCGTTATCTTTAAGGTCAAAATATTCCCCTGAATTTGTATTTGTGTCAAAATGTCCCCTGATTTTTAATATTTGTATCAAACTACCCTCTGATGTATAATATTTATATCAAACTGTTTCATTTATCTTATTTTTATTATTTAATATTATATAATTACCTAATAATTATTAACATTTTATAATAGGTATATGTATATATTTATAATAATGAAGTGATATATATATTTTTTTAACACACTTTTTTTTTTTAATTTTACTTATTTTAATTCAAGTTTATTTGGGTTATGGGTTTATTTATGCGTAACCATAGTTGGTAGGACTTAGATTGAGGATTTGGTTTTCATATACGCTGTTTACTTGACCTACATAATTTGAAATCATAATCATAACGAATTTCATTCATATATTTGCTTAAACCTATATTGAGAATAAGTATTGTAAACTTACTCTGATACCAATTCTTAGTTATATTTTTTAATTTAAAAAACAATTAGCTTGCATATTTTGGTATAGTATTATCAATCGTAATTAAACTTAAAATTGTACTATTAGGACAATAAAATAATGAACATAGGTTGTGTAGTTATTTTTGTTTAAGAAAATCAAAATGAATGTAAATTTGAATTAAAATAAGCAAAATAAAAAAAATGGGTAAAAAAATATACATTTTCTTTTGGTAGAAAAAAAAATATTTTTTACCTATTATAAAAACATACTATGTTAGATAAATAAAATAAGATAGATGGGGCAGTTTGACACAAATATTAAAAACAGGAGGTATTTTGACACAAATGCAAAGATCGGAATGTATTTTGACACAAAAGCAAAGTTCAGGGGGCATTTTGACATTAAAGATAACGGAAAACTAACAGCAACTAACTGAGGGGTAACTTAACACACATGTTAAAGTTCCTGGGACATTATAGGTACATTTCATAGTTCAGGGGGCATATTGACACTAGTGACAAAGCTCACGGGAATTTATGATATTTTTCCTGAAAAAAATATTTTTCTTGGTACCTATATGTAATATTTTCTTGTACACATGTTTTTAGCAAATTAATCAAAATAATTAAAAAAAAAAAGAAAGAGAGGAGGCAATCCGATACCAGCAAAGCTAATAAAAGGCGTACGATTGTGTTGCCACTTACAGAATTTGTTCACTTGTTTTATCATATGTATATAAGAGATATACAAATTTTTTCCTCGAATTTAAAGAGAGATATGTATATATATATATATATATATATATATCTATTGTCTCAGGGAACATCATTAGGACAGGATCAAAGAAACATGATAGCTATATAAATATTTATTGCGAATATATATATATGTGTGTGTGTGTCCATTTCAAAATATATATATGTGTGTGTGTATAAATTGCGAATGGGTAAGATTTCTAAAATTGTTAACCGGTTATTAATTAGAAGTTGACGAATAATACCCATGATAGCTTGTGTTGGGGCTCATTTGTTTTCGATTACGTACAAACTCCAACATAACAGTACTATAGGTGTTTTGATTTGCATATGTATCCTATGCTGTATAGAAAGCATATTCTTATTGTGTATATTTATGTATATGTATGTAACTTAGCGAAAAAAAAATAATATATATATATATATATATGATAGTTTACACAACATTAGTGATGAAATGAAAGACAAGCCACTTTGTATTAAAATCCTTACAGTTGGTAGATACAGCAAAAAGAAACGATTCGGCGCCCTGTTTTGTATTAAAAAGGCTTGAAGCCGTTTTAGCCGGAATTTGTCCACGTTTTTGCTTGTCAAATCAAGTACATTATCTGTTTGCCTTGCTGTTGTTTTAATTACACATATTTTTGTCGTGCCGGTTCCGCTCCAAAGTGAAATCAAAATGGGATTTGTGCTAAATGCATTTTTTAAAGGTTTTTATTTAATAAATGTCCCTAGAGTTCTGTTAAATAAATAAAATAACCCTTTTTTGAAAAATGTCAAAAATACCATCTTTCTTTTCCCATCTTATTTAAGGCGGGACCCCTGAGATTAACGAGTTAATAGAGAAAATTGTCATCCTTATCACTAATAGGTCGATATCAATATACATTTTTACCAGTCAATAACTAATTGATTATCATTAGTCAATGATTGACTGGTAAGTCAATCAATATTTTGATAGTTGCCAATTTTATTTTTTTTTTAATAAATTAAATTCGGCTTATTTATTTATTTACTTAAATAAGTATTTAAAAATTGCATATCTATTTAATTTTCTCCGGTCAAAATTTAGTACTCTACAACATGGTCATTGATGTAGATGCCAATTATAACTACGTGATTTAGGAAAGTTATAACAAAAGAGTTTGATTAGTATAGGTTTATTCAATTCAATGATATATTGATTGTCATGTAATTAATATTCTACCTGTAATTATACATACAAATACACATATATAACATCGATCCATATAATACTAACCTTTCATAGCAAACATGCATGTTTGAATTTACTGGTCGATATCAAACTCCATTTTTAATGAGGGGGTAATTATATAAGCACAGAAATGATATTTAAACCATCAGATTAGCCCAAAGATATGCAAAAAGTCATAGTAATGAAGTGATGATCAAGAAGTGAGAGAGAAAAAAAGGGTCAAGTTGTACATAGAAAGGGAAAGTAATGAAAATTAATACAAAAGTTAAGTGAGCGTTGAGTGACGTGAAGAGTGAAGACCTCTCTCTTTCTCTACATTTTCCCTCTCCCAATTTCATTAACTCCTCTCATCTGCCTCCTTCATTATTGCCCCGGTCCCGTTGCCTTTATAACCCACCCTCCTCTCTTTCCCACCTAAAAAAAGCAAACCCATTTCTCCAAATCTCACCCTCATATTCTCACTTCATTTCTTTTCCTCCTCATTTTCTTCTCAAAATTCTTCCAAACCAAAACAAAAACAAAAACAAAAAAAAAAAACAAAAAAATGCCTCCAATCTTGCCAGACTTTTCAAACTCGGTGAAGCTCAAGTATGTGAAGCTAGGGTACCAATACTTGGTGAATCACATCCTGACCCTGACCCTGATCCCGATTATGGCCGGCATTCTCATCGAGATCCTCCGGTTAGGCCCCGGTGAGATCCTCACCCTTTGGAGGTCTCTCCACTTCGACCTCGTACAGATCCTTTGCTCCGCCTTCCTCATCATCTTCGTCGCCACCGTCTACTTCATGTCGAAGCCCCGGACGGTGTTCCTCGTCGACTACGCCTGCTACAAGCCCCCCGTTACCTGCCGCGTCCCTTTCTCTACTTTCATGGAACATTCTAGACTCATCCTCAAGAACAATCCTAAGAGCGTCGAGTTCCAGATGAGAATCCTCGAACGTTCGGGCCTCGGCGAAGAGACTTGTCTCCCCCCCGCCATCCACTACATTCCTCCGACGCCCACCATGGAGTCCGCCAGAGGCGAGGCCGAGCTTGTCATCTTCTCCGCCATGGATTCTCTCCTCCAGAAAACCGGTCTCAAACCGAAAGACATCGATATTTGATCGTTAATTGTAGTCTCTTTTCTCCGACTCCGTCTCTATCCGCCATGGTGATAAACAAATACAAATTAAGAAGCAACATAAAGAGCTTCAACCTCTCCGGTATGGGCTGCAGCGCCGGCGTGATCTCGATCGACTTAGCTCGTGACCTTCTTCAAGTCCACCCCAACTCTAACGCCGTCGTGATAAGTACCGAGATCATCACCCCTAACTACTACCAAGGCAACGAGCGAGCCATGCTCCTCCCGAACTGCCTCTTCCGGATGGGCGGCGCCGCCATCCTCCTCTCCAACCGCCGCTCTGAAAGGCGGCGCGCCAAGTACCGACTCGTTCACGTCGTCCGCACACACAAAGGCGCCGACGACAAGGCCTACCGCTGCGTCTTCGAAGAGGAGGACAAGGAGGGAAAGGTTGGGATCTCGCTTTCGAAAGACCTCATGGCAATCGCCGGAGAAGCGCTGAAGTCGAACATCACCACCATCGGTCCGCTGGTCCTTCCCGCATCGGAGCAGATCCTCTTTCTCCTCACCCTCATCGGGAGGAAAATCTTCAACCCCAAATGGAAGCCGTACATCCCGGACTTCAAACAGGCGTTCGAGCATTTCTGCATCCACGCAGGCGGGAGGGCGGTGATCGACGAGCTGCAGAAGAACCTGCAGCTCTCGGCCGAGCACTGCGAGGCGTCCAGGATGACGCTGCACCGGTTCGGCAATACGTCGTCGTCTTCGCTGTGGTACGAGATGGGGTACATAGAGGCCAAGGGAAGGATGAAGAAAGGTGATCGGATTTGGCAGATCGCGTTCGGGAGTGGCTTTAAATGCAACAGTGCTGTGTGGAAATGCAACCGTACGATCAAGACTCCGGTCGATGGGCCATGGGCCGATTGCATTGACCGCTATCCGGTCCATATCCCGGAGGTTGTCAAGCTCTAGGCCCAATTTGAAAGAAGGGAAGGAGTTAATTGAGGTTGATTAGTTTATCAAAGATCCAGATTGATTGACCTTGATTAATATATATATATATATATATAAAGAAATTTATTTAATCATCTTCGTCGTCGTTGTCGTCGTCATGAGCATCATCAAGTCTGGCTCTTTGTATTTACTCCTCGTGATCACTTCTCGTTGTGTTGTTCCACACTGTTTTTTTTTTTTTTTTTTTTTTTTTTTTTAGAACTTTGTTGGTCTATGATGAACTTTGGATACATACGCAAAAACATGCACTATTAATGTATTGATGATATTGATATTGTTTTTCTTCCATGTAAGGAAAATACATGATGGACTACTTGTTTATATTGTCGTTGCCATTTTGGAAACCTAAAATGGTTATAATTACGTGCTTGTTTTGTGAATAGTAACATGCGGGTACTAAATATGGATGGTTAATATGTATACGCGTTATATATGAAAGCTTGACTAAAAAATTTGACTGCAATTTGGATGAAGAGTTAGGTTTCATTCATATGTGGGCAAGTAAGGGCCAATTTTGGTCTTACCCTTTACTACAATTCATATCGACACAAAAACAAATTTTGGTGAAGTTTGCAAGGAAGGAATTTAGAAATTGCCACACATTTGTGTGTGTGGGAAGACTTGTACAGTTAGTTGGTTTGAGAGATGGTTTAATTGCCAACTTCTTTCCATTTTTGTCATGTAGTTCTGGTTTTTATCTCATTTGTCTTTGTCGTTTTTGTCTTTTGGTCGTTGAGTTTACCTTCCAACTGTTATTATTTGTTAGGACCCATTTCATTTCCCTTCAATTTGTATTTATTTTATCATTCTTACTTTATACTTTCCAATTTAAAAACTCTCATTTTACCTTTTTTTTTTTGTTAAAAAAAAAAATTAGGTAAATCGATAATTTTTAAACACTTATTTAAATAAATGTCCGAATATTTTTATTTAGCAAAATGGTTATTAATCAGTGATTGATCACATCTAATTAGTAAAAATAGTACATATTAATATTAATTAATCATAATCAATCAGTAATTGACTAAATTGACTTATTGGCAATTAAAAAATAATAATTTTTCTGATTTAAAATTTTTTGGCCATTTATTAAAAAACTTCTTAAAAAAGACTATTTATCCACAAATTTTGTGTTCAAATTTCTATTAAACGCAAATAGAGAAGAACCACTTTATTGTATTTAATTCCCTCCTTTTATATCTATCTCTAATAAATCTACAAAATTAGATCAAAAGGGGGGAAAAAAACCACTTTAACGCACCTAACTCCATTTTTTTTTTCCTTAACTAAAATCTAAAAGATTGTCTAAGCAAAAATTAATTTAATAGACAAAACCGAGTTTTTAAAGTTTGTTGGGCAAAATGAAAATGATCTAAAATTTAGGTAACATCTAAAAATAATCTTATTATAGTGAAAATAAACAATTACAAATAATATTTAACATTATTTTATTATTATTTTTTCTTTTTACCATTTTTGGGCGTACTAATTAACTTAGGAGTAATATATAATTATTGTTGGGATTGGTTTCATTCCTATAAAAGATCAGCCTAAATGGCGTAAATGGACACTAAGAATGTAATTGAAAATACTTTCTAGCTAATTAATGCTACCACAAGGAAATGTCGTCCAACATAAAAATCTGAAACCTGGATGTTGCTACAAACGGAGAAAAATTGTAACTCAACATTTCTACCATTATGAACCATACATTTTCTATTATTTTGGTCTTTCTATCATGCCATTCTTTAATTATTTATCCTAAGTTATTTATTTATTTATTGGAAGTCTCTGCTCTATATAAAAGTTAACTCATTGAGTAAAAATATATCCTTGTTAAGTATGGCCACTCTTCACTAATTACTTCCAATATTGGGTTGTGTACAGTTTGAAATTCTAATTAATGTAACTACTTATATTAATGGTCCGTAGACCCCATTGAAACTGAGGTTTACCAGCATTGGAGGTGCAATATACAAGGTTTGAAAAGTTGAATAAATTTGGACAACTACTCCTGAATTTGTTACGAAGACGCTATATTTAGTCCATCAGTTTTGGAAGGATCCCTTATATTTTATTATGTGTCATGATCACTTATTATATTTCAATATCTTATTGTCCAAAAAATGTGTTATATACAGGTCATACAATTACTATATCTATGTGGACAAATGAGTTTTCGTAAGTAATCTTTTCTCCTCTCGACATGGGTCATCTAGAGTCAAGATTTATTGTTCTATATTTTCTATCTTATTAATTATCCATTCAATAGTATTATGACATTATTATCTGAATTTAAAAAATTTAGCCAAATAAGAAATACTAAATATTAAAAATTTTTAAATAAATAAGTGAAATATTATCAAAACACTATCAAGAAAACAACCATAAAACAACAAAATCGAACAATAGATTTGGACTCATCATCTCATCCCAGCGGTGAAGTCTTTCTATTCTCCATCCATATGTATAAAATTTTTACAAATATATACGGTCGTGGTCCAAAAGTTGTGTATTTACATATGGTCGTGGTCCAAATACCGTTCTATGCAATTACCTAATCAAACAATCAAAAAAATCACATCTTTTTGGAAGTAATATGGGTAAGATGTACGAAGGCTTGTCTGGCTTGTCTTTAACTTTGACTTGCTTTTTGTTTGCCGTGCAGAAATTTTTATTAGGATTTATTAACCCATCTCTTCTGCAAGACTTCACTCTCCAGCATAAATTTATTGGTCACCTCGTCTGCGATAATTCATAGTCCTTTTAAGAGAAGTCAAGTGCCAAATATTTAAATATATTTTGGAGGCTAGCTACTTAATGAAGATCAGCTTTTATTCCTCTCAAAACAAAAATTAAGTTTTTCTTCATTTATATATAAAAATTGTGATCAGATCAAATTTTAGTCTAATTATAATTAATCATTCTAGTTGCAGTAATAATCATACCTTTAAATTTAATCACTGTTTTATTTTAATAAATTAAAGAAAAGAGAGACATTATGGCGTCATCCTATTCCATCCTCATTGTCCGATGATGTCCAAAAATGGACTCGATACCATGCGTGGAAGCACACGGGGACTGGACTCCTACTCCTCCTCGTAAGCATGTAAAATAAGAGAAAAGCTAATAGGTCAAGGGGATACCTATGGGTAGTCTGCACAAATTTTTCTATGTTTAATTGACTATTTTTTGCTAGGGACAAAAAAAAAAAAAAAAAAAAAAAAAAAGGAAGGAGAGATCATGGTGTCATCCTATCTTATTATCATCATTTATAAAAGAAATCTCGGGATCTATTAGTGAAACGGATTATATAACGTAAATCTACTCAGAAAAGAGATTCAATTTCACTAACAATATCATGAGCCAACGCCACACAGCTCATTAATTAATTGGGCATGAATTTTGATTGGAGGCATCAAGTATCAAATCTGAGTGCTATATTTCCTGAGAGAATCGCATGAATAAACACATTTTTACAATTATACCATCCTATTTCTTCCATCTTATTGATGATGAATTTTACCACTAATTA
Source organism: Ficus erecta (assembly GCA_008635985.1). Classification (NCBI taxonomy): domain Eukaryota; kingdom Viridiplantae; phylum Streptophyta; class Magnoliopsida; order Rosales; family Moraceae; genus Ficus; species Ficus erecta. Next base: position 79,977 of record BKCH01001251.1, read on the forward strand.
AACGGGTACTTGCACATAATTAATATGTAGACGATAGTACATGTAAAGTGTGTACCTATACATATATATATAATTATTTATATTTATATTTATGTTTGGTATGACACGATGTCTATATCTATTAATGCAAATATTTTACTAATGCCAATGTAATGGGGCTTTCCCAACATGTGGGAATTATAAATGGTGTTACTATTACGTATAGGTTACCAATTGTATTTGTAAGAAATCAGATGGATATGATTCAATGATCATCAGATTGACCATCATCTTATATATATACATATATATCTATATCTATATAAATAGAATCCAGTTAAGACGGCCTCAATTATTGTGCTCTTTAATTTATATAAATGGGCAACTATGTATCCGATTAATTTTGTGCACTATTGGAACATGTGGCCAGCTATCCATCGAAAAGGATATATCATCTGTACCTGAATATAATGGCTTCTTATTTTGAAACCTAACCAGAAGTTATTTTTATATATTTATCCTTAGGAAATACACAAATAGAACATGACGTATCAAAGTGGTGAATGTGATGGATAGAAATACCGATGGTCAAGAAATCATAATTTAATATTTATAGCTCCTTTCAAATGAAAATGAGAAAATATATCTGTCGCATTCTCCAGTGTCAAAAAATTTTGAAAAAAGGAAGAATACCAAAATAATAATAATAAAAAAAAATAAATAAAGCTTTCAGTGATTTGATACACACATATATATAAGTCAGCTTGCAGTGATGCGATACACACATATATATAGGCGTGCAAGGATGAATAATATCTTGAAAATGGCTATTTTTCTATAGTACGATGATGCAATACGTCAATGATAAATTTTGATTTTTATATAAAACAAATGCTCTCTAATAGAGTGCTATCTTTGATATCAAATTTGTCATTTGCTAAACTTCGTAACAAATTTTGTCACAAGATAAAACCAATATTAAATTTAACATTTGATTTTTATTAATTTGTTGCCTTGATTTTTTTCAATTAATGAGTATAATATCTTCATTTTTAACTTATTTCAATGTTAAAAATTCGTTGTTATAAGTTCCAAGACATAATAATAATGACAAACAAGTAAAAATAACATTATCCGTTAGAATGTAAAGTAAGATATAATATTAATCTTCACACTTTTTTATAATAAACATAACATAATAATATAAACAAATGTATTAGAGATGGTCTACCTGACATAATTCATGATTAAAATAGAGATCATGTGCTAGATTAAAAGCTTTACAAGCAATTTACACACAAAAAAAAAAAAAAAGAAGATTTCCAAGCTCTTCCTCAAGACCATCTAATTATGATATGAATTGTGTTGCTTCGTGCTAATTAAGAAGTCTATTTATTATGCCAGTGCTAGTACCGTTGGCAGCTTCCGAGACCATGTGGGAACACAAAATACTGTCATTTCAATTAGCATGAACTAATTATTTTCGTGTTTTGCCTACTGACTTTTAAGAGAATTGAAAGGGTTGTTTTTTGACTTTATAATTATTTTGACAAAATAACTAATCTCTGAAGAAGAAAATGTTGCATAGTGCTGTCTTGAGTCGGATAATATTTTATTTTAGATTTGGATATAATGTGTTGTGTTGTGTTACCATGCGAAGTTTGAGCTTTTACCTTCAAACAAGTTTACATGACGTGTATAAAGACATTTCATGTTCAAATTTTAACTGCCATCATCAACTTGAGGATGCTTAATACTTTTTTTTTTTTTTTTTGGGTAAATTTGAGGTAATGCTTTGTCATTTTTTTTAAATAAATGTTTTGTCAAAATTAACGTATAGCGAAAACTGCCAAACGCTAATTGAAAGAAATATGAGCCGTGAGCAAAAACTCAATACCATAACTAAGAACTAATTTTTAGGGATGACATTTTTTCTTGTGGGTCTATCTCTAAGATGACAGAGATAGGGAAATGTTTATATGATTTAGAGATGGATGGGGACAAGCTTGTCCCCAAATCTGAGTCCGAGCGGGGACGAGTGAAATACTCCCTGTCTTATTCCTATTTTGATATACATTGTTAAGAAGAGTTATATGTATGATTTTTTTTGAACATGTGTTTTAATATTAATCCCCATCCTTGATATTGTTCTCTATATATTTTGTTGGAATTTGATTTCTTTTCTGAGATCATTGAATTTAAATTGAACTATGATGAAATTCAACTTTTTTTTTTTTTGGTTTCTAATCTGTAAAATTGGTATTGATTAGGAATATTAAGGCGGGGATTAGGGCAAGTACGGGAAAGACACCCTTAATGGAGATTTCCCGACCCATTCCGGCCTCTATTTAAGTGGAGATAGATGCAGAGATAGGGATGAAGAAGCATTCTCTATCCATGTTCATTTCGTTGCCATCCCTAGACCTAATGGTAGTCCAATTTTTTGTAATAACAAAATTTTCATTATATGGTAATATCATAATGGTATTTTGATGTTCGGAAAAACTTATTGGAGTTTCTTATTATTTAAGAAAATATCATTTGTATACCTTTTTCCCATTTTTCTAAAATTAAAAGTCCTTTGAACCCTTTTAGTCTTAAATAAATTATTAAAGATAAAGTTGTATGAAAAAAATAAAAGGCTAGAAAAAAGAATCGGTCCATGTACTTCAGTTATTTTTTATTTTTAGATTTTATGGTTTTTATTTTTAGTTTTTATGTTTTATTTTCATATTTTATTTATTTGAAAAGGTAAAATTGACATTTTTTGTCCTCAAAATTGGGATTGGGAACATAGATGATTGAGTTATTTTCATATATGTTCTTCTAAATTTTAGAATCATTTCTACATTGTTTCTTAAAATCTAAAAACTCCATCTTTATCATAATTTTGAGTAAGCCTCACTTAATCTCTTCTATTAGAATTTTTGTTATAATAGCTGGAAAAAAGAGGAGGTTAAGTGCAGTTATAAGATCTTATTCTGTTGATTTAAACAAAATTCAAACAAAACGTTTAGTAAGACGAATTTCTTTATTTTTCTGTCTATTTTTTAATGGAAATAATAATAAACTTGGTTATTGAGACTAATCTGAAATTTAGAAATAAAATGAGAACTTTTAAAAATTCAAGAAGATGAAATTAAGATAATACTAAAATTTAGATGATATAGTTATCAATTTTTTAAATAACAGGCATTTTAATGAAAGTTTCCGGATATTAAGGTAATAATTTGATAATTAAGTAAATTTAAAGGATGGCAGAAAAATATTTTCTCCATAGGTAATAAAAAAAATTATCTTTCACTTTTCAATTATATGAAAACAAAAGTAAAAATGGAAAAAACGAATTCTTTCGAAAGAAAAAGAAACCTACCAGAAAGCGATAGTGTGGTGCTCTAATTCACATACAAATTGAATGGTTCTCTCTTATATTCAATTAATGTCATATTTTATTAAAATATTATATATCATATCGCTCATTGGGAAAGAACAGAAACTCTTAAGTTATTTTTTAAGGGAATTCCTTTTCGGCTTTCCACTTCCTTATCTCTTTTTAGAGTTGTATTCAAGAATCAAATTCTTTAGACTCCGGCACGATAAATAATATTGTCTTTGATTTTACATTTGAAGCTCTTCAACCTTAAGAATAAGGTGACCAATGCTCTCCGAATCATAGAAGTTCAATGGCATAATTATTTTCTGCCTGGCTGAATTAAAATAAATACGGATGCTTTTAATTATAAAGGTTTTTGCAAAATGGTGTCTTGCCCTATCTCTCAGTATTCTTTATGCTTTTAAAGTTCAATTGATGGGAGTTATCTCAACCAATGACTTTACTAGCTAGAAGATATGTTGGGATTTTCTTTAGTTTGAATACACTCTATACATATAGTTAATTTACTTGGTTCCCGGAACAAAACCGTCCCATAAAAGTTATTTACGAGGTGGGATTGGGATACGAATTATCTCGACATAATTATTTATAGAGTCTCTCAGATATTCAGGGAAGAGAATCATATTGCAGATATATCCTTGTTTCTTATGATATTAACCTGAAGTAAACAACTTGATGGTTCAAAACCCCATACTTTTGTGTTTTGGCTGCACCAAGAGATATGGATCGAGATTACCCTACTACATATTTTATAATTAACCAACTATGTTAGTAAATATGTATGCTTTTTCCTATTGGGTTTTTGCAAGAGGATTTTTATCACGACATATTTGACTCTTTACTTTCAATGTGGAAGTTTTGGCTTAATCTTATTAAACTGACTTTGGGTTATTGTTAGCTTTCAAGATTTTGATTTAGGTTTCTGTTCTTGTCTTCGGCTCTTTAGTGAGTTTTTCCCCCTACTGTTCTTACTCTTTTGGCGTTTTTCTTTTGTATTTTCCATTATATCGGGTTGAAAATTTGATAGAGGATAAAATTATTAATGGGTACTAACTTAATTAGGATGTACTAGTAGTCTTTGATATTAGTTGTTGTCTCTCTTAGTTGAAGCTATACTAATATTACTTACATTAGTAATTTCCTCTCTCAATTTTTAAAAATAAAAAATAAAATATTGCATATCATATGTCTTTTAAAATATACTAGACAACAATATCTACAACTAGAATAAAAGTATAGTCCTTGCCATAAGTTTTTTCTAATGGTTTTTGTTTTTTTGAAAAATAACAGAAAATTATTCGCAAACAATTAGGTTTATGTAGAATTTTCATTGACACCCCACTGATTGAAAATAATCACATTAATAATGCTTTATAATGGAAAGTTTTACAGCAAGATGTCTAGCAACATTTAGGGCATGTTTGGTTCTCCATCTCCACTCAAACTAAATTGTACTTTTTTTCATCATGTTTTTTGTCTTTTCTAAAAAAGTCAATAAAAATTACTATTTAAATTTAAAAATTTTAACTCAACTCAAACATAATTTGTACACCAAACAGGCCCTTAGTGAAACGTGACGAGAATATTCAAAGATGGATATTGTTGTCTAGTGAAACGTGACGAGAATAGTCAAACTATCTATTGTTAGATTTTTTTTCTTTATTTTGATTTTTACGCTTCTCTCTTCCATTTCGTATCTTTTTATTTTTTCTTCTTTCCCTCACTTCATGGCCCCACCAAGATATTCCTCCTCCTCTTTTTTTTTTTTTTCTCTTTCCCAATGCATCCTCTCTCCCACTTTCTTTCTCGCTTTCTCTCTCCCTCCTATCCCTCTCTACCGCGACACATAAAAGAAAAAAAAACAAAACAAAACTCTCTCTCTCTCTCTCTCTCCCCCCACTCCCTCTGCCTCCATGCGTCAGCCACACAGTGTACAACACGCACGTTTTGTATGAAAACAGTAAACTTTTTTCTCCCTTCTAATATATTGTATAAATTAATTAAGAATTTATTTGATATTTACATTAGATCTGAAAAAGAGATAAAATTTTTAATTTGAATTAATTAATTTTTTAAAAATTTATTATAAATTTTATTAATTTTTTTTTAAAAAAGATAAAAATTAAAATAAAAAATAAATTTAATTGAAATAAAATTTAAATGTCATAGGCTAAAATAGTATGATTTGTCGGAGAGACACCGAAATGAAAATTAGCCCAATGAGAAGCTTAGCGTCGTGTTGAATAGATAGTTTGACTAGGATCTTGGCCATATATATACACACTGAAAAGTCAACAATCAGAAGCATGCATACATGTATTCTTATATATGTCATCGACATTTGTTCTCATTTTGGGAAGCTTTGAGATAAATAATCTACCATTCAAGAAAAGCCTACTTAATTGGTAATTTGATATACCACGTTGGATACTTGGTAAATGAAATGTGTGCAACATCACAGTGCACATTTCTCAAGAGACTTAACAAGTTATGAAGATAATTCAAGTATAGACATCTGTGTGATATATATATATATATATGTATATATATATATATATTATTTCAATACGACAATACTTGTAATTATTTTCATGCCATTGTAACTAATATAGTTGATATTAACATAATATTTTTCAGTGATAAATATTTTTTATATTGATAATTCTTAAATAGTACTTGCAATATTTTAACGGTGGGTTTTGAAATTAAACTTGTGTTTGGGGGCAACCATTTTCTCCCATTTGAACTATTTCATTTGAATCACTCATTCAATAAGTGTTTGGTCTTTCCACATTTTAAATGGAGTATTTGGATTGCTAATTTCAACATTCAATTCTAAATGGTTTTTTATCCAAACATCAATTCAAGTTTTTTACATTTCCAAAGACAGTTTTCAATAATTATTCAATCATAAATTCAAATGTTTCTGTTCAAATGTACTTTTTTAAATGTTAATATTCAAACATCAATTCGGATGATAATTCAAATATTTTCATTCAAATATTTAAATCCAAATGTTACAATCTGGATAGTTCCCCCAAACGGAGACTAACTCTATCCCAATTCAACTAACTATATGTTTGGGTATTTCATATATTTTATGCAAATACAAATATATTTGAACAACTCATTTTACTATTTACAAATTCATTTTTTTTTGTCTAGTTTTACCGATCAAATTATCACATATAATCTTTCTCATCTATACACAATCGAAATAGTATAATGTAAAATAGGGACAACTAAATACATATTGTATTTTATAAATACATAGATACAATAGAAAATAAATGTGTCTTTTAAACGGATTATAAATAAAAAATTATATGTAAATTAACTACTAATTATTAGATTTTAAATAAAATGTTAGAACTATTCCCGCTGTCGGATTTGAGAAATTTTCAATAATTATTTGTCTTTTATGTATATCTATATACTTTTTTTTTTTCAATTAATATCTATGATATGAAAAAGTCAAATGATCAATTTCACTACGTACGTTAACTGCACTCGGAACTTTTGGACTACACATTCTTTTTTTAGGGCCGTTTTGAAGATATTTTGGAGATATAGTTTTAGATTCAGAAATTAGATATAGTTTTGAAAATGTCGTTTGGGGGAACAAAATTATTTGAAGTGAAAGATTTTAAAATCTTAAAATATATTCGGAAACGTTTTTCTCGAAATTCTATACAATTAAAAAAAATCATCTTATATGGACTTCAACTAACAAATTATGTACTTTTGATGTTTAAGTTTACTATATATAGATATCTGGAGATATGAATAGTAAAAAAAAAGTTTTGAATTGAAGAAAAAAACTAAAAAAATAAAAAATCTGAAAACTGGATGCCAGATATGCCCCTCAAAGGGGCCCTTAACTTCCAAGACTTTGCTGGTTTGGACGAACAATACATGTGCATATAGAAAAAGAGGTTACTAATTGTTTGCACCACATATTTAATTCTAACTAGTTATATGGTGCACGTTTTGCGTGTATGGAATAGACAAGCAAAACAAAATAAAGCAACAACAAAAAAAATCCACGTAGTAATAACATGACTGTCATGTGATGATGATATGATGATCAAATGATTGTCACGCGATAAGTAGGAAAGATATGATCACGTAGTAATAACATGACTTTTAAAATTTGAGTTTTTTTGACCCAAAAAGGAATTTGGAGATCTAAATAGTGAAATTGGTTTTTATTTAAAGAAAAAAGATTTAAAAAAAAAAAAAAAACAACATTTAGTAAAGTCCACCTAAAATGAAATCATACGAGATACTATGTATGTAATAGGTCTCTATACAATTAACTCTATTTCAATTAGTGTTCTAGTAATACCCAAACATACCGTGAGCATTAGAAATTTCAAACCCCGAATTATAAAAAAGCTCGGTACCCATTGAGAAGATCCGACCCAGCACCTCCGTCGTATACACACATATATGTATAGACACAAGATTTCGATGATGATTGAGGGATGATTACTATATCCATTAATATTGCTAACCATATTACAAATCATTAATTTCTTATAAAAAAACAAAATTAAAAAAAAAACCGGTAAAAGACCACACAAAAACTTATGCAACAAATGTCCCAACTTTTGGTTGTTGGATGAAAATAGTATATTTAAATTGTCGATTATTCACACCAATGTCATTCCTTTTCCTTTTCTCTTCTAGAAGCAAACTAGCTAAAAACTAGATAAGAAAACAAAAGGAAAATAAGAACTAAGAAAATGACCACTTTATTTTCCGCAAAAGAAAAAATGAAAAATAAGACAGACACATAATATATATATATATATATATATATATGAATGTCTATATATACATATATGTATGATTCAGGACCAATAATTCAGATCAGATGCTCAAGTGTCTCCAGGATAATGACTTGGCCGGATCCATCTAGTGGTTGTGAACACAACACAAACACAGTGCTAGTACTACTGAGCACTCTAGAAACTACTGTAAATAATTTATTATAATTAATTAGATAGCTAGTTATTGAGGGGGTCGACCGAGACAGCAAACCAAAGCCAATAAATATGGCTCCCTATATTATAAGTGCTTCACCCAATAAACGCCAAAAAAAAAAAAAAAAAAAAAAAAGTACTCGTCAGCTTAGCTGTTGTATTATGAAGAAAGCCAACACAAGTAATGCTTATGAAATAGAAGCGGACAAAATGAGTAAGTTTCTTATTTACAGTTACATGTTCTAGAAGCGGACAAAATTAGTTTTTTTTTTTTGACAAATTTCATATCACAGAGAGAGAGAGAAAGAAAAAAGAAAAAAAGAAACAGGGGAGCTTGTACAGCGAAGAAATTTTGCGCTGCAGCGCCATTAAAAAAAATGGCACTGCAGAGAGAAACTTTCTCTCTGCTTGTCTTGGTGCTTTCAGGCTCAAATCTCCCAAAAAGTCCCTTGAAGCCAAGGCTAACATCAAACCTGACAAAAGGGACAAGGAAAACCCAATAACAAACTAATAATTTTGTCAAAAACTATCAAAATACTTGAGGGAAATAAATTTGTCAATTTATCAGTTATTGTGGTGTGTATATATATATATATATATGGATTGAACTCACTATTTTCTTAAGTTAATTTTTGAGGATAAGTTCTATCCAAGTTCATTTAACATGGTATTAAAGCTAGATTTTGAAAATGATAAAGGGTTTAGAATCTGATACCTGAGACATTAGAGAGGATATTAGATTATGTATTTGTCACATATTATTAAATTACTGGGTTGTTGTGGGTCCAAATTTTATATTCTAAAGTTAATATACATTATTTTTTTTTTACCTTTTTTTTGTCTTTATTATGATATTTAAATATGAAGACGTACACGGGAATTTATGGGTTTGCTGTAGTTGTTCATTTATTTTTAATTGACCAACGATAGAATAGGGGAAAAAAAGGGTAGTTGCCGTACATCAAAAAGAACAAAAATGACTTTAATGCAGCAAATGGGAAAGGTGGGGAAAAAAAATTTCCTTGGAATTCAAAAACACCATATAAAATGAAAGAAATAGGTCATTCCATACAATTGTAATAAGATTGAAGTGTTACGAATATGATATTTCCATTACAAAAGAACATCAACTATGTATGACACTTGTGAAATAGGAAAATCAGACAAAGAAGAAGAATGTTGCAAATGACACTTCACAAGGATGCGAGTGAATGGATGCTGCAAGGCAACTAGTTTGACCAACTATAATGTTCGGGAATGGCCATCTACTACGGGGACTTTGGTTGCACAAAATAGGACGAAGATGCCAATATTTTCAAAATAGGGACTAAAGTGCCATAAGTGCAAAAGTTTGAGGACCCATATGTAAAGATATTGAAAATTGGGACCCAGTTTTTACAAGTGCAAAAGTTTGGGATCCAAATACCATGATTTTGAAAATGGGGACAAAAATGTCAGCAACCCAAAAGCTTGGGGACCTACTACTTATTCCCATCTTTTTTTGTAGACAACAAAATTACGAAAGAAGCTAATTATCGATAGAGCTGCTGGCCAGCGTTAGTATTACTCAAGTGGAATGTGGTAGTTGGTTTTCATACTGCTTGTCTTTTTCCAATAGTTTTATAAAAATAATTATATTTAAAAAAAAAAAAAAAAAAAAGCTATTGCCAACTTTCAATTTGCTTCTACTTTTTTTTTTTTTTTTTTTTAAATGGTGCGAACAAGCATCAAATCTCAAGGAAGCTACACTAGAACGTTAAACTAGGTTGGTCCCCTCTAACAGGCTCCCGAACCAAACCTCAAATTCAATTTATCAAAATCTAAGGAGGAAAAAAAAAATTCACAAAAGTCAAAAAGCAAACAAATACAACCCCTGAAAGAAATCCATCTTGAAATAAGCCGACAAACTAGCCATTACTAGCAATAATTGACATCAGAATTATAAACCGAGACCATGCTTTCAAAAACCAATTCCTAAAATAAACCTTAAACCTTATCAGTAAGACCAAATGAGAAAATCTGGTAAGGAAAAAAGAGTATCTACTAGATATTATTGATTACAAACAGTGACCGAGAGTAGGAGATTGCACGAACGCAAGGCTAGGCTAGAGAACTGACCATTCCAACAAGAATGCTACCATTTGACCAATGTGATCCAAAATCTTGATCTAGGAGAAATCCAATGCGAATTAAATTTTGTGCAAAACTAATGATGGGATGACAGAGGAGATCGTTGATTGAGAGGCGGAGGCAGAGATAGAGTCACCAACTAATGAAGAATCCAGCTTAAAAGAAATAGAATATGACGAACATTAAAACCCTTAAAAGATTATGACAAAATCTCAACGAAGATGGCTGAAAGAGAAACAGAAGCTCATACCAAGCAGCCCGTATTGGAATCATGAACCCTACTGGAAAGAGAGGACATAGCCAACCCAAAGTAACTCAAATAATTACTGTCACTCAGTTAATGTGCACCTCTTCGAATTAATGTGAATGTACATGGAGTACCTTTTGTAGATGAATATATTCAAATTATGTATGTGTCACCAATTAATGTACAGATAATTAATTTAACATATAGTATACCTATATGTGGGGTCTGCTTCTTGTAAAATACAAATACTTCTTTTTTGTTCGCAGAATCTGTACTAGGTGATCTGAGGTTAGAAATTGGTCCAAATCATAAATTGACAATGTCTACACAAATAATAATAATAATAATAAATAAATAAATAAATCAAAATAAAAATAAAGAAGACGAAGAGAGAGATTACATGAAAATAAGCTTTTTACTTGAGTAGGATTTTAGGCTCCCCAAATTAATTGTAACAATTTGGTCCCTTCTTTAAATTTTGTTTAGTAGCAATTTTAGTCCCTAACTCTTAAAATTAGAAAAAAAAAAATGGACTTGCTAAATTTAGCAGACTCAGCTATATCTTCATAATATATTAACATAAAATTTAATTAAAATAGTCGTATTATGCACTCCATGTTCTAAAATTTAAGAGAATTTTAAGTGCTATAGAAACTGAAGAGTACATATGATTTCACGTGACTATTCTATTTAATTTTAACTTAATACAGATTGATACACAATAATGTATATTATATTTGAACAATTTAAAGTTAAAATATGTAAAGACTTAAAGTGCCAAAATTACTATATTGAAGTTAACTTAGGAATTGATCAGCTTAAAAAAAATTAAGAGACTAATATTCATCACAATACTCAATCTAATTGACAGATATAAATGGGATTGACAGATATAAATGGGGCAGGGCAGGGTGGGATTTAGCCTACCCCTCCCGCCCCATTTTAAATGGGTTCGTGGCAAGCAGGGTGGATCAACGTAAAACCTTTCGACTCAGTTGGTACTAGGGCTGGCAATACGGTTCGTGACACGACGACACGACTCGAAAACAACACGAATTTTACGGGTTTGGGTTGGGAAAAATAAGGGTCGGGTTAGATTTAGGTGACCTGAAAAAAAAAAAAAAAAAAAAAAAGGTCAATTTCGAGTTGGACCCATCTGACCCAAACACGACCATATTTTTCATGCGGGTCAATTTCGGGCCCGACCCGAACACGACCCGTGTTAGACCCAAAATTATTTGAGATCAAATATTTAAATAAAAAAAAAAAAAAAAAAACCTAAAGTCCCACATAACATAAGTATCTTTTCTAGCCTTTTAGATTTGCCTCCTAACCACATCTCTTCTCAAAGAAACCCTAACCCCTTCTCTCATCTTCCTCTTCGGTGGATCTTCTTCTCCAATTCTGCCTCTCCTTCTTCGTCTTCATCTCCGATTCTACCTCTCCCTCTTCGTCTTCATCCACAATTCTCCGTGGTATGTTTCTTATTTTTCTTCTTCGTCTTCTTCTTCTTTTTCTTCTCTGATCTCTTATTCTTCTTCTTTTTCTTCTTATCTGATCTCTCCATTCTCTCATCTTATGTGTGTGTGTTTAAGAATTGAATGCCTTTACAACTGTATGTGTGCTAATCTGATGTGTGCTCTACCTTTACAACTTTTTTTTTGTTTTTTGTTTTTTTGTTTTTGTTTTGGCTTCAGAAACTTAAGTACCTCAAATATATCTATACAAATATGCCTTTCAATTGTTGTACCCTCGCTCTCTCTATTTTTTGTATTTGATTTTGGTTTTTATTTGCTTTTCGTTTTTCAGGACAACGGATTGGCTTGATATATGGATAGTGAAAAGGAGTAAATCAGTTGGTTTGAATTTCATGTAAGTTCAACTAGTTTTTGAATTATTGTTTCTCTTATTTTCAGATTATGATATTTTCTTGGGTCGAGATGCATTAAGAGTGTAGAAGATTTTCTTGTGAGTGTTAATTTGTTATTGTATAAGCTCATGTATGTGTGTTAATTATAATTAGTAATATTTCTCTTTATCTTATTATGCATTAGTATTCTTATGTATTTTTTTTAATTTATAGATGGATCATGTTGATCTTGAGGCGCAAAGTGGGAATATTGATTTAGAGAATGCAGTTCATGTAGACATTGAGCTTGACGAAGATTTGATCGAACTTGAGGGCAGTGATCTCAATAAGCAGTTAAACAATATAAGGTTGAAGTCGAAAGTTTGGGATTTCTTTGACTTTCTTCCTCTTGGTCCATATAAGAAGTTGAAGAGTACTTGCAAGAAATGTGGACAACAATATCTTGCCTCTAGCAAGTACGGGACATGTAATATGTTAAAGCATATTAAAACTTGTTCAAAAACATAAACTAGAGACATTGGTCAAATGCTTATTACTTGTGATATTTCTTCGTTGTCTTTTGGCTCTTGTCAATTTGATTCTGAAAAATGGTGTGAATTGATAAATACTTGCATCATTTTGCATGATTTGTCATTCCAATTTGTTGAGTACAAGGCTTAAGGGCAATACTGTAATATATATCCTGGTGTGGAATTAGTGTCTAGAAATACTGCTAACGCTGACACTCTTAAGTTGTATCAAAGGGAGAAAGTCAAAGTGAAAAGTATGTTACAAGCATGTCCTAGTAGAATAAGTTTGACATTTGATTTATGGACTTCTTTGACTACTGATGGATATTTGTGCTTGACTACTCATTTTATTGATAAGAATTGGAAGTTGCATAAAAGGATACTGAATTTTTGCTTTATGCTACCTCCACACACTAGTATAGCACTATCTGAGAAGATCTATTCTTTGTTGAGTGATTTGGGAATTGAGGAAAAGATTTTCAGTATCACTTTAGACAATGTTGGTTCTAATGATGTCTCCGTGAATGCATTACAACTTCAATTGAACTTGCGTGATTTGTTGTCTTACCATGGTGAATTCTTTCATTTGAGATGTTGTGCCCATATACTTAATATAATTGTGCAAGATGGTCTGAAAAATATTGATAAGGCAGTTGGGAAGATTCGGGATAGCGTCAAATATGTTAAAGGGTCACAACAAAGGAAGCAAAAGTTTTTAGAATGTGTTAAGTTGGTCTCAATGGGTAGCAAGAGAGGCTTGTCCCAACACGTGATTACTTGGTGGTATTCAATTTACCTTATGCTTGAAAGTGCCATCTTTTACCAACGTACTTTTCAGCACTTGGAGCTGAGTGATTCGAATCATAAGCATTTTCTTTCAACCGAGCTGTGGGAAAAAGTTTAGAAAATTTGAAAAAATTTGAAAGGGTTAAACAAAGCAACACTTCTATTTTCTAGCACCAAATATCCCACAGCCAATTTGTACTTTCTAGCAATTTTTGATTGTTACATCACCTTAAAAACTACTATGGAATCTAAAAATAAGTACTTGAAGTGTATAGCCTTGGACATGTGGAGTAAATTTCAAAAATATTGGTCAGAATTTAGCCACATCCTAGCTTTAGCACTTGTATTGGATCCTTGGTATAAGCTAGAGTTTGTTGCTTTCTGCTATGACAAAGCTTATGGGAAAAACTCTTCTGAGTTGTTCTCATTGCGTACAAAGTTGGAGGCCCTTTTTGAAGAATACAAGTTGAAGTTTGCTAAAGGTGCAAATATCACTCCACCCTCTAGTAAGAAAAAGGACAAGAGTAAAGTAATGTAAGTAATGGATGTGGATGAATCTAATCTTTTTAAGGTGCAATTGCTCATGATATTTTGAGCATTCTTGTATCAACAGTTGCTTCAGAAGCTGCATTTAGTGTTGGTGGTCGTGTACTTGACCAGTTTCACAGCTCTCTTAAGCATGACACTATTGAGGTAATTATATTCTCAAGAGATTGGTTGTTTGGGAGTGAAGGTAAATTTTCCCAAATTCTTTATTATTACTTAGCATTGTTAAATTAATCTCATAATCATAAATCATTTTTCAATCTTTCTCGTGTAGTTGGAATCAAAATAGTTGATCAAGATATGAATGAGCTCATTCAAAATATTGTGGATTTTAACATTGATGAGGATAAAACAGTTGACCAAGCTTCTAACTCTGGATGCGTCTGAGTTGCACTTGTTGTGTTTGTTTTTTGTTAATATTGGTGTGGCTATTTATTTTGTTATATTTGTCTACTATAACTCAATATTTTGTTAGTGATATGTTGTTTGAATTTAAACTTTTTTATGCTTGTGTTTGAATTTGTGGACTTTATTAAGATGTTTGTAATAGGACTTTGCCTAACTATGATTGTGGACTTTGCACTTGAGTTGGAAGTTTAATTTTATGATTGTGGATTTGAAAACAAACCTTAAAACTTGTTGTTTTGTCAATGGAATGTTATTGTTGAAGGTAAATTATTCTTCTTGTAGGTTTTTTATGAATTTGGTATATAATTTGCGTAAATTGAATTGGTTTTTGTGTCAAATTCAAGTTGTGGGATCAATTTTGGTCCAATTCGAGTTGCGGGTTCAATTTGGGTAAAATTTGTGTTCTGGGTTCAGTTCGAGTCTCGGGTCAACTTCGGTTCATATCGTATCAACCCGTTACGAATTCGTGTCGTGTTCGTATCGCGGTTTGAAGAAATTTTCGTGTCACGGGTGCAATTAGCAAATGACCAATTAAGTTTTTTGTCATGTAAATTTTTTGAGGCAAAATTTATCCTTTACTAAGTGAAAGATTGTCACAACACATGGAGTCAGTGGAGAAGCCAGAAACATATTTCAATAGAGGCGTACACCAAAAAAAAAAAAAATTTTTGCAAGATAAAATAAATTTTAGTGGGGGCTATATGTGAGAATTTTTAATTTTAGTGAGGGTAAATCAGTAAAATTGTTAACATAGAATTAGTTTTAGTAGAGATTATGTGAGAATTATTTGTTTTTAATAGGGGTAAAATATAGACTATATGATGATTTTTGATTTTTATAATTTTTTATTTTTATTGGAGACAAATTATTAAAATTATAAAATTATTGAGATAAATTTAAAAGAAATTTTTTTTCAGTGGGGGCTGTAGCCCCCCTAGCTCCGCCACTGCATGGAGTCAGTTTTATATTTATTGAATTTGTCCTTTCATATAGGAGCAATTCTTGTTGTCTGGTTTTCCGTGCTCGGTTTTCCTCCCTCTGCTCCTTGGCCATGTTTGTCGGTCAATATACCAATAATAAGTAGCTTTCTTCGTTTGCTGGCTACCACTCTTCTAGTACCATCTGTCATCTCATTATCAAGTAAGAATTGTGATCCCTAATTAACGACAATAACCAAAGCATGAATCGGTGCTACAAATCTGTTCTCCAAAGAAAATAATTTAGTCAGGAGCTATCCCCATTACTCTACTTATAGATACATTGTCTTGAGCTGTGCATAATGCTTTAGTCGAAGAAAATAATGTTGTCTAAAGACTTTTTAGGTGGATAAACTAAAGGAAGTAGAAGAAGTTTCACTCCAATCAAATCAAGGAAAGAATAGAACGCTAAATATCAGAGTAATTGATTATGCCTTCTTCAAATAGGAGCAGCAATGGGATTCTTATTAATACAAATAGTATTTCGAACTTGAAACGAGTATGAAGAGATTAATGATTTTTATCTTATGTGTTATTTTTCCAGATGGGTCACGGTAAAAATATTTCGAACTATTAGAACATCATATCATATGATAGATATGCACTTGCCAAAAAAAAAAAAAAAAAAGAATACTTATAAATCACTTGAACTCCACCAATCTATTCTTAGGCTGATCACAGATGTGTTGTTAGGATGACCACGTGGCAGTACCAAGTACAAATTTGCGACAGGAGAGAGAGACCAATGAACTGGAACAGAAAGAAAGCTGACAGCTTAGTGGTTGAGACATTCCCAATCGACAGAGAGAGCAAATTGCCACCAAAACTGATGACCAGAGGCTTTGAGAAAACAGCTAAGCATTTAGGTCCAGACGAACATCATAGCCCCAATCATCGGTTCCACATCTTGGGCCTACAAGCTTTCGGCCTGGCTTTTCTAAGCTTTTCCTCCAACAACGTGGTTGAAAGACAAAACTCTGCATAACAAATAAGATAAGGGAGATTTACTCTTTTAATATTATTAGTTTTGACACGTGCGTTGCACGTGTTGAATCGTGATGAAAATTTTCATAACGTTTAATATTAAAAAATATTTTCTAGAGATTATAAAAAAAAAATACAGATTAATAAACAAAGTTGAAGAGTTAAATTTTATGGTACAATTATAAAATACATAATAATAACAAAATCAAACATTCTAATAAATAAAATATAACAAACAACTCATTTGTTTTTTGTTTTATTTTTTCAAAATATATAGAGTTGCATTTTATTATCTCAAAAAAGGTTTTAATCCCATTGTTGACTGTATAAAAAATAAAACATTGCAATTAGAAGAAAATGATTGGAAAAAGAAAACAAAAATGTTTTGAAAATATGATAATGAAGTAAAAGGTAAATAAAAAAAAGAGTCAACATAAATATTTTACACACATTTTAATTTATATATAGAGTCACATACACACATGCATCTGCAAACAAAATTTAAAAAAAAGCAAAACAGTTTATTTTTATAAATATTTTTAGCTATAGAACAATATGCTAGCGGCACCATTTATACCTACTTGTTCAAAGTTTTGCAGTAAAAATAAGTATAGATGAAATGCTAATAGATTCCTAAACCTGAGTTCTCACATGGCAAGTTGTAGTAGGCGTTATCCTAAGCAATATTGGATATATGCCTATTTTCTACATAATGAGCTCCTACAACTACAGTAGAACGGATGATCATTCTAAAAGTAGACAAAAGTAGGAAATTTCTAAACAAGAAAACTTGATCCCAAACACAAATTTAACATGAATATGCCCGAAAATAATAGCAAAATGACATAAAAGTAAAAATGAAATTCCAAAATGAAAAAATTTATTAACTTTGTTTTGAAACCTGAAGGCAATAACTCTTTTTCCTGTTGTTTAAACAAAACTTTCTAAAGCAAAAGAGGAAACTCAATATTATAAAGCAATATATATATATGTATATATATATATATATCCGTGTGTGTGTATGGAATACAAAGAAAATGTTCTCTCTCTTTCTTTTGATGATAAAGCAATTCCAATCTCGAATCTCCTACTTTATCTACTATTTTATAAATGTAGGAATATATTTTGTTTTCGGAAGATAAGAAAACAAAATGAAAAATGAAAAAGAAAGTCTCTCACTAATGACAGGTTCCACGCCTAAGAAAAGGGAAAAAAAAAAAGTAGGAAAAAAAAAGGAAAGAAAGAGAGAGAAAACATATTCTCAATGTTCACGTGGGATCCACCAAAGCATCTAAAGTAAGGAACGACACATTTCTTCAAGAAAGCTTTTAGCCAACACATGGAACGAACATCAACAATAATCCTTAAAAATAGTGGTTAAAAAGCCGAAAAAAAATAAATTAAAAAAAAGAATGAAACGAGCGTTTCAACCACAACGCTCGTTTTGGTTGAAGCTTATGAACAGTACTACATATTGACGTTTTTATATATTTATAGATATATGCTTCGTTTTGCTTTTCAACTAAAATTTAACTAATCTATATTTTTTAATCTCATTTTTATATTTTTCTAAAAAATCAATAAAAATTATAACTAATTTTTTAAAAGAGTTACTTTTTAAATAAGATCAAACTGTCACTTTCAAAAAAATTTCGGATATTATTTAAATTAATTACTATATATGTTTAAAAATTTATAAAAAAATAAAATATTATACAAAAAAATCTTTTTTTTTCTTCTCCTCTCTGACACTACTTCGTACTCTTCTCTCTCTCTCTCCCCCCTCGAGCAAAAGAAAAAAAAAATATTCAAAAAAAATCCCCTATCCCACTAACCTTTCTCTCTGTCTCTCTTTCTCTCTCTCCCCCTCTCTTCCGACTGTGTCAGCCGAAAAAAGAACCCAAAACCCAACAACTCCCCCCCCCCCCCCCCCCTCCCACAACACTCTCTCTCTCTCCCTTCCTCGTGTGTTAACTGCACAGCAGTCAAAAAAAAAACCTCAAAAAGTTTCAAAACCCAAGTCTCTCTCTCTCTCTCCCCTTCCCTCTCCTCCCATGTTAGCTACACGGCAGCCAAAAACAAGAACAACACCAAAAAACGGTGTGTTTTTTACTATAAAAAATAAATAGTAACTTTTTATCTACTTTTTTATATATGTAGGATTACAGAACGTTTTTAGTTTTACCAAGAATTACAACTAAATCAATAATTTAATGATTGATTTGAAAAATTAATAATGGATCAAATGATCATTATCTGAAAATAAAGTTAGGGACTGATGTGCATATAGCCAAAAAGAAAAGAAATCTTAAACACAAAGTTCATTAAAAATATGGTAAACCTTATGGAAAAAAAAATCTACAATTTACTATATATTTAAGATTATGATGTATTAAAAAACTTTAAAAAAAAAAAAGAAGAAAAATCAACTAACATGAGAAATTGATATATTTTTAGTTAAATAATATTTGTTGGAATTTTTCATATTTAAGATTGATGTCATTTTAATATAAAAGGGCTTCATTTAACTTGAATATAAATATACATTCACAAAAAAATATATATATATATATATATATATATCAATATGCAGGTTGATGTTTTAAAAAAAACTTGCAAATTGCTTTCCTATCAACATGCCTGCAAAAAAAAAAGCTATTGCTTGCCTATTATATATTTATGAAAAAACTCTACTCTTTTTTTTTTTTTTTTTTTTTTCTTTTTAGACGTTTTACACTTAAAAAATAATAAATGTGTAGTTACAATATGGCAAAACTATAATTAGAATTAAATGGTCTTATTTTAAGTTCAAGTTTCAGAACTCTTGCAAGAGCACAACACGTAAGAGGCAAAAAGCAAATGTCAGCTGCAGTGGCTGTGAGGAAGGAAATAAAACTAAAAATTAAAAAAAAAAAAAAAAAAAAAAAAAAAACACCTAAACGGAAAAATCTACTAACATGAGAAATTGATATATTTTTTAGTTAAATAATATTAGTTGGGATTTTTCATATTTAAGATTGATGTAATTTTAATACAAAAGGGCTTCATTTAACTTGAATATAAATATACATTCACAAAAAAAAAAAAAAAAAAAAAAAAAAAAGTGAATATCAATATGCAAGTTGAAGTTCAAAAAAAAAAAAAATTACAAATTGCTTTCCTATCAACATGCCTGCAAAAAAAGTTATTGCTTGCCTATTATATATTTATGAAAAAACTCTAGTCTTTTTTTTTTTTTTTTCTTTTTAGACGTTCTGCACTTAAAAAATAATAAATTAAAAAAATAATAAATGTGTAGTTACAATATGACAAAACTGTAATTTGAATTAAATGATCTTATTTTAAGTTCAAGTTTCAGAACTCTTGCAAGATTACAACACGTAAGAGGTAAAAAGCAAATGTCAGTTGCAGTGACTGTGAGGAATGAAAAAAAACTTTAAAAAAAAAAACACCTAAATGGTGCGTTGCTATGAGGAAGAACAAAAAAACTAAAAATAAAAAAAAAAAAAAAAAAAAAAACACCTAAACGGTGCGTTGCTGTCAGGAAGGACAGCAAGCAAAAAAAAACCTAAATGGTGTATTTTTAACTATCAGAATAAACAGTAAAAAAAAAGCACCTAAATGTGAGGAAGGAAAGAGGAAAAAAAAAAAAAAACAAAACAAAACAAAACTTTGCTGTGAGGAAGGAAGGAAGGGAAAAAAAAAAGGCAAAAAAAAAAAAAAAAGAAGCAAGTAAACGTTGCTGTGAGGAAGGAAAAGGCAAAAAGGATTTAAAAAAAAAAAAGCACCAAACGCACCGTTTTTGACTACCAAAAATGAACCGTGAAAGTTTTTCTACTCTTTTAATATAGTTAGATTATTTTTTAAAGTAATTGAATAGCACGCGTAAAAATACTTGTGGGATAGATAGGTAAAGTAAATGCCACATGACAGATATTAGAGTCGCCACATGGCAGCTATATGCAGCTATATAGGGAAGGATTAAAATGAGGATTTATATATATATATATATATATATTGTTAGAAGATAAGAGATTATTAGTTTTTCTTTTGTTCTTTTAAGTGAAGTTTAATTTATAATCATATGCAAGGACAGAGTTACACTTGAGCTATATAGCTTAAAATGTTGCACTTGCTTGCACTAAGAGATTAGCAACGTTAGAATCGTCTTTTTTCTTTTTTCTTTTTTTTTTTTCTCTTTTTTTGGGTGGGGATTCTTTCAAATTTGAATCTGAAATTTAAGATCATGAACCTTCTTCTAACCCACTAAGCTAGCACAACTGTGTGTAGATTCCGGTCTTTTGGAATTCCAATGAGAGTGCAAGCATAGAAATAAGTGAAATAAGGTAAATATATTTGCTAAATGATTACGACGATGAGGAAAATATGAATCCTGAACCAATTAAAAAACGTTAGGTTAACACTTTAAATGATTAGAAAAAAAAAGTATAAATAGGGAAATAGGTGATGAATTTTACCTTTTTAACCCTTTGAGAAAAATAAATCAATGGATAAATGTGTCAAACGTGACATACTGTATATTAGAATTGCATATTTGAATCATACATAATCTTGTTGATCATAAAATTATACCAATCTAAGTACTCCGTACAGGTCTTTTTTCTCACATAATACAAGATAACATTATTTACTTTGAATCATGATCCATGCTCTGCATAAATAAAGATAACACCTGCCACTATCAAATCCTAATTAAAAAAATTTCAACATCAAGTACTAACCGGAGGATCCGCAATATTAAGCTATAAATGTCAGTGTGCACTTTGCAGTGATCACATGCATAATCCTTTTGATTTCTTTTCTGAAAAATCCAGTTTTAAATGTCGGAGTGCTCTAATATAATTAAGAAAAACTTATTTGGTAGGATTTTTATTTTTACTATAGGTATTGTCATCTTTAATCATTAAATCAACATTTTAATAATCTAATTTATAATTAAAAATAGTTTTTCGTGTCGTATTATAAATTTTTAATGTGTATACTTATAAATCAGAGAGTTAAAAGTTAATCCAATAATATCAATCGATAAGATAAAACTAGAGTTTCTATCCTACATTATGCCTTACAATTACCTATAAACAAGAGACATTAACCAACGGATGGCCTCTTAAATATAAGAAAATTTTGCAAAAATTCTAGTTCTATCTCTATTTTACAAGAAAATTTATATTATGCTCCATTTAAAAAATTGAAAATACGTTGTTCTGCACAATTTTAGAAGAAAAATTCATGGTGTGTTGCCATTCAGTAAGATTGGACATATATATAATCTATCTTCTAAATATAAAAAGACATAATATTTTTATTAACTAAAATTATTTCACTGTGTCTTGTCTAAAATAAATTTGTGACACCGTCAGTCTATGTACTTATATAATCACTGACGATGTAGCTACACAATAATGTGGTTAAGATCTACTTGTAATCTTTACTAATGCGATCTCTGATCTAAGGACAAGGATAAGAACAAACACTTTAATTAGTCTGCTTATATATATATGTATATATATATATATATATATGGAATTAATAATAGTTTTTTCTCCATTAATGGGTCAATAGATGTTGTAAATTTTAGATTTATTTCAAATTTGGTCCCTAATAGATAGGAATTGTCTCATTTTGTCCTCTACAACTCAAAATGGAATAAAACTAGCCCCCTTCAACTTTCAATTGTTGTAACTTTGGTATTTTCTTCAAAAATAAAAAATAAAAATAAAAATAAAAACTTTGATACTTTCTTCATTTAATAATCAATTTTTTAACAGTTTTAATCGCAAATAAATCACGTGACTGATTGATAATAGGTGAACTTTTCACGATGTTAATCATTTGTTGGTAACCAAACAAGCACACATGAGTAAAACGGTTTCGAGTTTAATATTTTTAACGATGAAAGTACCAAAGTTGCAACTAGTAATAAGGTAAGAGAGAATTTTGTTACATTCTAAATTAAAGGGAGAAAAGTGATACAAACTTTAATTTTTCGGAGGTCAAACATAAAATTAACCAAAAATTTGTATGCTGCAGGAAGACCATCAACTAACCACGAATATTGTGAAGAGCCGACAGTGCATGTTACTTTTTCTCGACAGCTGCAAACAGGACATGGCCACGGCATTGGTATTCCAGCCAGCGCAGAAATATAATACATGACTAAATTGGAAGAGAAATTTTTTATGCAAAAGTCAAAATCCAGTTTGCAATTTCAATGGTTTTGACTTTGACCATATTAAGGCCATGCCATTACGCGGCAGACCTTTGGTATAAGACTATAAGCTAGTTGTGGCTTCATGATTAGTCCCACTGCCATTAATTATTATTTATCTTTTTTTTTTTTTTTTTTTCCAATATGTATAAAGTTTTGGGAGTATTGTTGGGGAGTCAAAATGTGTATGAAGTTTCCAACCTAAAAAAGAGGTTAAAAAAAAAAAAAAAAAAAGTTGTGAAGAGATCAGGTTTGGTGAGGTTGGTGAAGGAGATACACCATAGTTTTGCCCTTCACCAACCCCCGTATCCCTTTCTAACCTATTTCTTAAGGAAATTTTTAATCATTAATTAGATTTTCATTGAATTTCCTTAAGTGATTATATTTTTTAACCTAACATGATTTTGATATAATTTGACCTTTCAAAATTGTTGTTATATATATATATATATAATATTTTTTTCCTATCTATTACACATACCTCTTTCATTTTGTTTTCATGGACGGAGGATTTTGTAAACTATTGTGATCTATTCTTGTTGATCATATATTAAGCCCAGTTTTGTTAAATTCTTGTTATATCTATTATCATACTCAAATGTAATTGGTGTTTGGATATGGTCAACCGTTACAGTGCATTTATCTGAATGTTTCACTATTTCATAACAATTCAACTTAGATCCAAATTTAATTATTCGTTTTTAATTAGAAATCCGCACCACGCTTTTTTTATTTCATTTTTACATTTATACAATGTTCAAATGTTACTTTGATAAGAAAAAAAATTCAAACATTTCATATGAATACACAACTCAAATTGTACATTTGAATGTAATACGATCATTTTGAAACGTAGAATGAACATTTAAATGTAATCTGTAATCCAAATGGGCCATAAGAAATGGTACTCCATAAATTCCTTGATAACAATCTTAGATAAGTCTCATGTCTCCATATTCAAAATTATTTTATCTTTTTTTTTTATTCCTTTTCTTTTTAAAGAAGAAACGGAAGACTATTAGGGTGGATTTGGGAACTATTCTAGTCTCCGGGATTCTAGGTGCAACATGGATTGCAAGCTACTTGAACACATTCCTTTGACACAACTATTGCGTAGTCAATCTTTCTAAGCTAAACAATGGAACAACTCTGACCTTTGGGTAAAATCTTTAAAGTGGCATGAAAAAGCTGACTAGGGAAAAATTTTAATACTATATGGAACATAATCAAGTAAGTAGTCTAATTTTTTAAGGATAATACTTATGACTCCAGACTTACTCCGAAGAATTTTTACCTACTCTCTTGCACATTCTTTTTGTCGAAAAGATTAGTTATTTATTTATTTTTTTTTTTTATTTGTTTTCATGTATCATCTGTGGGAACCAGACGACTTTCTCTACAAACCTATGGGAATCACCACTTCTTGCCTAGCTCTACCCAACCTGGAAAAACCATTTCTTTGAGGAAAATTCTCATAGCTTCTCAAACTTTAGGTTAACGAATTTGGGGACTTAGTTTGAATACTAACTAGAGAAATTATCCAATGCATCAGGTGTGCACGTCATCATGCTTACTTGATATAAATGTCTAATTAAAATTTGACATTTGGGTGTTTTTGTGTGGGTCATCTTTTTGTTTTATGTTTCTCTTCGATAATGTGTATATGTTTCTCTTTGATAATGTGTATTATGTTAAAATGCAAATTAAAATCACCGTAAAATTAAATGTTTCTCTTTTGTTTTAGGTCATCTTTTTGTTTATGTTTCTCTTTTCTAGTGTGTAAGTCCCTAAAATTGTTAACCTAGACTTTTATTTAATTTGGTAAATTTGGTATTTTCCACTTAAATCCAAATAAGGTAGTTACTGAATAAAAAGTCAACAGGAATACTGGGTAACTAAAGATTGTACTAAAAAAAAAAAAAAAAAGAGCAATTGCAGATTCGTTAATAAAAAATCCATAAAGTATATTAAGTAACTCTAGTATTTACCATGTAGATTCTTATTTGTTAAGATCACATATTGTTTTGAATTTGTATATAAAGGGTTTATCAGGAAAGAAAAGGGTTTGTTCTTATCAATTGAATGCACACACAAGATAAATGGAGTGTTTAGATTTACTTACTTTCGTATTTTTAGTTCATATGGTAAATTTAGTGTTAATCAAATAAATCTTTTATTTACCAAGATCACATATTATTTTAACGAGTAAATAAAAAATTTATCAACGTCAAATCATTTTTTTTTTTTTTTTTTTTTACAGTCTCCCGGATTCTTTGCAGCCTGGATTGCAAGCTAGTTGAAAAATCCCGGTTTTTTTTTTTCTTTTTTATTTCCTTCAAAAAATAAAAATAAAAACATTCCTTTCACACAACCACGATTTGCCTGTACAATTTTTTTAAGGTAAACAATGGAAAAAATCTTGTCTTCGGTAAAATTAACTAAAGTCGGATTAAAAAGCTGCCTCAGCCAGATATATGACTATAGAAGATTTACTTTTTAAATGGAACATGATTAATGATTGACTCATTTTATTTGTAAGTTTGAACAGTAAATTTGTAAATAAGTTTAAAATTTTATGAGAGAAAATATTATGAAAATAAATTTGAATTGTGAGTTCTAATCTATAATCTAAACCGGTGTTAAATAATAAGTAATATGATTTTTTTTTAAAATTTTAATATGTATTTCTTAATTGTAATACTTGTGACAAAAAAATTTTTCCTGCAATAATTCTAGGTTAGGTGGATCTACGAATGAAATGGGAATTCCCATACATTTGTAGAGAAAGTCATCTGGTTTCCACAAAAGATACTTGAAGAAAAAAATTAAAAAAAAAAGAAAAAAAAAACCAATCTGATTTTAAATATAAAAAGGATTTTTTAAATTTATTTTTTAAGTTTCATTCAGCTATAAATCCCTAAACATGAAAATATATAAAGCACGTAAATAAATATTAAAATAAATAAATAAAATAGCGTGACATCGATCGTTGAACCCATTTATAAACAAATTCGGTGGTGTATTTGGGCCTTGTGATCCTCCACTACTCCCGGCAAACACGGCTTTCCTTAACTACTAGCTAATCTCCAAACACTCCAAATCTCTATTTTTTTTTTTTTTTTTTTTTTTTTAAGAACGATGCGCTTTTGTTTATCCACCGAAATCTAGGACCAAAACCAATTTACCCTCTGAACTCATCGATACAGCCAGAAACAGAAATCCAAACCAATTTTCTCCTCTTTTTTTTTTTTTTTTTTTTTTTTTTAATTCTCTTTTAAATTTATTTGATTGGATTTGATATTCTTGGGGGGGGTCTTTTTGGTAATTATAAATTCGGAAGAGAAGAACCTGAACAGCATTTTCGTCCCGATTCATCACCACCACCTCAATTCACATATCACGTATCCTACTATTAAAGTCCGCGCCTATTGTTTCCATTCACATCGCAATTCACGCTTTTCTAGAGAGAGGAAAAAAGAAAGAGAGAGAGAGAGAGAGATGGGAATCGGAAAAGGCAAAGCGACGTCGTCGTTGGAGGAATTGATAGAGAAGGCCGGTGGTTGCGCGGTGGTCGACGGCGGCTTCGCCACTCAGCTTGAGACACACGGCGCCGACATCAACGACCCTCTCTGGAGCGCTCTCTGCCTCATCAAAGACCCTCACCTCATCAAACTGGTTTTTTTTTTTTTTTTTTTTTCTTTTTCTCTTTGTTTTTCCATTGTCGTTTCTCTATCCTCTTTCTCTCTCTTAAAAGATTTTGCGTTTTCTGTTCCACAGGTCCACTTAGAGTACTTGGAAGCGGGTGCTGACGTACTGGTCACTTCATCTTACCAGGTTTTTTTTCTCTCTCTCTCTCTCTCTCTCTCTGTTTTCATTTTGATTCAAAAAGACTTTATTTGATATTTCCTTGCTGATTTCTGTAATAACAATTTTTTGGTACAGGCCACCATTCCTGGATTTCTGTCAAGAGGACTTTCCATTGAACAAGCGGAATCTCTACTGAAGAAGAGCGTCACATTGGCGGTAGAAGCCCGCGATAGCTTCTGGGACACGACGAAAGCGACCCCCGGGCACGGCGGCTATAACAGGGCTCTGGTTGCAGCCTCCATTGGAAGCTATGGTGCTTATCTTGCTGATGGCTCTGAATACAGGTACTTTCCGAAACAATGATAAATATTTAAAACAACATTCACTGTTTTACATAGAACATTTGAATTTAACCTCTCTGTTTCAGTGGACGTTATGGACCGGACGTCGGTTTGGATAAGCTGAAGGATTTCCACAGAAGAAGATTGCAAGTGCTCGTGGAAGCCGGCGCAGATTTACTCGCATTCGAGACCATTCCTAATAAGTTAGAAGCACAGGTTTGTTGTTGGTAGATCAGATCTTTCTCCATGTCCGGTGAGCCATCTCTTTCATATATTGACCAGATCGCCTGGCTCGGCTGCCGGACTCGGGAAACTTTGACTTGCTAAAAATTAAATTCGTTTATTGACTTGAAAGTTCAAACTGTGTAGGCTTGTGTAGAGTTACTTGAAGAAGAAAACGCGCAAATACCGTCTTGGATCTGCTTTAGCTCTGTAGATGGTGAGAATGCACCTTCTGGAGAGAGTTTCAAGGAGTGCCTTGACATCATAAACAAGAGTGACAAAGTTAATGCAGTCGGAATTAACTGCGCACCTCCTCAGTTTATTGAGGCTCTCATCAGAAAATTCAGCCAGGTTAATCTCTGATACTAGTTTGACCATATTGTTTAAACAGACGGGTTAGTTTTAACTATAACACAAAATTTTGTGTCTCTAGTTTACGGAGAAGGCTGTTGTTGTCTACCCGAATAGCGGTGAAGTCTGGGACGGCAGAGCCAAGAGATGGCTGGTAAGTTGGTCATTTTGAAATCTGTCAGAAAATAATTGTTGTTTCTTTACCTAGTATTAAACAATTCAAGTTTGGTTTGGATTGACAGCCGTCGAAGTGCTCCAACGATGACAAGTTTGATTATTTCGCAACGAGATGGCGTGATTCGGGAGCTAAACTGATTGGAGGGTGTTGCCGGACAACACCTTCCACCATTCAAGCCATTTCAAAGGCTTTGAAAGAAAGGCCTTGATATCATCCGAAGATTTTTTACTTCAATTCTTTGTCAAGCCAATAGCTTCTACCTACAATTTACAGCCAACACACGAGACTGCCATAGAGAAGATTCAATGAGGTTTCAATTCAAATTAAACATTATTTTGCAGATTACCAAATTAACACAGTAGATAAAAGTTTCGAAAGGAATAAGAAAAGTTTTAAGTTATTTGTTTCTTTGTTTGAATCAAGTAGTTTGACACATCCAAGGAAAATGTACTCCTGTCTTGCATCTTCCTTGGATGTACTTTATGGTAAGATTCATTAAGCAATGTCTACATTCTTTGTTAGAACATATTTCCATGGAAACTTTCAATACTGTCTACAACTGTCTACTAAAATTTGCGAACAAGCAAATGAAGAGGATGAATTGCCAAAATTCGATGAATGTGTGTGTGTGTGTGTGTGTGTATAAATATATTATACAGGCATTCTCCTTCTTACTCGAGTTGATACTACACAGACAAATAGCCTACAGTCACTCCGCAAACAAATTAGCACCTTAAAATTTTGCAATGTATGTATCTAACGATAAACAAAATGAACTCAGAGGATTTAGACAAAAAAACAAAATTAAAAAAAAAAAATCATATACAGATAACAGTAACTGTTCTCCTGTAATGTCATTTACTGATGTTTACCAAAACTGTCTCTGTAGAAAATCAACCACCACAGCATCACTTTCCAAGATGAAAAAACTAACTTGTAGCTCAAAACCATTTGGTAGTAAACACTTTAATCTATAAAAGTGAAATAGAAATATCTACATTTTACTCGATTCTTTTCTTCGCTTTAAAGACACTCTACACTTACCTGCGAATCCCCGTATTAAGCACACAAAAATGTGTTTCAATGTCAAGTGGGGCCGCGTTTATCAGAATATACCCAAGCACTGGCATAGGAATCGGCAAACGCCTCCGCTTGGTATCTCATTTCAGGGCCTCCATTCGACATCTCATAACCATCAAAACCTGGATGAATAAACAAAGAAGACTCGGAAAATACATCTTGCTTTCTAGAGCTTCAGATTAATAAAAGATGCCAATCTATGCATGAGGTTTAGATGAGAGATGGAAAGAGAGAATACCTAGGCCCCGGGTTCTATCCTCTGCGATAATACGTTCTGCTCTTAACTTCTCAGCTTCACGAGCCATGAAAACAAGGTTCGTTTCCATTGCTTGCTTCTGCTCGACTTGTTCTTCGTTGGCTCTTTTCTCATACTTGTAAACCCTCCTAAAACACATGGGCATTGACAATTTTTAACCACACAGAAAGGCAAAGCTCTAGGCGAGATATATGGCAATCACACTGTCCTTGAATGGTATGTGCTAAACTACCTTACTTTGCTAAATGGAAACTTAACCAAAATAGACTTGAAAGTAAAGAAACAGTGACCCAATGGCAAACCTGGCTTCAACAAGCTCCTTGCGCAATCCGTCAATGTCGGTCCTCAAATAAACGAGTTGCTGATTCTCAGCTTTCAATCGATTTGTGTATTTTGTGAGGCCCTGGACTTGGGAAGACAACTCCTGTCGTGAAGTATTTAGTTTCTGAACTTCATCTCTTAACTGAACAACCTCTGCCCTTAAAGGCTCGGTGGCACGGAAATTCGCTTCTAGCTTTAATCCTCTCTGCAACAAATCTCTTACACGTGCCTCTTTCTCAGCCCGTAGAGTCGGTATGACTTTACCCAATCTGTGAATCTCATCTTTTGCAGCGGACAATTCCATTCGAAGAAGTGTGTTATCATCAATTACAAGCCTATTCTCAGCAGCAATCCTCTGTATCTCTCTTTGTTGCATTTCAAGTTCTTCTTCCAAGGCTGCAGGACGAATAAGCACAGATCGTGGTCCTTCAGGATGGTGAGGCATACGATTTCTTCCGGCCATGATTTAGATCCTGCAGAAATGATTTCATTGTCACATCTAGGTGAATTGGAACTATAAACTCTGTAGAAAGCTTGACGAGACATCGCTAGTCTAAGGAATTTAGTTACAATCTATAATTAAAGAAACTGCGGAAATCTCGAACAGCTCCATGTCCAAACAACTTGAACCTTATAATGTGAACTTCCATAATGCGTATCTAGCAATTGTATTTAACATTCAGCCTCCAGCCTCATCATTTATCCAAGCAGAACTCGATAACCCGACATGAAATCTGCTTAAAGAAAATCAAACAGTTTGTCTTGTATGGACATTCTAGCAGCTTATAACAATTCAATTTCATTTCTAAAAAAAAACAAAAAAAGTCCAAAACGGCGTTTCTCAAACATAAAAAAACCCAACAATCTTAAAACATTTTGAGTTGCTATCTCTTTTGAATATTATATACAATTTGAATGGTAAAATTCTCATTACCCACCTACTCGGCTCTACTCCTATCGGGCTGTGTTTGGTAAGAATTCCCTCCATAATCGGAGCGATTTCAATTGGTTCTGAACGATTGGAAATCCAACCCGAAACATTCCCTCATCTTTTCTCTCCTACCAAAGAATAATGGGTCCCAAAAATCCTTCCACTAATCCTCCCACCCATCTCTTTCCCTCCACTTTTCCGTCCTACCAAACAAGCTCTTGACCAAATCCTCCACCCACGAGACCGGAAAAGTCCATTCACAATTCACAAGACATTCCCACATTGACTGTTTTTCTCAATTAGCAATCTAATATTGCAAAAATTGTTAATCAAAAGAAAAATTGGTCACAAATACATACGAAGAATTACAAACTTCAAGAAAGGTTTTCGGTTAGGTTGAATTATAATAAAAATTGTTTAAAAAAAAATATTTTGTACGGGAAACAAAACGAAAGCAAGGCCAAGCTATAGACGATTGGGAAAAAACGTGAATCCAATCAAAGACGGCGTCATCTTTGTTAGCATAGTTAAGAGGAGAGAAAGTTACGACTTACAGAGATTAAGAGCTAGCGGCGAGTCTCCGGTGGCTCCGATCTCTGACGGGAACTGCCGACGGCGCGTTTTAGATTAGAATAGCTATCCCTCCTATTTCAAGTTCACCCGTTAATTTACGAAGTTGCCCCTATATAGATATGTCTCTTTTTCTTTTTTTCTTTTTAATTTTTTTTTAAATTTATTTTTATGCCTTGCTTTTGCACTGTATAACATTTTACTTTTAGATTTCCATTTTTTTTAGGGGAAATTATGTTCAAATTGAACAAAAGCATACTAGCACTGGGAGCAAAACACATGATCCCGTAATACACAAGACAAAATTCTCAATTGAGACCAACTTCATTAATAAAATCTGATAAAACGTACACCTAAATAATGAGAAAGTAACTCGACACATCAATGATCAAGCACACAAACTCTTTTTGTCGAAACTTGTACAACCGATGGAATCGTCTGATCGATTGAGAGCCTATATCATGTAGCACAGTGATCATCACTAGCTTCACATTAAAACAAATCTAGCATAACAAAAACACACAAGCTGTCAAGCCTTGGATCTAACAGACAATTAATAAGGTGAGAGGATGGAGAAACAACCTTCTTTATTAGGGACTCTAACCAAACGTGATAAAGCTAGCAAAACACAAATCCTAATAGGCGAAAACAACGCCCTTACTACATAATTTCCACAAAATAAAACTGAAAAACTAGCAACCCGCCTAAAATCACCAGTGACAAGCCAAATCACGTAGTTGAGGTAGCTGGAAAAACCATAAATAGACTCCACAGGAACACTTTAAAGGAACGCTTAAGAGGAACCCTTCTCACACCGACTTGTGAAACTTAAAACCTCTTCCGCCATTGCGCACACACCCGCAATGCTGAGTCTCATTGCTAAACTATCTCTCATGATTACTTCTCCACTCGTAATCCCCGCTGTCGTTTGTGCCTCACTAAGGGCATAGAGACATTGTGGTGTGCAAATCTGCAGTCAAAACGGTGGATTTCCACTAGCACGTCACCGAAATCACAGCCTTCCAGGAGATCAGTTGGACGGCTACTGCCGAATTCCGACCCCAGGAGAAGACTCACATAAAGAAATCCTAGGGGGTCTATAACTTATATTCAATTCTTACTCTTCTTAGTCAACTGTCGATTTTTTGGAAAAAAAAATATTTATAAACTCCTAATAAGTAAAAAGAAAGAACAAACAAATAAAACAAAAATTCCAAAATATATAGGATATTTAAGTCTTTTTCAACCAAAATCAATCCTTTACTAAAAAAAATTATAAGAATTTAAAATGAATTTAAAACATGAAGGTATAAATACGAACAACCCAAAGTACAAATAATAGCAAAATACATTATATAAGAAAAGGGGGGAAAAAAAAACACACATAGTAAAGAGATTGGGCGGATTCAGATAAATAAAAAAAATTAAAATTAATTGCACAATGTAATCACTAGTGTGTAATGACCAAGATTTAAATTATGGGAATTCAACTTGCTTTGAAAATTTCACCAATGAGAAGAATTATGAATTTTTCTTTTTTTTGAAGTTAGAAGTGAGGATATTTAAACTCTACACATATCTAATGTTAGAATAAGGTATGAAATTACAACTAAACTATACTTACAATCATTGTAGACATGTGATTTTTGAAGACATAGCAAAAGGAAAGATAAACGATATTAATGGAATATAACTCTATATATCTTATAATAGAGTCAAGTATAAAATTACTTTATTAGGAACCACAATTCTTCTCCTATGATTAAGAATTTACTATTGACCAAAAACATAATTATCTTAGCATCAATCAATTGTGTGATAGGTATTATCATGTTAAATCTTATTGGTGTTTAACTAAGAAAAACAGGCACTAATTATAAAAGTGGTTTTTATTAATGACTGAAATTATTTTTATTTTTCAGAACCAAAGCACGTCATCATTAATTTGAAACACCAAATACAATAACAAAGTTAAGTGTGAGGAATTCCTCCCATCAAAATAGGTAACCAACTATATTAGGAGTATAGAAACAATTGTCTGCTTAATTAGTATCCCGAAAGACATGATATGTTTTTGTTTTTTTTAATTCCTTATTTTGAATCCTGAAGAAAGCAAAAAAGATAATTGCTACACTCTGACAACAAAGCACCAAACTCATTAAAATCAAACTTTAACTATCTTCAAAGCTTGGATAAGATGACAGAGATAAGTCCCACATATGTTACCCAAATCAGAATTAAAGTAAAAGGTTCAACTTCAATTCTCCTGTGAACATAGCACCGCCTCACTTTTAGCAACAACATTTAGGACTGGTTTGGGAGGATGTCTAGAGATGGCTTTTTAGAGATTGGATTAAAAATGTGTGTTTGGGGGAAGATTTTTAAAAAAGTTCTGTAATATAGAAATAGTGTAAAAAAAATGAAATGTGTTGGAAAAAAATATGTAAAATGGATATTGTCTTATTCGACTCGTTGTATAACCATTGTAACACAATAATCGTCTCATTTTGATTTAAAATGAGAAAATTATATATTTTTAAAGTTCGAGTTTCTTAAAAACGAATGAGAGAGAGAGAGAGAGAGAGTCTGATATAGAGTTGAGAATTTGAAATTCAAATGATTAAATGTCATAGAAAGATATTGCCCCAAACGGGCAATTAGTTCCAAATACATTTAGTTTGAATCCTAGCAGTAGCATGGTTGGCTTTGGTTATGGTAGTATTTTGTTGAACTGTAATATATGCTGTATGTTTGGAAAATAGGTTTGAACCTATAATTTAAATAGAAAATTCAAGTCTATGTTTGATATTTGAATTCATTTCAAACTCAATTATACTTTACAGTTGATTTTTTTGTCTTATTCTGAAAAAGTCAATAAAATTATAATTAGTTTTTTAAAAAATAAACCAACTTCAATCTTAAAATTTCATTTTATTTTAAACTCAACTCAAATACCAAAATGTTCTCCAAATTTTTATGAGAAAGAAGTGAAATAAAAAAATTTTTGAGTTATGGATTTAAAATCATTTATAATGGGCTATTTAAGTTGTTGGTCCACTTGACAAATTGGGCAAGGAAACCGAGCAATGATCAGCAATGTTTTAATTAATTTATTTATTTATTTTTTGTTTTCTTTCCACCAGATACTCCAAGCCGAAAGAATTCTTCAGCATATACATAGTCTACCAATCAAACAAGGATTTAAAATAACAAAACTGATAATTCTTGATGTTGAAAGTGAAAATGTTTATACCAGTGGCGTTAACATATTTTAAAGAAAGATTAATGTTCTTCGAATTTAAATAATATATAATTTTTGGTTGTGGCATATAAAGGATAGTAAATGCTAATATTATTGCTTTTTAAAAAATACCAACAAAGGATAAGGATCTTGTTAAGGGCCTATTTAATCTTCCTTTCAAAACGAATATTTTGTGATGCACGTTAATTTGAAAAACAAGTGCGAAACTCTTTTAAGCCAAGTCATGAAATTTCAACCACTAGATCAATTTCACAATATTCCTTACTTTGTTTACGAAAACAAAAGGATGCTATATTATCTTTTCGTTCCGCTAATTAATTAGGTATCCCTTTTTGAAAAATATTCTTAGTGAATGCATTATGAGTTTGAGATAAACATGGTATTAACCATGTTTGTTTTGTATGCTCATTTTTAAAATAAGTGAAAAAATAGCACAAAAAAAAAAATTCAACTTTTTCTATCCTTATTTTCATTTTGTAGAAAGGTGAACATCTTATTCTCAAACATATTTTGTACAATAACCTTATAGAATACTTTTAGAATATTTTTGAATTATTCTCTTAATGCATTATTTGCAACACCATTCCTTCTCATTTTATAACTTTTCAAACAAATTTTAGACTCCTTTTGTCTTCAAGAAAGAAAAAAATTTTACACATCCAAACGCTATCTCATTCTCAAAATAAAATAACTTTCTCATTTTAAATAAGAAAATTTCACATTTCAAAAATGAACATGCGATTAAAGAGGCGCCTCTTGCTCTCGATTGGCTTTCAATTTTAAGATGAGGTCAGGTTTATTTTTCTGGTTGCTAGTTGAATACGGTGGCTAGATCATGATTCCTATCCTTACTTATTTGGTCAATTATTTTGTGATTTTCTATATTTTATTTTGTTAAAATGTTGTGTTTATTATTATTGTTTATGATTGGCTAAGGGATGAAGTTTTACTTATCGTTTGTTTCTTGTGATTCCGTGAACTAAGGGCATGTTTATTTGCATATATATATATATATATATATATATATATTTTATTCACTGTTTTAAAATCCGCATTGCACTCATTTTTTCTCTATTCCAAACATCAATCTAGAAAGATTCTCAATTTTAGTAGTTCACATCTTTTTAAAAACGACTTTTAAAACCCATATTCGAAATTACTAATCGCAAATATAAAGCAGGGGTATATAAATAATTATTCCCATGGTTTTTAGTAAAATCAACTGATTAGGATATAGATGCTAGTTACAAACTTTTCAGTGTCAAATTATGAAAAATTACGTGGCATTTGGATCTGTATCTGGCTGAAAGAGATACCAATATTGAACGGGACAAAAAC
Organism: Ficus erecta; assembly: GCA_008635985.1. NCBI lineage: Eukaryota > Viridiplantae > Streptophyta > Magnoliopsida > Rosales > Moraceae > Ficus > Ficus erecta. The sequence continues at coordinate 115,681 of BKCH01001251.1, forward strand.
ATACGGGAGATGAGACCAGGCGAGTCCTTTTCAAGCCAAGGAATATTATTCAAGGCCTTTTTCCTTCCTCAGAATTTCCTTTACCCTTTGCCCAAAATTTCTTCTCGATGAGTCTACACATCAGCTCGCCTATCCATATTTTGATTGACATTTACATCCACATTTAGATAGACAACAAATCCTTATCCTTTTTACTCTTTTGTCAACTATTCTAGTTTCTTAATTAGTGGGATTTAACTTTTTCTTTTTTTTAAATTAAAAAATAATAATTAGTGACATCTCGTCTCTCATCCAGTTCATCTACAATAAAAATATAGGGACTTGTTAGTAGATCACGATGAGTACCTGATGCAATTCTACTCGAATAATAATGAGCTCAGTTTCATCATTCACTATCATAACAACAGTACTTTCTCCGTATACAAATCTGAGTATTAAAAGTTGGGAAAATTTTATAGTATAAATTGTATTTTATTTTACCAGTAGATCTATAACCAAAACTTTCAATGTGTCGTTTCATAACAACAACGCTTCTCCGTGTCCAAATCTGAGTATTAAAAGTTGAGAAAAATTTATGGTAGAAATTATATTTTATTTTATCGGTAGAACTATAACCAAAACTTCAATGTGTCGTGTTGTAAACTTTTAATTTAAACATTCATAGATTAATTCAAAAACTAAAAAAACAATACGTACGGATGGAGTACTAAAAATACATATCGATGGAGTACTAAAAATATAATTCATATATCATAAAGTTACGTACAATTCAAAGTGTTTGTGGTGTACATTATATGGTTAGACTTCTTAATTAAATATATAATTTCGATAAGTGACCAAATTGATCTTGACTACTTAGGCCTTAAGGACTTTATCACCATTTAGATTGAGATTGTGGACTATTTTCTTAAAAACTTTTTCCAAATAAATACTGAAATGAAAAACAGCCACCTGACAGGAAAGGACGGATGGTAACTGGAAAGCACTCCTCACATTATTGTTATAACACTTTACCAATACACCATTCAATAGAAAATTTTTTCTACAACCGGTTTTAACAGTTGTGAAAAGTCACCACAACTATTAAAAAACCAGTTGTAAAAAGTAAGAAGACTCGATCGATGTCGGTTTTCAAAATGGTCGTGATATCTTGTTTTCTCCGATCATTTTTAACAGTCATGAAATATTCCTACATGAAGTATGAGTGTTGGTACCAAGGATTCTACGATTATTTTTAGAAAAAATGGTCGTGGCTTCACTTTCCACATTTGTTTTCGCCAAATAAAGTCGTGGAATGTGTGGATTAAAAAAATACCACGATTGTTTTTGGCGAAAACAGTCATGGTAGCTTCATTAAAACAAAGACTTTTTGCATAAAAACTTAATATCAAATACAATATAACCAAAAAAATAAAAAAAGGCCATGGAATCTCGAGTTTCCACGATCGTTTTTGAAAAAACAAGTGTATATATGTTGCATTTTTATCATATCTTTACACAACCTTTTTTATTTTATTTTATAGAAACACATGTCATTTTGAGGGTTAAAAATACCCTCATCCTCTTCTCCTTGCCAGTTCCCCCCTCCCCTCTTCCTAGCCCCCCCTGCCACTCTCTTTTTGGGTGTAGTTAAAAATACGCCTTTAGTGACACTCTTCTAGAAACGTTCTAACAATTGATATTTTGCGAGGATAATTCTTTTTCTCGACACCTTTGCATTATTACCGACACAAAATTAGTCGATTATAATTAGTGTTTCTGAGGTATACGTAATGTTTGTGTTTATGACTCGATTACTTTCCACCAATAGTAAAAAAATAGCTGTCTCTACTGATGTTTACTGGACTATATTGTAAACAAGTTTAACTATATATGGATCTTAACTAGCTATTTATGTCTTGTCTTCTACACAAAAAATTAACAAAACCGCAGAGACCACATACCTTTGATTTCAATGTAAATAGCTTAGGTCAATCAGCTAACGCATTTTTAATGACAAAATTGGAAGAATCCTTTAGTTGGACATTCAAATATATCCTGTCAATAAGACATAATTTTAAATCGTAAAGATCTTTATCAAGTTTAACTTAATTAATTTGATATGAACTAAGGTGAAAAAATTATGTTAGCATATATAAATCGCGAAATTAGTAAGCATATAGGCCCTTGTTTGTGCCCTTAACAAAAATGTCAATATATATAATACGCAAGCACAAACAACATAGACAATCTAGGGCAGGTTATTGTCTAAGAGAAGATAAGAATCCGATATCCATATGACTAAGCGTTGTGTAAGAGTGAGACAGTGGCTTATTTCCCCTTTTGTTGCGTTGCTCCTGCACAGAAAGAGACTTTTGAATACCACCCAAAACCCAATTAAGAGTAACTTTCATAGTAGGGACCAGTAGCAAAAAGTCCTCAACTTGAAAGAGTGAATATACCACCAAATAATCAAGCAGGGTGGTTTGACACCTGTTTTCTATCTAAACTATAAGTCTTAATTGTAAATCGTCAGAGTATATAGACAATTCACTTCGAGAAAAATTCAAATCTCATACATAAATTCTCTTTCCTTAAGATTATCTGAGTATATCATCATCTATCTTTATAATCATCTTTGCTTTAACAATATATATATATATATATATATATATATATAGTGTATAAACCCAAATCCAACAACGCCAAAAGGTCTCCTTCTAGTATTTTTTGGGTGAGCGAAAGTTGGGACTACATGGAAAGCGAGACATTATTATGGGGGTGGATCCAACAGAAAAATCTCTCCCCATGAGTAGATGCGACCCACTTGAGAAATCCTCTTGATTAAAGAGGCAACCAATAGGAAGACAGGGATGTAGATCAAATGGAAATGGTTAGCCAATAAGAAACCAGATAAGGCCTTCTTGTGGGCCCAAAAGTGCATAGGGAAAAAGTACACAAGACCCACAAAAAGGGGATTTCATCGGTGTATTTACACTGTGTAAAAGCGCTCAATGTGAGTCCCACATCGATATAATACCATGATAAAAAGTCTCATACATAAAATTTTCGAATCTGACACCTTTTTCCCCACAAAATTTCAGACATTTTGATAAACTGGGTTTTGAATTTAGAAGGAACATGAGTAGTTCTTCCGTTCGTAAGGTAGTCTCAAACGGCGTCGTCGGAGGCAAAACCGCCAGAGCATGCGACAACTGCGTGAAGAAGAGGGCCCGTTGGTACTGTGCTGCCGACGACGCCTTTCTATGCCAAGCCTGCGACCACTCCGTCCACTCGGCCAACTCCTTGGCTCGGCGGCACGAGAGGGTCCGCTTGAAAACAGCGTCGTCTTCGTCTCTTAATATTAAGCCGTTGTCAACCGACGAAGAAGCTCTTCCACCGCCGTCGTGGCACCGGGGGTTCACCCGAAAGGCCCGGACTCCTCGGAGCGGGAAGAAGCACGTTACATGCCCCAAACTCCGCAAGGACCAGGCACGTGACGACCACCACCACCACCCGTTTGATCCTCTGGTGCCGGAGATTCGCGGCGATGAGACGTCGCATGAAGAGAATGAGGAGCAGCTTCTTTATAGGGTTCCAATATTCGACCCCTTTGTCGCCGAGCTTTGCACCGCCAATTCGGCTATTTCGAATGAGTTAGCGTTGGAGACTAGTGCTAATAACGTTGTAGATTCTAATGGAGTTATCGAATCGAAGGCGGTTTCGCCGTCGGGGAATACTAATTTGCAACAGCAACAGTTTTCTTCCGACGGAGATGGACCTCGCGGAGTTTGCGGCCGACGTCGAGAGCTTGTTGGGGAGTGGGCTTGAGAACGAGTGCTTCGGTATTGAAGAGTTAGGGTTTGTGGATTGCGAAGAGAAGGAATTGGGAAGAGTTAAGATCAAAGAAGAGGACGAAGAAGATGAAGCCATGGAAGGTATTGAATTAAAAAAAAAAAATCAATCCAAATCCATTTTTTACTTTTTTAAATCCATAGTTTTTTTTTTTTTTTTTTTTTTTTTTTTTTTAAGTTTAAGATGGTGTGTTAAACGAGAGCTTAGTCAATAATCATTTACTAAGTTATTCCTTATATAGGTAAAGATTCGAAGGGTTGTTGTTGGGCTGAGACGTCGACGGAGATCGATATGGTGAGACCGGAGCCGCTTGAGCTGAATTTCGAAGAATACGAGGACTCTCCGGCGTCATGCGGCGAGGAGGACGATCAGAAGGTAGGGTTGCTGGAGGAGACCATAGCGGCAGTACAGGAGACTAAAAATGATGGAGAAAAAGAGAAGAAGAGCAAGAAGAAGAAGAAGAAGAAGAAAATACTATTGAGGTTGGATTATGAGTCGGTGATTACGGCCTGGGCGAGCCAAGGGTCGCCGTGGACTACCGGCGACCGGCCCGATTTCGACCTGGATGCCTGCTTGCCTGACTGCATGGTTAGTTACTTCCCCCCCCCCCCACCCCCCCCCCCCCTCCTTTTTTTTTTTTGTTTGCTTTTTTGAAATTTGACTGTCCAAATCTACTTCAAATATCATTTTTACGTGCTGTTATTGTTGTTTTTTCCTTTGGACGTGTAAACTGTTTTAGGAAGAAGGCAAAATTATATTCTCTTTAGCTCAGGGTTTGGACCACTAAAATCGACACTGTTAGTTTTCATTCGTGAAGATATATGGACACTCCAAATCTATGTAATTGAGTAGAAAAGTGTACTTTACCTGGCCCATGTGTAATGGTCCCAAGAAAATGGAAAAGGTGAAAATTAATTTACTTAACCATTTGATATTATCATGTGGGCAATGTAATTAGTTAGCCTTAATTAAGATTTGTTCAGATCAATTTCCTTTCTTTTTTTTTTTTTTTTTTGAGTTTGGCGAGGGGGATTTGAATTATATATCTTGTGATGACTTATTATTCCCGTTGAATTATCTCTATACTATTATGTCTACAATCACAAATCAATTTCTCAATTCTTATTATAGTAATAAGGCTAAGATGTGTTTGCTTTCTATATATATATTTATATAACTGATTCATCTATATATATAAATATATAAAAATGAAACAGGGTACAAATGCAACGTCTCAACTTCAACATCAATATCAGTATATGGATATGAGTGGAGTTGGGGTAAACCAAGCAATATTAGCAGATGGAGGGAGAGAGGCACGAGTGTCGAGGTACAGAGAAAAGAGGAGAACTCGTTTGTTCTCGAAGAAAATAAGGTACGAGGTTCGCAAATTGAATGCCGAGAAGAGGCCTAGGATGAAAGGAAGGTTTGTCAAGCGAGCTAATAATAATTCTTTTGCTGGACCTACTTTTCCTATGCTTTCTAGTAAATAAATAACCCCCTCGGTTGGTTATAGATATATATATATATATATATATATGTTCACAATTTTGCTTCAAGTAGTTATAAACTTTTGAATTTTGTGTATACAGATCTACTGATCATCAACTAAATAAAAGTCGTGTCTAAAGCTGAAAAGCTTATTATGTCCTGTATGTTTCACATGTAAAAACTTTCACTAGCTCCCAAAAGTGTCTGCATATACAGTAGCTGAGAAATCATGAGATTGATGGAACCAAAAAAAAGAAAAAAAACCTAGATAGATGACTGAGAAATCTCTAAAGGAGTATTAAAATATGTACACAAATATGTTTCTATTGTTGTACATAGCTTATAAATACACGTGTAGGTTTATAAACAATTATTGTGCAATGAATGTATATTTGATCAGTGTAGAATTGGCGTAGAACAAGAATGACGGCATGCAGTTATTGCTGTGAATGAATTTTCCTCTTTTTTTTCTTTTTTTTTTTTTTTTTTTGTTTTGTTTTCTCAGACCTTTCAAAATAGCAATAAATTAATCAAATTTCACTCCAAAGAGAGAAGAAATTACTTAGCCGGAAAATTTTTTTTAGGTAATTATCAATGATGCTTGTACCATGTATAAACCATCATTTGAAGCTAACTTAGTTGGTGCTTAGAGCATAATCTTCAATGCAATGTTAAATTATTGTCTCAGCATGACTTTAGTATTTGGATTAAAAAAAAGAACTACTATCGAATAGAGTACTATCTTTGATGTCAAATTTGTCATATGCTAACTTTGGTGGCAAATTTTGTCTCACAAGATATAACTAATGCCAAATTTAACATTTGAATTTTATTGATTATTATCTTGACTTTGTCATGTAATCAATATTTTTAATTTATTTAAGTACTAAAAATTTACTTTTACAAATTCCAAAACATAATATGTTGATAAAATGGAATAAATAATATTAGAAATAGCATTATACATTGAAGCATAAAGCAAGATCTTTAGTAACAATTATAACATTGATATAGAGAAATGTTTCAACAATGATCTTGGTGAATGTGAGTATATTGAGTCCTGGTTTCAAGCTCAGAGGTTATTAATTTCTTTTATATATATACGATTTACGTTTTATCTATCAATAATTTTTAACGCCAAAAGAAATTAAAGTTTGGAAGGCACCAATAAGTCAAATGATTTTAATTCATTTCATTTTAGTAGACTCTATAAAATTCTCTTGCAACTGATCTGTTGGGGCTAGTTCAATAAATGAAAGCGAAAAATATATATATATATATATATAGGTGAAAACGTCAAGGTTCAAAATCTAAAATTGTGTTTATTTTTCTTTTATAATTACAAATCATGGACCCCATACAGTTAAAAAAAATAAATAAAATCCACTTGAAACAAGTCTTGAGAGGATAATGGAGAATTCCTTATGCGTTTACAACAACAACTATTGGGTTTGGTAAGGACAAATTTTAAAAGGTGAAATTTGATGGCGAGAGTGGGCCAATACGCATTAAATTCGAAACCTTGGCATTTCTCTCTACCGCTCTCTGTTATAAGATTGCCATGAAAGGGGACCCCATAATAAGTCCAAGCTGAAATTTGAAAGGATCCAAAAATATATAAACCTTGAAGCGTGGCAATACAACTAATGTATGGACAAGTAATATTCTCAGTTCCACAAAATTTCTGAAATTTTTATTTCTTTATCTGGGTTGTATTTAGAATTAATAATATCCAGAAATTACATAATCTAAGATTGAGCCATGTAGAAGGAATACTCAAAGCTTGGAAGGGACACTATTTGGGTCCTTTCATCGACAGTCTGAAGTAAAATATGTTACTCGTGTTATGTCATCCTGTGATTAATTATTAGAACTACGTAAATTCCGATAATAAGTACATTTTTCTAAAATTATGATGTGTGTGGTATTAATGTACTGTGGATTTTAATTTGAGAAGAAAGGCGATTTATATGAATCATATATCTGTCGTGTGTTTACGCACACGTACTGGATATAATATATATAATTTGTAGTTAACAGTTATATATATATATATATATATATATATATAAATGTTACACAGTTTTGATCCAGAATTCCAGATGTTTTACTACAAGCACAGCTTGATTTAACGTCTCAAGCTGATCTATTTAATTAGGAAATTTCAAATTAATAGACAACCACATTAAGCATATGTTACAAAGTCCTTAATCAAACTTTTTTCTAATTGTAAGCAGATAAAGTCGAACCTTAACCAAATTTTACATAGCTTATTTAGCATTTACACTTTTCCAACATGCACTACAGAAAGCTAATAATACAGAAACGGCCAACGCAAGGGTCGGAAAGGTTTTTAACCAAATCAACACGCAAAAGTTTATAAAGATCTACCCATTTTTGACCTGCCCAAATTGTTGGTTTCCTATTTTCATTAGCTTGAAAAAAGCAACAGTTACAAATGACATTGCGATAATTATATAGCTGCGAATCCAGCTAAGGCCTACGAGCTGCAAACCCCTCGCGTCCAAGTAGATCTAGTAAAATTCTTCGAAAAATTGTAGTTTTATTTCTCTTTTTTTCTTATTTATCCCTTCCCTAAGTCTTTTGGATATTGAATTTTTATTCATCATATATATTATAATTTTCATAATTTTATACCCTTCCTTTTTAACTTAAAATTAACTCAAACCCCTTAAATAAATTTTTTTGGCTTTGTCTCTGCAAGCTACGAATCACTTATTCGTCACCGTGCCCCCTCGTTGTTTGCCCCAACCCCCTTGCCCGCATCTTTGCTCAACCCATATTCAGTTGGGATCCTCACGAATCTGGTTTCGGATTCTCTTCTTATAATTATATTCAAATATGGATTTTTAGAATTTTCTGGTATGTTTAAATATTCTCATATTGAAAAAGTAGAAAGAACTTACTTTTCCATGAATTGGTCCCAAAGTAATCAAATGATCTCTTTTACAAAAAGTGGATATCTTGTTAAGATTATCGAAACACGAAAGTACTAATTCGGATGATAATTTCTAATAACGTAAACTTTGACAATGAGTTGTTGATGTCATTTAAAATGTGGGTAAACAAATCATTTCACAAAACAATCTATGGTCCCCATTGCCTTACAAATCTTCTAGCCAAAAGAAGTAATTAAGAAAACAAAAAGGAAAGTTCAATTATGTGTACAAAATTAAGCCATTGTTTTAATTAAGCAAATCAAATGGAACCTCAACCGATATTCAAAATAGGAAAAATTCTTTAGAGCATTTCCAAATTTTAGCATTAGTGGATGGAAAAAAAAAAAAAAAAATTTGCTCTCGTATGAGTGGTTTTTTTTTTTTTTTTTTTTTTTGATAAATTGATCAACTACTAAACTTAATAGTAATTTTTTCACTAAGTATAAGAAATGTTAAATTTGACGGTTGATAGTTGGTATCTTTACGTTTTCATCTAATCAATATAAATTTTATCATATTTAAAATTATTGAAATACTATAAATTTATTTTTACGAATTTCAAAAATTAATGATGATGAATAACATTTTATAATGAATTATAAATTTTTAAATACTTTATTATCACGCTTTGTAATACCGATAGATTTTGCTCATATATCTCATTTTTCTATCATTTTTCTATCATCTTTCGTCTCTCTAATAATATTATGATACCTCGATATATAAATTGAAAACTTTTTTAATTAATACTATAATACGATTTTTTGATTTGATATAATATTTTAATTGACATGTATTGATATTAGTAGAGAAAGAAATAAAATGACACATAAATCCTATCCAGTCACATTTGATCTCTGATATTGATATATGGTCTTACTAAGCGTATATGAGTCAAGATCTACTATTTCGGATTTCATGTTTAATTGGTCATCCCCTAATAGTGTTATGTTATATAATCTAAATTTAAAAATTTAGCAACATAAAAAAATACTAAATTCAAAAAAATTTTGAATAAATTGATAAGTTATCAAAACATTATTAAAGGGATAGCTATTGAGACAGAAAAATGGAACAGTGAATCTGGATTCAATCGTACATATTTTACCAAAGTGAGAGAAGACTCGGTAAGATTTTAACTTTCAACTTTCTAACTTTACCAAAATATATATATATATATATATATATATATTTTTTTTTTTTTTGGGGGAAGTTAGAAGGAAGGGCTGAACAATATACAATCCACATGGAGGAGTAAACGCAAGGAAAGTTGGAAGCTCTCACAAACTCCAACGGCTGTCCTGGCCATGCATGAACGCCATCTGTTGACAACTACCTTGCACATCACGGCGCTGCGTCTGATTACTGCGGTTCCACCTATAATGTAGCGCTTGCCGTAGTGCCCCGCTTTGTAAAACCGTATTGCCCCGCTTTCCTTTACAAAACTACATGTCGTATTGGTTTGAATTCACTTTTTATGGAAAAACTCCTATGATCATCATCATCATATACACATGATATTGGAAGGGAATCTCTTCAACCAATTAAAGAAAATATATATATATATATATGTAACAAAAGGGAAAATGAAAATGAAAGGAGAGCAGTTTTGGGAAATATATATATATATTTTGTCTTTCATTTATATTTTTGGAGAAGATCGCAAAAAATGTACACACATACATAATATTGCGCATACATCTGTCCGAATCTCTTATCCAATCTCTGTATGGCAAAATATAACATAAGACCCCCAAAATTACCCAATTTCCCATTTTTGCTTTAACTTTAATCAAAAGAAAATGGAGACTACTGGTTCATATTATTTTAAAAAAAAAAAAAAAAAAACGACCAAAAGTAAAGTTGATTCTGAGCCGCCAAAAACTGCTTCTCCTTTGCATTATTGCATCAAAGCATAAACTGCTTTGGTTCCTCAATATTGTCAGTCCAGAATATTTTTTTTAAATTACAAAAAAACGTTTTTTTTACTTCTTAGTTAATTATTACTAGCCATGCGAAGAGTCAGTTCCAAGCCAACCTTGCCGTCATCGGCTAGGCCAGGCTCGGCGCGCCCAGCTAACGAAGCCTCAACCGTTTCAACCGAAAACAGGCTGGTCTCGCGATCCTCTCCCACAGTGCCGTTGATGTTCCCCTGCGGACAGGTCCACCAGAACTCATGACCAGGGTTCAGGAAGCGCGTGAAATCAGCGGCGTTGTTTGAACCGCCGCCGGCAGCGGCAGCGGTGGCTCCGAACTCAGGACTCTCCGAGCCGACCACCAAGTTCCGGTGCTTGGCGGAGGTTCTCTTGAATCTGTTCCGGGTCTTCGCCACTTGGTTCAGCTTCTGGTCGGACTGATCAGCATCAGGGTCCTTTGGCACGTGGCGTATGTCGCAGGACTTGAGAGGAATCTTTGGGTCCAACGCGCCGCCGCCGCCACTGGCTTGGCCGTCGATTTCGGGGATCGGCATCCCCGCCAGCACCGCCTCGACGGCGGCTTGACACTTGGCCCATTCTCCCGACCACAGCAGCCCCACCGACCCGTATATTGGGTTCACGATCCTCCCACACGCCTCGTACAACAAGCTCTTGAAAACAGCTGCACAAATTCACCATTTTCACCAAAAAGAAAAAAATTGTATTTTTCACAAATTGCTTATAGTAACGTACGTTTGCGTTTTCTGTCTTACCTTTTCTAAAAAGGGTATGTTACGCTTGTTCAGTGACCATACCAACCTATTTATTTCAGTGTAGCATATGCTAAATTATAGAGAATTTACACAACTCATATAGAAATTATCATTGTTTATCCGGGTAAAATTAGAAAAATAGAGGATTTTGAAAGGCAAAATTAAAAAAATAAAAAAGTTAATGAGGGCAAAAGCATCCACTCAATTATCGGTGACTCCGCCGTGCTTTTGGCAAATGTTGAATTTTTGTTTGTCATTAATTAATTAATTTTTTTTTAATTTTTTGAAAAGAAGTGAAGATCAAGTAGAAAAATTACCAGGACGGAGATGGTCAGGACCGGCGTCGATGAGGTTGAGGAGGCCAGTGCGGCCATAGAATTTGGCGAGGAAGAGGGTGGCTTGGGCTTGGGAGTCAGGGGACTTGATCCACTCAAGGCAGGGTCTGATGGTGCAGTCGTCGCTGCACCCCTTGCGAAGAACCCTACACCCATTGCAGCTAGTCCTCATGATTCCTCTCACGAATTTTTCTCGAGAAACAAACAGCCAAGAAAAAAGGCGATTAATTACCCGGAGTCGGGATTTGGGCGGCGCAGCAGCTGATTTCGTTCTACAGAGGTTGTACGGAAATATGAAGAATGGGAGTTCTAGGGTGGGCTGTATTTAAAGGCAATGTTTTCGAGGTTTTTCTTTCTTTTTTTTTTCCCTCTCTCTCTCTCTCTCTCTCTCTCTGAGCCAGTGGTTTCTGAAGAATTACACTCAAAACCAGGGTTCCACAGAGCTATTTTTTTTCCTTCAGGTAAAAGCAAAAAGGTGGGTCCCCAAAACAATCCCCAGATTGGCCTTGAATTTTTTTTCTATTTTAAAACAGCCCTGCATGCACAACTAAATTACAAAAACACCACTGCCTTGTTTAGTATCAGAATCTTGTTCGTGAACTTCCCAATTCTGAATGAGCTTAAAGAATATTTTTCTTTTTTTAGTTATTTCAGGAGGGCAGTGTTGTAGTTTTTGACAATCAGTGGGGATAATGTCGTCCTTGTGAGAAAAGTGGACAGGACTTTTGCCAAGGGTGTAAGCCATGCAGTGTAACTGCAAACGGAGAACCCGACACGTCACAAACGTAAAACTTAGCAGTTAAAGAATAAATACTCAGCACGTGAGGGGCACGTGCTACTAATCGGAATCCGGCGCACGCGACGTTGGACTTGGGCGAGTCGCCACGTACATAACCGCGAAAATGTATGAACCGGGAAAGAAAAAAAGGAACTCCCGGTTTTCGGGAGAGCATGCAAGAAAACCGCCGCCGTCCGAACAACTGGGGTTTTTTTGGGAGGGTGGATGTCTGGTTTTTGGGGAGCCCGTACAACTGTGGGCGCCATAATCTCTCTGCGCCAGTGGTTTTGATGGGGGATTTATATATTTACATATATATATATATATATATATATGCAAAATCCGACCAGTTTGGGGTCCTGCCTAAGTTCTCATCCATCTGAGATTTTGCCTGCCTTATTTGCTGATCTCTCATTCTACTGTGCCTTTTGGGAAGGATATTAATCATCCTTCTTTGGTTAGAACTCTTTTGTGAATGTTTATTATTATTATTAATATTATTTTATTATTGTTGTTGTTTAAGAAAGTTCTTGTATCTTGTGGATGAATTACATCCGCCAGTTATAATTTTTTTGTTTATAATTTAGTAACATGTAATTTTTTTTATTAATTATAAATATCACTGAAAAATATCATATTGGAATCATATGATTGTTATATTATTCTAAAAAAAACTATAAGTATCATTTCATAATGGTACCGGATATATATTATATGAGTTGTTTAATTGTTAGTCTTAGGGACCATTTTGGGTTCTAAATCCGAACATACTTTTTCAAAAGTTTTTTGTCTCTCTCTCCAAAGTAAACCATTTTACTATTTACACTTTCAAATCTCTATTTTTCATTTTTTTTAAAAGCTCAACTTTAAAAATCTATAATTTTTTTATTTTGAGTCGAAATTGGATGATTTTTAAAAAGAAAAAGAGTAATTAGCCTGAACAGTCCCTGAACTCTTGCAAATGTGACATTTGGTCCCTGTTTTGTTTTTTTTAGCCAAAATGACCATAAACTTTTATTTTTAGACCGTTATAGTCATTTTCGTCAAAATTCGTTAAATTTTTAACAGAATCTTATTAAAATATTTATTTTCATATTAAAATATTTATTTTATAATAAAATTACTAAAATACCCTCCATTTTCTCTTTTGCCCACACCTCCCCCCCCTTCCCCTCTTTCTTTTCGCCCACCCCTCCCCCCCCCCCTCCCTCCCCCCCTCCCTCCCTCCCTCTCTCTCTCTCTCTCTCTCTCTCTCGGTCTAGCCCCCCCTCCCCCACCTCCGCCGCCGTTCGCCCCTCACCCCCCCTCCTCACTCTCTCTCTCTCTCTCACTCGGTCTGGCCCCTCCATCCCCACCCCCATCGGAACCCAGATCAGAGTTGCCCCCTTTCGTCTTCACCATCGTTGAGCCCCCCCTCCCCCCTGGTCTTCGCCGTCATCGAGCCTTCCCCCGCCCCCCCCCCCCCCCCCCCCCCAACTGTCTTCGGCTCAAAACCCCACTGTCGAGCTTGCCCTGCCCCTGGATCTTGGCACTAGATCGGGGCTGCTTTGATTTTAAGGAGAGAGAGAGATCAAGGAGGGAGATAGTGTGTGTGTGTGTGTGTGTAAGGGCTTTGGTTTGGAGAGAGAGAGAGAGAGATAAGAGAGAGATTAATTCTTTTAAATTAATTATTAATAAATTACTAAAATACCCTTTCATTTTGTTAGAAATTAATGGATTTTGACGGAAATGACCATAATGGTAAAAAAATAAAGTTTAGGGTCGTCTTGACTAAAAAAAAAAAAAGGAACATGGACCAAACTGTCACATTTGCAAGAGTTTAGGAACTATCTTGGTCAATTACTCAAAGAAAAATTGCAAAAATGACGAGAGAAACGAGATAAAATCCTTATTGTTATTTTTTCCGAATACATTTCAAATTTTTACACTTTTTAAAAATTACAGTTCGTTTTCTACCAAAAGCACATTTCCAAAACACCAACTCATTTCTAATCAGAACATTTCTAAAACTCTAACTTCAATTTGTGTTCCAAATGGGTCCTTGTTTTGAGTACTTCATTTAGCTTAAATGAAATGTATTTATTGGTTTATGATGGGTTGGTAATATGGCAATGATTGTGTGAGCACTTGAGTTCGGTTTTGTAATTTGTTCATTAAATTTAGTGTCAAACGGATCGATATTAACTGGGTCTATGGTGGGTTTGTGATCAGGCGATGATTTGTGAATAACTGAGTTATTCGATTATAATTTATTTTTATGAATCTAATGTGTGTCCCAAAATTATAGGGTGATTCTAATTTTACATTTTGAATTTTACAAATTTGTTTTATCCTTTGAATGTTGCTTTAACCCTACTAATTAATTTTATTTTGTTAAATTTATGTTAAAAAATAGACCAAAAAAAAAAAAAAGAGTTGAATACGATCATTAGGAATGACAATGGGACCACTCATACAAGAAAGAGGGTGGGAAATGCTCCTCATCCTCATTCCCATTTATATTATGTGTTTCAAGACAATCCCCATTCCCGTTTCGAGCCCCCACTTAAGAAGAAACAAGGACGAGGTCTAAGAATTAACATGGAGAATGCATTCCTTATACCTGCTTTAATTTTCACCATAGTATTCGTGATTGTCAAAAGTTTCAATAAATTACAAACAAAAAAAGAAAAAAAATGAAATCAGGTATAAATTAAATTTAACTTTAATGTTTTCAGAAACAATAAAACAAATTTCAACAAAATAAGGTATAGAGAACAATATTGAAGATTAGGATTAATACTACAATACAAATGTAAAAAATAAGAAAGTGTTTAATTTTTGGTTCTTATATATATACACACACACACATATTGTGTGAGTTGGCTTCAAGCACTCGTGCCCTTTACCCAAAAAAGGTTTAATTCTGTCACCCTCTAATTACGCTGTTTCCCGCTTTATCCCGACTATTTTCCTCTTTCTATATCTTTTCTTTTTACCAAGCATTATAGTTTTGAGCCTAATAAGACGCTAGACTGCCTTTAGTGAAAGCAGCCCAAAACTTCACAAACTATCAAGAAGCCTGGATCTGCAACTACGTCCTATCTACAGGGCCCAAACCCGATGTAGAGGTCCTACCATCGTCGTGTCCTGTGAATTTGTTTCTACTATTATTATTATTATTATTATTATTATTATTGCAAACTAACTAACATCTTAACAATTTTTCAGTCTAATAGAAATTTCACATTTAATTTTATCACAAGACCTATTTTTTTTTTTTTTTTTGCTGGAAAAAACATTTTCATTTTGATATGCACTATTAGAGAGCAACATCTAAAATCCCCCATTTCTCTAAAACAATATCGCGTAAATTATAGAAATTGCACTATTGATGTCGTGATCTGCTCCGACCACAAAATACCACTTCCGACCATACTTGCCGATGTGAAAGCAGTTCCCTTCTTCTCGGAGACTGGTCGAGTAACCTGACGTTGGTCGACCAGGAATGTTAGCCGACCACATCCCATAGTCTCGCTAGAACGAACCGCATACTTGGGCAAGGTTGTGCTCTGAGCACCCGAACCCGAGGGGTAAACCCCAGATTGACAGAGGTCTTCTGGACCCACATTCCACCTCCCACCTTATGGCTGACACAAGCCTTGTCTCTGTACCCATCAGCTACAGGCGTCGCCCACCTATTTCTGCGACACGTCCCATCGCCACCCGCCGCCACCTACTCTGGCAAAACCTGCCCATGCAGGTGCCAGTGACAACCCCCCTTTCTGTCCCCTATGCCGGTCAGGCCCACATGGCACCAATCCATTGGGCTGATAGCCCCTGCAAGTCTAAGGCCTAATCACCCATCAGGTGCCGTAGGTAGCCGACCCGACCGGGTTGCCCCGAGCACCCGGACTGGGAGGGGGGCGCCTATAAATAAGAAATCAGTCCACAAATTCAGGTATGATCATTTTTCCTTATCAAAACTCTGCATCTCCCTTCGCTCATAAGTACCCTCGCTGACTTAAGCATAGGAGTGCCCACGGCAAACACCACACCGGTGTCCCCATCATTCCGAGGTACTTCTTTTTTGCAGGTGAACGACGACGGAGTGACTGGCCAGTCCCGACCGGACTGTCCGACCATTTTGGGTGTTGCTGCCGGAGGGTGTTTTCGGCATCAATATGCACCAAATTGATCATTAAAAAAAAGGATTTATAGTTAAAAAAACATTTTTTTAAGAAGTTTTTTAACAAATAACTAAGCTTTAAAAAATTAGTTAAAAATGCTATTTTTTTTTAAAATGGTTAATCAATTTTTTTAAATGGTCAATCAGTGATTAACCATATAATAGTCAATCGATGATTAACTTACGGTCAATTACCAAATTTAATAGTCAAAATGATTGACTATTAGTCAATCACCAATTTTCATGTCAATCATTGATTGACCAAACCTTAAAAATGACAAACGGTCATTTTTCTAAATTAAAAAAAAATTAAGACATCTATTAGATTAAGTGATTAAAAAGATCATCCAATCTTATTTTCTTCTAAAAAAATTCACCCTACATGTTATATTTTAAAATATATAATATAAATGAGACAATAAAATATTTGTGATAAATAATTTATTCATAAGAATATTTATAAAATAATTTTGTTATAAATATCGTGGCTAAATATTTACTATAAATATATTATTTACCTCAAAAAATTTTGAAATTTCTTTTGGAGAGTCATGGATTAAGTTATGTGTAATGTCAAAATTTTTTGTAATACAATAATTATGTATTTCAGATTTCCAGAGACCAATAAATCTGTAATAATGTCACCAAAAAACACGAATATTCGTGAAACAATAGTTGGACTTTGGACGGCAGACACTGTTACCCCTTACGCTGGCCCATCTACCACCCATGTGCTCTCTCTCTCTCTCTCTCTGTCTCTATCTATCACTTGCCAGATGTGTAATAAGCTCATGAGACAAAGAAAGCTTTCCCCAGCGGACCCCACTCTATTATTATTTCATGCACCTGATAATCAAACAGCATATTGGTAGAAGAAACCAAAAGCTTATAAGCCTTTGAATTATTTGCACTCCTATATACTATACACTAGCCGCCCCCCCCTACATACATGACCATAGAATTGTTTCAATTCTGACAAAAACAATAAAGTATATTATATGCCTGCTTAATAAAGTTTTTTGCTTACGCTTTTAGTCGGTAAAAAAGGTAATAAATAAAAACCGTGATTTTTCAGTAAATTTTTAACTTGTGTTTGACTTTTCGGTTAGAAATAAAATTTTTAAGTTAGAGTTAATTGATTTTTTTAACAATTAACTATAAATTTTATTGATTTTTCATAAAAAGATAAAACTGCTATGAAAAAATACAATTTAGTTTGGGTTAAACTTATACGCCTAATGAAGCGTTAGATATATATAGTTTATGAAGTCAAAATGATCTTTAAAGTTATTTAATAAGTTAATAAGAAGTTTATAATATTAATTTATACCTTATTAAAATTTTTAAAGCTTACTTAGAAGAGTTTTTACCGGAAGTCATATTTTTTGGATTTGACATGAAACAATTTTGAAAATTGAAAACTATATACGTTATAAGAAGTTTATAACGTTGATTTATACCTCATTAAAAGTTTTAAAGCGTACTTCGAATTTTACAAAGGAGTCAGATATAAAATATTACCATCAACCACAATAATAAAGTATGTATATGTTATAAGATTCTTAAGAAGTTACCAATCACAAATATACAATTTTATAACCCATAACTAATAAAATTGTCAACTTGACCAATATCTTGCAAATCCGTGTCCTCATGACTTTCATGAAAAAACAAAATTTTAAGAGTAGTAGTGGTACTAGTACCATATATATAGGAAGAAATATCTATAATATATAATATGAAGAGGGAAAAAAAAAAAGTACGGTAAGCAATACATATCGATGAGCTAAATTGTCTTCATGGAAAAAAAGATGAAAACGGGGGAGTCAATTTGATTCCCACGTCCAAAATACAAGAGGACAAACGACATTACTACGGTACACATTTGCAGCTTATTTATTTGTTTATATATTTATAAATCTTCTTCTTCGCCGCATAATACGTGTTTCTTTCCCACATCGGTTTCTCTGCTCTCTTTTTCTTCACTCCCCGGCCGGTCAGTCTTTCTATATATATATATATATATATATATAATATATAATATATATACACACATATATACATATGCATTCACACACAAACATTTACATTATACATTTACACCGAAAATAGCAGAATACGAGGCTAGATTTTTTTTGTCACGATTTATAAATGTCTATGGAAAACAACAAATTTATATGGCATTGTAAAAAAGAAAAAAAAATGGTGGAATTAATGTCAAAAATACCACTTAAGCTAGCATGAGAGACCAAGTTCAACAGGCACTATATATTCTTTCTTTTTTTTTTTCTGTTTTTTTTTTTTTTTTTTTGATTGTGTTGTGTGCAATTGGTTGGAGTGGGGTAACAGGTAATAAGGAAAATTTGTCTTTATTGACTTCCTCTTCTACAACGAGCCAAAAGAGTTTTATTGGAAAATTACAAAAGTGTGGTACAAAAGTTAAATTAATTAATTTATGTATTTTTGCGCTAGGTTACAAGCACTACAGTCCATCTGCCATTCAGCTACGGATTTTACCTTTATTTAACAACATATTGACATAAAATTGCATTATCTATACATGTGTATATATGTAATATATTATATGTATGTTTATTTAAAAAGTAGCGAATATTGACTTCAACTTTCACGTTTTCAAATCCCACTCTTTGCTTCCTAAAGTATCTCACTTGATTATTACCAACTAACCTCAGTAATATCAAAAGAGATCAATGAGGGAGGGACCTAAATTTATTTTATTTCTATTTTAACCTCAGTAATATTAAAAGAGATCAATGAGGGAAGGACCTAAATTTATTTTGTTTCTATAATTTTTTTAAAAAGGAGCTATGTTTGGCAGCTCTTGATATAGCATATGCATTAATTTCTGCTCTACTTGCCCAAACTGGCATTAAAACTCATGTAACGGGGACTAGAATGCTAACATGTATTTATTTATTTATTTATTTATTTTTCCTGCATTTCGTGATCATAGATAGAACACAAAAGGCTAAAGAAAATGATGTCCAGCGGACACACACACACACGTCCAAGATAAGGAATCGATTACCCTTTGCTTAGTTCACCAATTTTAGCCTAAAATTTGCATCATTTTTCTCTTTTTTCTAAAAAGTTAACTAATTTCTTAACTAATTAAAAAATAAAAATTGTTGATGTTTTTTTTTTCCTTATCAAACTTTTAAAAACTACGTTTTTAAAAGAACTTACGACCAAAATGATTTTAAATTCTTTTAATAAGTTATAAAATGTTAAAATAAGTTTAGCATATCCAACTTAAACTCTAATGCAAGCTTAAAAGTCTGTTCAGAAGAACTTTTTTCGGAAGCTTTATTTTTTTGACTTTGACAAAGAGCTTTTCAAGAGACTAGAAGCTCTTCTGATAAATCATCACAGCTTTTAGATCCAAAAATACAAAAGCATTTTTTTTTAAAGTTCAACCAAACATGTCCTAAAGGCTGTAATAACTTAACCAAACTTTTTATTAGTATTTTCAGGACACTTCACTTTTGAATATAGTTATAGATACACGGATTACTGTTAATGTGAGAAACCTACTATAAACATCCTAGATTTACAAAATTGTAAAAGTTTATTCATCACACACATATAATAGGAGGCTTTTGCAAATTACAAACACTCATCAATAGCTACGCTTATGTTCATACGTAAGATGACATCGATATTATACATTATATAAAACACTTAAACCTAGCAACTTAGACACATAAGGCACAATTTAATAATGCCACGTAATTCATATTATATATATATATATATATATCACTGAGTTCGTATGTTAAATTGAAACTTCAAACCACAAACTTTATAAAGAAATTACTACGTTTAACGTATCTAACCAAAAAAAAAAAAAAAAAACGAACCATCAAAAGTTAATTACTTATAAACATAATTAAACGATAAAACTGTGAACCAATTAGGCGTTACATAAAGCATCAACTCCATCAATCAAACGGCTTAAAACTTGGTCGTCAGATGATCGCCAAAAATATTAATATTATTATATCGAAAGGAAATTCTTATCAGAAACGCCAAACACAGAAACACATAACAGTGACGAAAGAGAGCAAAAAAAACTGAGCGTTCAACAAAAAGACAGAAACACTGATCATAACCACTGCAGATTACCGAAGCATGTTTTCACCAAAACAGCTCTCTCTCGCTTTTCTTTTTTCTTTTTTTAATTTTTCCTTTTTTTTCATTGAGACTTGGGAGAAACATAGAAGCAATGTTTCTGCAAACGTTCAAAAGATCTTTTGTATTTTTGCAGTGCAAGTAAAAAGGGCTATAAGATCTCTGTTTGTAAAATTACATCTGTACCCTCTCCCGGCCTTATCTTTTCTTCTTCCTCCTCTCCTTTCTCCTCTCAAAAAAATTTTTTTTTAAAAAAAAATTTTGAGAAAAAAGAAAGAAAGGATCTTAGAAGCAGTACATACAGAGATTCTACAGTAGTACAAAACAGTCGTCACTTCTAAAAACCAACAAATTTTGTCAACTTCTTCTATACATATCATGATCAATATCGTGCATTTCTGGGTTAATGAATAACTCCATTATATGCTAAAAATAAAAATAAAAACTAAAAAAGAAGATATCTTGATACCAAATACCCCCGGTTTTCCCACATCAAAATGCCACCATTAGTAAATGATGGGAAAAACGTAGGTATTTTGGCCAGAATTCGACAAATTTCCCTTGAGAAATAAACTTAAAAAAAAAAAAAGAAAGAAAGAAAAAAACTATTCATGATAAAGCGAAATGAAGAAGACGAAAATATATAAATAAATAAATAATTTACTAGTTGTGGAGAGGATCTGGGCAACTGGGCACTCGTCGTTTGGTTTCTTCAAAACCCTTTTCGGTTAGGTTGAAATTGAGATCTCTTCCGTTATTATTGTAGAACCTCTGAAAGAACTCTTCTTCACTGCTCTTCTTATGATGTTGATGATCATCATCGTCACCACCGTCGATTTGTTTGACCTTCCACGTGGCACCATCTTCCCCAGGGAACAGCCTCGCCGCAGCTGCTTTGCAGTGGTACTCACGGCAGACCCAAATCTCCGACATCGGAACGATCAGCAGAGCCACCACGCAAAAGTACAAAACTACCCTCCTCCTCTCGCCGGTCAGCGACATCACCGGAAACCGTATACCCACATATAGGTCAAGGGACAAATCCGTCCTTACTCCCTCTACTTTTTCCCCTTTAGAACTCACTGAGTATATATAAATGTGCGTGTGTGTGTATATATATATATATATAAGTAGTTATGAGAAGTAGTAGAACACACTAAAAACTCTGTGTTTGATCTTTTTTTTTTTTTCCCTTTTCTTTTTGAAACTTCTGCAAGAAAAAGATAGAAAGACAATATTGGGGTCTATTACAGGTGATTTTTTTTTTTTTTTTTTGGTTTGCTTGGTATGGTGTGGTGTTGACAACGCGAGAGAGGCTTTTTTTGAGGTTTTTTTTTTATCTTCCCACTCACTCCCCTGGCCTTGGCCTATCTCTCTCCCGAGGCTATGTATGACTGTTATGAGTGAGCAAACGAATTGACGGCTATTATGGGTAACCCGATTGTTTAGAGAGAGAAAGACATACATTCAGGAGAGAGAGAGAGAGAGAGAGAGACAGAGACAGAGGTGGTAGATGGATGGAGCCACAAACAATGCCTCATGCCTCCACACTGGCCCACGTGATAGAGAGAAATAGCAGCAATCTATTTCTTATGGTTATTCACTATAATTACTAGATGTGTAATTTTGGAGACTTTTGTGGTAGGTTTATGAAAATTTTAGCATGTGTTTGAGTAAGCAATTCACTTCATTTCTATTCCAATTATTTTTTATCTTTTTTTTTTTCCTTGAAAAATCAACTTAATTTCCTTGTTCACAACCTCAACTATAACTCAAACATTTAAACTAAAAGTTTATAATTTTGCATATACAATATTAAATGGGATGATTTTTTTTTAATTACATAAAATTTTGAAACGAACAAAACAGTCTCGATAATATATTTTTTTTCAAACATATTTCAAATTTTAATACTTTTTAACTCAAATTAGCCAAACACACATCAAAGACAACCGATCAATTCAACTCCACTCCCATCAAATTTTTGCAGCTCAAATTGTTTCCCCCCAAACACATGCAAAATACTATGTGCGCTTCTGGAAGACTGGAAGGGAAGGGAAGAGAAAGAAAAGTAAAATATCTATGTGAGAAAAATAAAAAATGAATGAAGCGAGTTTTTTCTTCATGTTTTTTTGGTAGAAGGGAAAGAAAGAGGTAAAGAAAATTTTAAATCTGATATTTTTTACAATTATCCCTTCATATAAAGGAAAAATTAGGTACATATGTAGATATTAAATATTTTTTTAAGTAAAATGGTCAAATTTTTTAATTTAGAAAAATAATCATTTTCTAGTTAGTGACGGTAATCAATCCATATTGACGACCATAGTCAATCAGAAAAAGTACATATTAACGTTAGTCAATAACTTATTAACTATGGTCAATCAGGTGATTGACTTGTTGATATTTTTTAATGGTTATTTTCTTAATTTTACAAAACTCTAGTCATTTATTAAAATATTTCTTTAGAAATTACCCGCATATTCCTCATATAAATTAGAAGATTATGAGATATCAAGGCCAAAATAGTTATTTTACTTTTTTTTTTTTTGTCAATCTTTTCCCTCATTTTTTCTTTCTAAAGAAATTAAATTATGATGGGTCTCATGAATTTATAAGTTCATTTCCTTCTCATTTTTCACTACCAAACAACCTCAAATTCAATTTTCATCACTAAAATACCTCCTCAAACTTGTTTTCTTTTCTTCTTTTTTTCACTCTATCAAACATAGCATAAAAGAAATTATATAAAAAATACAAAAATATTATTGATAATTTGATAACTTCTTACAAACGAGCTTGAGGTTTAAATAGACATATTTAGACTAGAAAATATGAAACTAATTAAACGGAAAACTTTACAAATTACCAAAAAAAAAAAAAAAAGGAAACAAATTACTCTAAAAATTTGAAAACTCCATAATAGTAAACTCAAGAGTAGAAAATCTAGAATCGTAAACTATTGATCTTTGCTTGTCCTACATTATAGTAGATTTAATATGACATTATCCCTGTCTAACAATGACTTTAGAAATATGAGAATTTCATTGATAGGAATGACCGGTTTAATTTGATCAAATTATCCATTTATTAACCTGGGATAATTTGAAAAACACATATTAGCAATTGTCAAATTTTTGAAAGAAAGCGCAATAAATAGCATGTGCCATCCTTTAAATAGAAAATAAAGATAAGTATATCAAACTCACAATCCTTCACTCCAAGCTCCATTTAAACATTTTATCATCATCACATTCCAAAAGATATTACCAATATAAAATTTAAATAATTTATGCATACATACTCTAATAGTAATTAATATTCTTATAAGATTTTGTGATGCTAGAAGACTAGTTGTCATTGATACTACATTTTTACGGCTTTGCACTTCTTTTTTAAGGATTAAACTATTGACTACCATGCATGTATGGTATATATCATACGGGACCCCCCAACGCTATTTGTAACACGAGCCGCTATTTGTAACACGCTCCGTATTAATTCATATCAATCAGGTAACTCAAATGTAATATTTTTCATTGATATTTGTCATTCACACAAATATATGAGCAAGGTCATGTAACAAGATTCTAAACATAAAATTACATACAAATCAACTATTTATTACGAAGTTCTAAATATAAAATACAAATGTCGTATGATATACAATACCACGCTCAAGATATTTCCTTTTACTTTCACTACCACCCGTAATCCCCCTAACTAATGAACCAACCTATTAAAAACTACAGAACTTTTGACCTCGTACTACTACTAGTATTTTAAGCTCACTTTCTCTTCATTAGCTTTTGTTTGGTGTTTAAATTTAACCATAATTAAATTATATTTTTTATATCACTTTTTATCTTTTTTTAATAAATCAATAAAATTTATAACAAATTTTTAAAAAATTAATCAATTTTAACTTAATAATTTCATTTTTAACTGACGAATCAAACTCAATTAATTTTTTTTATTTATTATTATTTTGCTCAAGGTCTCATTATTTAAGCTCTTGTAGCTATTTAATTACTAAATTGCCATTTAAGTACGTAGCATTAATAACTACTCTGATCTTAAAACCTGCATGATGTCGGTGACACATACAAGAGTCAAAATTAGACAATATTTATTACATTTGTACCACTAATAACAAAGTCACCGACGCGCCTACTCGAGCGTATCTTTCTCCGTTCCAAAAACCACAGAAAGCCTGCCAGAACACACAGGTCAGAGGGTGTTTGTTTTACCAACACGCGCCACGTGAAGTTGGGGAAATCTTTTTATATTTTTCTATTTTTTTTTGGGTTGTTTGTCTACGTAATGTGAATGTAAACATAAACAAGATTTTTATATCATCGGGTTTGATATGAGAATATTAATAGGGCTGTGATTAAAGTAAAGAAAGGAATATAATGGGCTGTTACATAAATATATTTATATATATAACAATATGTGTGAGAGGGAAACATATGGGAATGGATGAGGAGAGGTGGGGATTGGCCGGGAATCCCGCCATGCTGTTGGTCCATCACCACCGCAATTCATCTTGTGGGTTGACGTGCGTTACAAGGAAAACGTGTTTGAACAGTGTCCGTACCTTCTTAAGTTTCAAATTAGATGCAATCTTGTGACTTGTAAGTTCCTTGTGAACCCAATTCAGTCTATTGTCCCCCAATGTAGGTTTACTCTATTCACTCTCTACGATTCTAAACCGTCATGGTCTGTTTGAGATGGGGATGACATTTTTATCCACATGTGAATATATCTGAGAATAAGAGACGGGTATAGAAGATAATATATGGGTATGGAAGCAAGTATGGTGGTTAAGATTAACCACCCGTACGGGTGCTAAGAACGGGAGAAGCTCCCCCATAGTTACACTCACCCTGAATATATTTTCTTATAATAAAATAAGAATAATAAGATTAGTGTTTTAACAGTTTAGTTTGCTTTATAGATTTAGTTTTATGAATTTTTGAAATTTAGAACTGTTTTTAATATTTCAATTTCATTTTCAATTATGATTATGTTGTTAAAATGTATAAAAACTTTAATATAAGTTAATTAATTTATTTTTTAATAATTTTTGATAGATAAATGGGTGGAATATAGGTATAGCACCATCAGCGGATATTACCCGTCTCTACACCCGCATTAAATTAGGCGGGTATAGAGATTAAAAAGGGAGGCTGGTATGGGGGTAGGGGAGGCATACCCGCGCCCGTCCCACCCCATTGTCATCCCTAGCTTGAGAGTATTTTGATAATGATTTTGAATATAAAAAATAAAATAATAATAATTTGGGAATGATTTTGAGATATTTTTTGAAATTGTGTTTAATTGTGTTTCTAAAGAAATTGTTTGAGTATAAGAAAAAATAAAAACTACATTTGGATATATTTCTGAAAATATTTATTTGGTATATGAGCCTTAAAATATGAAAATGAAAAAACAACTTTATTTCATATTTTCACGTCATTAACAGAAAATGAAAACCATTTTTTATTTTTCCTTTTTGTTTTCTGATTTTGTGTAAAATAAACGTTATTTCATACCATATTTTCAAAAAAAAATTTATTAAAAAACTGTGAGTTTTCAAAACGTTTCCAAAACAATACCAATCAGGGATTCTCATTCTGCAATCTTGGATAGTTATTTGAGACCGTCTTGGGTGCCCCCGATTTTTGTGTTTCTTTTGAATTTTGAGAATTACTAGGAAATATACAACTAACCTTGTAGAGTTTCCAAGTATTAATCAAATTTTCATCACTTTGGTTAAAGATATATACATACATATATATACATATATATAAAATATCTCAGGTCCGGCACTTGATTGATTGCAATGTAATTTTTTATTTAGAATTATATAACGTCATTGAAAAATGTTACATTTTTTTATCAAGAAAAAAAAAAAGTTACATTTAAATCAATTTGATAAAGAAAAAAATGCTATATTTAAATCAATTGATTGTTTTACTAATACATTAAAAAAAAAGTTACAAGTTTCTAAATACATCAAGATGTTGGATATGAGACTATCCATAGACACACACACACATATATATATATATATATATATATATTTCATTAATAGTTAAGTACCACCATCAATGGAGTGGCTTTTTTTTTTTTTTTTTTTTAAACTCGTTGTCCTGAAATTCTCCTTTGGTTTTCCAGTTCAGATTTCCCTTTGTTATTAAAATTAGGTAGGGGCCACAACATTGTACTGATTAATTTATGTCCAAGTTTTCATTAAAAAAAAAAAAAAATCATTTGGTTCGTTGCAAAGGGTTGGGCTAGTGCTAGCTGTGAGATTTTTGCAGCGCATGTGGGTAAAACTTGGTACACGTTCTATTTGGTAATTATGGTAAAGCTTATCAAATTCAACTCACAGCTAGCCAAATAAAGAAAAGATGAGATTTTGAGGAAGATTTTGATTAGATTTAGAAAGAATAGGCTCATGGGAATGAACTGGCATATGTTAGTGGGTTGGGTTGGACAACCTATTATTAACGTTGTGATAATTAACATTAACATAATACTTAGGAGTTAGATCCTCAATTAGGTGTATGACAAACAATAACGTTTAGTATACTTAAAAGATATCAATTCTAATATTAACTTTTAAGTACTAATTAGCCTAGCATTGTGTCAACTAATAAAAATATCATAACTCATCGTCTTGTAGAGTTAATGCACTTATCATTACTCATAATTGAGACAATTTTGGATTTATTACTTTCATTAGGGGTTTTCTGAGAAATGTCCCAAAAGAGTACATCTTTGAAATATTATATCATTTACAATGACTTCAGGATTTTTATCCTCTTATTATATCAAACAAGAAGTGATTTTATGTCAAAAATCCGAATCATGAGGCAAAACTTCTAAACATATGCACTAAAAGGACTATTCCTAATTTCCTCCTTTCTTTCATTAAGTCGGTATATTATAAGTCGAATATCTTTAGATTTTCTTTATTCTCATGTCTCTGTATTAGGTTATAACCATGTTTTTTCAGTGGCCCTCAACCTTAATGAATGTAAGTATGGCAATCTTTGGGAATGTCAATAATCTTGTTATAATTTTAGACAGGTAAAATAATAGTACAGAGACACTACGGAGATTTTCCACTCGAGTGCCATATCTTTCTTTTAGCAACATTAAAACAAGCCGACACCAGACAATTCACTAATTTTTCAGCACAAAAGAAAGACATTAAATTTCACTAGAAGAAAATGGGGCTCTTTATCTCTTGGCCATTATGAAATACCTAAATTTGCAATAGTTATGCCATCAACACGCAATTTGATATTAATTACAGACACTGACATTGTACAATTTTCACGTGTAAATGATAGGAGCATATAGGGGCCAGTGTCACAACCTAATAAATATTAGGACAATTTCATTAATTAATTAGTACTATTGAATAAGATATATTTGTTTTACATATCAACCAAATTAATGTGTTAGAAATTATAACAAATAGGTCATTTTTAAAAACTATTTACAGTAAATAGTATATTTTACAATATTTTAGATAAATAACAATTTAGAGTAGATAACTTAATTACAAGTTATTGATAAGGTATTTTTATTATAAATATGCTTGGTGAAAATATTATTTATTGAAAATATGTTATTTATCATAAAAATTTTCACGAAAATTTCATTTACCTCTTTCTTCTAAGAAATATATTGATGAGGTGCATGTACTAAACAGAAAGGATCATCTCATTTGTGCTGCTCAAACTATCGACAAACTATAGGGTCATGCTCACTTTACCCTTTGAATTAAAAACTCTCAACTTACTCTCCAAACTTTCTTTTACAAATTTCTTTTGAAAATAGACGAAAAAAATGAGTTTAATACAAATCCTTTTATGATTGTTATTTTAACATAAATTCTAAAAATTAAAAATTAAAAAAACCACATGACCCCATTACTCCCATTTTTGCCTTTTGTTTTTAACATATAACATAAATCATGAATCAACTAAGTCTTCTTGGAGACTGTTTAAGAATAAGAAAGAATAATCTCGTGAAAATATCATGGAATAGATTTTTCTCCTATTCATTTGAAGTTTTTAAAATTCGGAAGATAAAGAGAGAACATTCAAAGTTGGAGCAGAACTTAAGAAGAGACAGTGTTAATCGAGCCCTGATGGATGAAGGGTAGATGCCTAGCAAAGATTTCCTACATTTTTGCCATCCCATCCACCTTTTAGTTGATAGTTGGAAGAATTTCTTTACCAGTTAGAGACAGCCAGTATATTATATATATATATATATATGTATATATATGTGTGTGTGTATATATATATATATATATGTATCTCATCAAGAACAACGAGTTCCACTGTTGAAAGGGAAATGCACAAAATTACATTATAGTGTCCTTGACCATTTAGCAAGAGGCCAGGTACGACTGATGTTCAAAGAATTGTCATTTCCATGAAACTCTGACGAGACTAAGCAAGAAGATTTGAATGATTGGTGTTCCGTACCACATGGCCTTATATACATATCACAACTACGAGTATATATTTTGATCCTTGGATGGGCATGTTCTCTTCTGTAGAATTCTTATTTTACGCAACTGATGGGAACTACTCATGTTTTAATGGTCTAACCTATAACAGTAACAGTTCTTTTATCTGTGATATGCAGTACAAATTTTTAATGTGAAGATTCATTAATTAAATTGTTAAGATTGATTAGATTATTGAAAAGCAGTTTCTATTTATATTATAAAATAAAGAGATTGTTTGTGTTGAAATCTGATCAAACTACAAATAATGAGATACAAAGTTTTATTGGAATTCTGAAATTAGAGAAATTAATCTTAATTCTTTTATGAATCTCAAGAATTTCAAAAAACATGTAAATTTTATGTCTCCTCCTCTATTTATAATCGTCTCACTTGGTAGGGATTATATTACAATTATTGAGCCTTGATTCTTTGTTGTTTATTTGACACATGTCATTTTTCTTATCTTTTACTTTGTGGTTATGCTTGCTCACGTGGTACATTTTTGACTCTACTCTACATTTCGGTCATTTCAGTTTTGCTTGTATTGAGTCTTCCTCAAACGGCACCGTTTCATTTATTTCCCTTAAAGGACTTACACATGACGATGTTTTCTAAACTATCTAAAATTCACCCCACATGGACATAATAACATTAAAGCTCTCATTTTCCCCCTATTTTCACATTGTTAACATGGCTATACCACATGGATTCGTCTGGCGTCACATCTCCAACATCATCTCCATATATATATATATATATATAATTTTTCAATTTAAAATTACTTTTCATTATTTATATTTTCAAAATATCTATCATTAATTTAAAATTTAAAAGTTCATAAATTTCTCAATTTAAATCAAAATGGGATGATTTTATATCAAAATATTTAAAAAAACGAGACAAACAATATCTCTAAATCAATCTCTAAAATTTAGTTTCCAACTAAACCTCTAAAACTACGTCTTCATGTGTCCTGAACGGTCCCGATAAATTTTCCATCTAAAAGTTTATTGATTCAATAGCGCGTGGAAACCACGCTCCAGTGTAGGGGGTTGGCATGATATGCAAATGACCTTTTTTTTTTTTTTTTTTTTTTTTTTGGGAAAAGGGTTATGACCTTTTCTTTTCCCATAAAAGTTTGAACTATGTGTGGGTGTGGTTGGATTTTGGCGGAGCTCCCTCGGTTAAAAGGAGGCATTATGAAAAAGTGGAATTTGTTTTGGTGTGTCCCTGAAAAAGAAAAGAAAAGAAAAATAAAAGGTAAATAAAAGGCATTTTATAAAAGGAGATGATTACGGTAGAGCTCATTTTATATATTTTATTGATAAAATTTATTTTTCAATCATTATGATATAATTGAATAGTTAAAATATTATTTATGTATAACAATTATAATACATCTTATTTTATATTAATATAGATTATTAAATAAATAAAAATTAAAATTTTTTTAAAAGACCAACCCCTTTTCCTAATACTGGTGACTTCGCCGTTGATGCCAGTGATGAACCCCCCTCCCCCTGAGCCAGATCTGTCCCACCGCCCCCCCCCCCCCCCCTCCCTGAGTCTGCATCGACCCAGTTCCCCCCACCCCTCGACGACCAACCCAGTCCCTCCCTCATTCCCAACCCCGACGACGGAAACCTCCCCCCCCAACCTTCCACCGGGTGAATGTGGATTTTTTTAAAATTGTTTTTCATTATCATTATTTTTTTAATTTCTTAATCAAATACTAGTGTAAGATAAATATATGATAATTACCGTACATAAATAACATCTCAACCGTTTAATTATATCTAATGATTTAAAAATAATTTCTAGCAATTTGATCTATAAAAATGACTTTATCACATCTATGCTTTATCTTCTATAACCCCCAAAAAAAAAAAAAAAAAAAAAAAAAGCCCTGAGAGTCCAGTTTTCTCCAAAGGACAAAACAAAAAGCCTATATCTATAAAATCTGATCCTCTGCATTGCAGGAAATAAAGTCGAAAACTTTTAAGCTATACTTGGATTTTGTACTCACTCTTGGTGTCCTTTCCTTTACCCACAAACTTTACTTTTCTTTCCATTTTTCTGTTCCCCTCCTTTACTCCAAATCCCCAATTATGGCATTCTTTTATTGCATTTTGCCTCTTTCTTCATGGCCTTATACTATTCTCTTTATATCTTTCCTCGGCCTTTTTCTGCTCCTTTTTCCCACTTTCCTAGCTCTCCCTCTCACTTAAAAAAAAAAACACACACACACACACACATATATATATATATATATATATATATCATTCTAATGGCGCCATTGATGCTTTGTTGTCATATTATTGTGATTAAATTTCGCGTTTACTCTCCGAACGAACTTTGGGCTTATCACAAAGTTTAGGTTGAATGGATGTAACAAATTAAAGGTTTGCGGCAAACGTTAAAGTTATCCTATAATTATGAGCATAATATGAAGTAATCAGTATACAAAATACTTTGAAGCATTAATAATGTTCAACACGAAAATAGGTCTTACAAAATACGATTTATAAATAAAGCTCATTTTACTACTATTGTTATTATTATTTATTGAAAGAGCTCACATATGTGGTGATCAGTACTAGTTATTATAAGTGGTGCTCACGAGTATTTTCGGATTTGGGATCGTAACTAACATTATTTAACTTTTTGATTGATTTTTTTTTTTTTTTTGAAAACAATTGATTAATTTTCCTTTTGAACTTGGGATCAATAGGGATTCGAATTCTAAATATGGTTGTTGATGCCAAAAATCTTTGACACAATACCAGATGTGATCACTTGATGTGATCAGTCATGTACCGTCGTGCTCCGTCTAGTCGCCTGCAAAAAAGAAGCACCTCAGAGTAAGGGAGACACCAGTGGAGTGTCTGCTAAGGGCCTCCGATGCTTAAGTTAGTAAGAGACACTAATGAGCAAGCGAAGAAGCAGAGCTTTGGCAAGGAAAATTAATCCATACCTGAGAGAGTGAGGCACTCCTCTATTTATAAGTATTTCCCACAGGTTCGGGTTCTCAGGTGACCCTGATGGGTCGTATTCCGAGTGGTCTTAGTGGGTAGACATGCTTCGGGTGTATGGATATTTGACTTCCATTAGACGGATGCCACATGTCTTACCATTCATGTGATGTGGGGACACGAGTGTAGGTCAGTAGTATTGGTGCAGGCGTCTAGTATTGTGTCAGTTCAGTCAGGTGGTGGAGGATTGTGTCGGAGTAGGAACAAGGACATGTACAGTGACAGGTACCGGATATCAGGTGTCAGGTGGTGTAGAGTAATGGGTGTGGCATGCCCAGCCACAGTATGGTTGTCAGCCAATATGAAACGACGTGACAGGAGTAGCATGGGCCGGCCATCCTAAAAGGAACTTGGTTATGGTCAGGGAAGTGCTGCTCGGGCCAATACCTTGGAGCCCGATGGTGATATGCTTGAGGTTCTCAAAGGAGAGGTACTTCGGGAATCAGCGTTTCAATGGAGGTGCTGGTAGGTCAACCTGGTGATCCAAGAAAGGACTCCGTATGCACTCACGACCCGACTTCTCTGGTTAGGTCGGGTCTCATCGGATGGTCGGATATTCTTCATTGGGCGCACAAAAAAAGCCCACTGGTTCTCGTGCGCCTTGTTCTCTGGTGAATAAGTGGTCTCCAGTGCGGGAACGATTACACCATCAACAATACTTGAATTATTCCTAAGCTATGTAACCAAAATTTCTTTTATTTTCGGTAACAAAAAATAAATTCTTTTTTTCTTTTTCTTTTTCTTTTTCTTTTCTTTTCTTTTTTTCTTTTCTTTTTTTTTTGGGTTTCGGTGGGTACAACTTCTCGTTCATCATAAATTACAATTTCAGCCTCCAGCAAAAAAAAAAAAAGGAAAGGAAAAGGAAAAAGAAAAATTAATACAATCTGATCAACCAGAAATAGTGAGATATAATGGAGAAGACAATCAGATTGGGGTGTGGGAAACGATTCACATATGCTAATGGTCAACCTGTCTTCTGTTGTGATTTTCGAAACCAAAGTTATCAGTTTCGTACTACAGATGAATAGTTGATTGCAGGTCCAGTGTATTTACGAGGTTCAAAAGAGTTCAGATTTTGTTTATTTATTTTTTTATTTGATTAAAAAAGAGGTTCAATTTATGAGACTGCCAAACCCTCCTTAGTAACATGATATAGACTGTCGGTATTGAATATCATTATTGATAATAATAATAAAAATTTAATATGCGAATCTTATATCACACTGCCAATTTTTATAAGTGTAGTCGTACATCACCGGAATATTTTCTTTTTTCTTCTTCTTCTTCTTTTTTTTTTTTTTTTTTTTTAATATGAAGAACCACACACCAACAAAAAATGATCTCATAAGGCTATAAATAAAACTCATTCTCTATTAGTCACTTCTTGTACACAGTCTAAAGAAAGAGGGTACGTCAAACTTTTAAAATATAGTTGCTGTAGAAGGGAGAATTTAAAAGTCAAACCTGAAGTTGAAATTGAATGAAGATATTTCATGAGTAACTAAAGTATGAGCAAAGCTCGTGATTTTTGAACATGTTTAGACTGTGATTAACCCAAGAAACTGAACTCTCTCAACTAATTTGGTTCCGACTGTCCTACAATACAAAAAGGTTTAATTTCAGCTGCCAAAAGTGTTTGGATGTCGCACCACGGTTATTACTCTCATGCTCATTTGTCTGAAGGTTCACTCTGGTTTAGTCTTGACGCATCCTTTTCAGCCAACATGGCGACTCAAAATTACTATTATTATATCCCTCTCTTCATTTTTCTTTTATATTTTCCCTTGGGAAAGAAGTAGGACGTGGAGTTCTTTTAAATATTATGTTTTTAAAATTCTTGAAATAAATTACCTATTTACTAATTAGTAATGCTAGGAGTATTAACTATATTCCTAATTTTTTGAGTAACAATTCACGTGTCATTATTTCATTGGTATATATATTTAATTGATGTGACAATACGTATGTAATAAAAGTGCAACAACTCTTTTACAACATATATTGATACTCAAAAGTTGATATTAGAGTTGATACCTCTATCACTTTTCTTTACTAATAAATAAATGGGTAAATTGCTCGTTTAGTCTTTAAAAGTTTATGCAACTTTGGTGCCTATTTTCCTTCTTTTTTTTTTTGATAGCTTGAATGACCCTAAACTATTAAAACGGTATTACAATAGTTCTTTATATTAATTTTTGGACAGATTCTATCAGAAATTTTGGTCAAAAAATGATGCGCAATAATGGATTCTGTCCAAAAATTAACTGAAGTACTATTTTAATAACGATTTTAATAATTTATGATCACTCGAACTATAAAAGAAAAAGAACTGATACCAATTACACAAACATAAAAGTTAGAGGCTAACCTAATAATTTACCCTAAATAAAATTATTAAGTACATAATTTGTTCGCACTCAGCAAAAAAAAAAATAATTTGTTTGCTTTTACAAGAAAAAAAATTTACTTTTAAATATTCTTTTTTAATTCAACTGTTTTATAAATATGCTATTTATTTTAGTTTTTCATTAATATGCTCTCTACCTCTTTCTCCCTTCTCTTTACTCATCAGTTGGCCCATTTTGGGGCCTTCTGGTGAAACATAGTCCAGCTTTCATGTGACCGAAAAAAAAAAAAAAAAAAAAAAACAAAGAAAGAGGAGAAGTAAATATATCATTGAAATCAATGCTGAGTTTTAAAAATACTCATGGCCAATTTGGATCATAAGTTGAATTCATGCAAATGAATGCATATTTGGATAATTTTTGTTAAAAGTAAATTTAAATAGCTTAAATGTTAAAAAATAAGTATGGTAAGAATTCATAAAAAGTTAAAATTAGAATATGAATTTGAGTTGAATTAACGTTTAAATGAATTCATTTTAATAATTGGCCAATCAAACGCCTATTGGATTTGAAATACAAGAGTTATTATAGCAATTCGTTTACATGAGACATTAAAATGAACAATAAATTTATTAGGTAAATATTTACATCATTGCATATATAATCATGGCAGTTTTTATAACTACTGTTGTGGTAGAAGTCAATCCACTTCCATATTTTGCGGCACATCACATAATTATATCGTGCTTTTATTAAAAAAAAAAAAAAAAAAAGGAGAAAGAAGTAAATAACAATTTTCAGAAATAATTCAAATAAATAATAAGTTTTTAAAATATATTAAGTGAATAGTAATAAATATTAAATTTAGTATGTAAATGATTTATTTATGTGTTATAAATATGTAATTTACCTAATAATTTATTAAATTTTCAATTTGTCAAAAAATTTGTTATTTTCTTTAAATATTTTAAAATCTTATTATTTACTTCAATTATTTTCGTATATAATTTTCCTTTAATAAAATACGAAAATTATAGCAAATAACATATTTTATAGGTAACTTTAAAGTTTAAAGCATGTTTTTTAAAAGATGATAAATTATAACATATATTTTTTGTAAATCTTTAGATTTTATTGGATTTTCTAAAAAAAATTTGTATTTATTGTTAATTTTTTAACAATAAATTTATGTGCATAGTTTTATATTAGAGAAAGACAAAAAAGGAGGAGGGGTTTTTTTGGTATTATGTGATCACATATTTAATTGTACTATTTATTATTATATTTAAAATTTTATGTTATAATTTATCATCATTCTCTTAAAAAAAAAAAAAAAAAAAGTTATTTTACTCTTTCTCCCTTAAAAAAAATGGGAAAGGGGGGCAGGCCACGCTGGATCATGGCATTATGGGTCACGGGCTGAGAAGATGGGCCATGAGGCAGCTCACATTTACAGCCATAGTGTGAACTTTTAACTTGTAACTTCAATAGAAAACTTGAGCCACAGCCATAATCCATGTGGATTTCCAAAGTTCATCCACACCAACAAAACCTATTCATTTTGGTATTTAATTCAAATACAATATTTGTGCTCCAATTTGCAGTTGACATTTTTAATATTTCACAATTATTCAACTCAAATACAAATTTCAAATTCGCTTTTCTAAAATCCATACCACATTCATTTTTCCACTTTTATACAATTCAAATGTTATTTTTAACAAAAACTATTCAAATACACATTTCATTAGAGTATACGACAAATTCTACACTTAGAATGGAAACATTCAA
Source organism: Ficus erecta (assembly GCA_008635985.1). Lineage (NCBI taxonomy): Eukaryota > Viridiplantae > Streptophyta > Magnoliopsida > Rosales > Moraceae > Ficus > Ficus erecta. The sequence goes on from BKCH01001251.1 coordinate 151,798, forward strand.
ATTGAATGAACGTTTCAATAGAACAAGTGATTCAAAGGAAAGCTAAATCATTTTACCACATCGAAATATCAAAATGATAGGAGTAGATAAAAGAATCTTTGAAAAGTCGACCTGCCAAGATTACTGACAAGTTCAAAAACGTTAATATATATATATATATATATATTGCTCTTATAATGATTGGAAAATGACTTTGCATGTCGTTTCTGCAAGCAGTCATAATTGCGTGTGCGTGCGTGCGTGTGTGTGTGTGTGTGTGTGTGTTTTATGGAATATATATAACTACATAAACGGAATCCAAATAGCTGAAGTTCAAGTCATACACATGAGAAAGTCATCCCAAACGCCAAAATAACATTTAGTGCAAAACTTGATAGTTATCTATGCATTCTACCCAATCAGATTGATTCTATGCATACCCAGCCATCCCAATATTTGAGCTTTGACGATTTGCTTTGTGAGCTGCCTGAGTAGTAGTTGCCTTGGTAAAGTACATATAGTAGTATATGTTTAGAATCATCGTTTGCAACCACAAATATTGCTCCAGTAATAAAAACACCTTTACGCAACGATTCACAGGAGAAGTTTTGAGCATAGATCACTGCCCGGTACTTCGTGTGATACGCATTCCTTGTTGCACCAGCAATCAGACATGCTTCCGCAAGCAGAAAAGTTGTCCTGTAGGATTATTGAACGTAACAAGTTTCAAGAACGAACTAACACCAAGCAAATAATTCTCACAGGCTGGCATATACGAATTTGCAACAAGTTTTAGGAATGCAAATTATAGGGGAGCAAGCAATGATAAGCAATCACCCAACAAGAGCTAGAAATGCTCAAAAGAAAACAGAGCAAAAACAATATAACATATCAAACACATATCAGCAGTCACATATTCAAGAGCAATGTAAATAGGTGTCTACTTGACCAGTTGATCTGGCTTAATGTTCTACTCTTTTGTACTAGAAATTCTAAAACACGGCATTGTAAGACAGGCACAGCATGTAAAAAACGTATAGTAGATATAGAGAAAAGAGAGGACACACACAGGTAAAAGGGTACGTAAAAGCACTCACCATGATGAGACAAAATAAATTATGGACCAAGCTCGATGACTGCCAGGGGCCAAGGGTCTTCCAAAACACATGCATCTTGTCACTCCCATAAGTAGAGATTCACTTGAAAGAAGAAACAAAAGCCTCCCACTGCATAGCCGGTTGCAACATCCGAGTTATACACACAATAGGATGAATTTGTACGCTCGTCATTGAAAATGTGGCCCTGTCACAACAAAAGTAATCAATTAAATGAAAACAATGAACAGTTTGCCATACCAAATTGATCAAGATTCGAACAACATCATACCAGAGATTTTTCCTGTAAATGACTAGCTATTGCAAGGAACAATGATAAATAACAGGCACTATGTACCAATATTTTAGACTCATCACGAACAGGAGTACTACACCAAATCGAAATGAAAGAGTTAATCATTAATCTGTTTCTGCAAGGACGTGTCAACGACATTCTTGAGTTGGCAATTTAAAAGTGATAAGCCAGAAATTCACTCTAACCAATTGTCCCTGACACATTTTTTACATACAAAAGTCACAATGGAGCTTGTTATTGCTACCAACAATTTCATTGACACTCTTGTCGTGTCAGTTTTGAATGAGTGACATCATCTCAACATATCTATTAAAAACTGAGCCAATGCTGAAACTACATAATTTCAAGTACTACGCTATCTTAAACATGCAATGCTCCATCAGTTTTTTTAAAAAAAAGGAAGCTAAAGTCAGTAACTAGAAACTACAAGGTGCAAAAATTTGACCTTTGAGAAAGCACTTTCAAAATCAAATAACTAGCAAATAAGTCTGGCTGAGGATCCCCGTTTTCACTGCCTATTTAAGATCTACAACAAAATGTGATAAAAAATTCCATGCTGGAAGGTTAAAAAAGATGCACCAACTATAAAAGGCTATAACTAAACAAATTTATTATTTTGTGGGTACATGCACAAGATGAATGGATTATGAACTATGGAATACGGAATAAAGAACCAAGCTATGGACCAAGAAAAACTTTCCAACATAGAGTACTACAATACTCCCTCCACCAATTCCAAGAAAATAATCATGTTAGGACAAAAGTATGCAGGATGAATGTCTTAAAACATGCAATACATAATTAGAAGAAAAACTCACAACTAGTCATTTCAGAAAAGTTGATTAGATAGCGTAAAAAAGACATACAATGATTGTCGTACGAAAAAAATTCTGTCTACTTATGGTGCGGTAACTGGAGTTGTCGAAAGTTAAGGTCTTTTTTTTTTTTTTTTTTTTTCATATGTTTAGTGGCATCAAGAGTAGAGTAACCATTGGATGTTTACATCTAACTACATGCTTGAGGAGTTTTATACATCATTTGAAAGCTGCTTCAAGGATCCAACAAATAGCTAAGGATTGTTGACGATCCCTGGCTACAATCCCAGGGACATCATGAATAGTACCAGCTAATACCACTCCCTCGGGATTGGAAAATAATTAAAATTGGTAATGGAAGTTAAAGATTCACATTACAACAAAAATAAGAAAGCGATGCCACCTAAATGCTAGATCAAACACTCATATCATCAAAATTGAAAAGCTTTCTAGCTTCCCATAATATAACTGTGAAATATGAAACTTTATTTCATATGTGGTCAAACAATGTTGGTTCACATATACTGCAAATGACCAGGCAAGAAATTTGGTTTAAATACTAGCATAAAAATCCATTATCAAAGTAACCATACATATTATCTCATCCTATCAAACAAAACTAAAGGGACATTGTATTGTTTTAAAAAAATTTCTATGTACCATAATATTATCTGAATCATGAATATCAAAACCTGGGCCGATTTGAGAAAAATTGATCTGTTTTGTCTATTATAGACACTGTCACTGATGAACAACCAAGCACAAAAGCAAATGGGAAATTTGTTGTCAACTACTTCCTCTATAAGACAAAGAAAAGAGAACCCAATTAAATATTCACTATAGCAGGATGGCTACAACTGACAAAGCAACGACCAATGAAGCCACTGCAATTTCAACGTAATAGCTATTTTGCTTCAACTTTCCTACACAAAAATTAAAGATTTTAGATATGCTTTAGAAATAAACTTTATATCTTAATTCCTGGTTAAGGTCATGGAATGATGAACAATGGCCTCTGCTTTGTATTAGACTAAAGTGATACAACTGAGTACTGACACAACATTGCGATGTATGACAAAGATCAATGAGACTCGGTGGGTTTAGACTCGAACAAAATTCTTCAAAAGGCACCATTTGCCTACCGCCCTTCCTTTCAATTAGTCTAACTTAGCCCACCAGCTAGTTCCTCGTTACATACAAAAACATTTCATAAGTATCAAAACACAACTGAATAATTGAGTTTCCACAATACAATCTCTACACAAAACGATGAAAAAGGAGCTGAAATTGAAATTTAAAAAAATAATAATAAAATAAAATAAAAACTAGTTTCAGAAAATGTCAATTATTTCATGAAAGAGAATATTCTAAGATGAAAATTCCAAAGTTTTAACACAATGACAAAAGGAAATGGAAGTGAGTTACATAAAATTGAATATGAAGCAGATCAATGAGGCTCTTTAAATTCAATAAAATGTGGATTAGCAAATAATAATAACCATAATAATCCTAATCATAATAATAATCATCGGTCGTAATAAGTAAATAATAAAAAAAAATACAGAAATAAATAAGTATCGAAATAAATCTTTACCTGGTACAATATCAGACATTAAATAGAGTAAAAAATTACTCAAGAATCCATAAATAAATTACTCCAATTCCACAGGAAAGACCTCAGCCCTTGTATACACGTCTACTCTACTTTACTCCTCTGAAACCCCATAGATCAGACCTCACAATCCTAAAACTATTCAGATCAACTGATCAAGTATTCCGTATAATGAACATCAGTAATTTCCAAAAGAAAAATGCAAAAATAAGCAGAGAACAAACTGAAAAACAACAAGACGTCAAAACGAAAATTCAATATTTATATGTATAAATATAAATGAATTTGTATATTTATATATATAGAAGAGCTTACAACGCTGCGACGTCTCTCGGCGGCAATGGCGAAACCGAAGGCGACCAGGCTGAGGACCACTACCAGAAGATGAACTAGACTCGAGCCCTTTCCTTCTCCCATCGTCTTCTTGCTTTGCCCTAATCAGAGCTTAGAGAGAGAAAGAGAGAGAGATTTGAGAAATGTTTTTAGAGAGAGAAGCTACTTCGCTGTGCTCTGCTTGGCTTAGCTAACGAGTGTGAAAAAGTGTGATCAAAAAGTGTGTAAATGAAAGTGGAAAGCAGTGAAAGTTGTTTTTGGAACAAAAAAAAAAAAAAAAAAGAGAGAGAGAGAGAGAGGGATAGAAAGTTCTCACCACACGCGACGTAAGAGAGTAGAGCCACGCGAGAGAGATATACAAAGCTCAAACGCGGAATTTCAATTTTGCGTGTTTTTCACGCAGCGGGAGAAGTGTGGGCCGCGCTTTTAATCTGAAATCGACGAGGCGGGGGTTCGAATTAAATCAAGTGAATTATCCTGTGGGAGCGTTCTCACCTGCTTATCTCTTTTACTTGTATTTTTAAACTGATTTTGTTTAATTTCTTTTTATTATATTTTCTTTTTATTTACATGTTAGTGTAACAGTAATTTAACAAATGACTGTATTAAAAAAATTAATAAATAGTTCAAATTTTTTCATCTCTAATTTTAAAAAATAAATAAGTAAAGCTGATTTTTTTAATTCAATTTTTGTAAGCTGAATTCATTCCATAGAAAAAAAAATAGTTATAAACATGGCCAATTTGGGATCTATGGTAGTATAAAGTTTTTTTTTTTTTTTTTTCGGGTCAGGTTCAATAATATAAATTAGTCAAAGACTCAGGAGTCAAGACAGTTAGCTTGGTTTCTCTATATTATTGATTGTCTGGTGGACCATGGGTGTGGGGCATCTTATATGATTGACTTACAATCTCGTGATCATGATTAGATTTGAAAGTGAGGACCTGCGTCCTCATGATAAGCATCTGTAGGAGAGCAACACCATATTGCTGCCCATACACAAAATCACAAAAACGAATAAGCATCTTCTGCAACTTTTGCAGGAGTGGACCAATGTTTATCTGATGACCGGAAAGTAGTGGACTCATGCTCCATAAAATACTCAGCCGTCTTCTTTAATTTTCTGATAATTCAATTTTTTAAATTCACCGAGGTAAATGTTATTTCTTTTTCTTTTTCTTTTTTCATGGATACAAACATTTCTATTGACACAAATGACCCCAAAACAAAAAGAAATTCCATCAGACGGGTCTTTGAATATAAAATTTAGGGGCCAAAAATGTGTATTGAGTTCTGACGCCGGAAACTTAACTAGGAACCCCAAATATCGAGTACACAAAAGGTTCTTTAAATAAAAACACTACAAATAATGAAAAAGACTAATTTACTAGACCTAGAGAACCATTACTCTAAGGTCAACCACAACATCATATAGAAACTAGGTTTGCGGAATAGACTCACAACTTATTGTAAAAATTAGGAAAATCACCTTCGTTATTACACACACTGGAAAAAAAAAAAAAAAAAAAAAAAAAGCATAAACATAAATAAAACCACACATAGAGACACCACCCCACGGTAGCATTGCAATGCTTAGTGGACAACCCCTAGGTAGCAGACCCATCCAAAGCGCCAAATTAACCTAAAGGGCTATTAGGAAGAATATTTTGACGGAAAATATTAACATATAGCATATTTTAAAGATATTAGTGAAATAAATAGCAGTTTTTTCTTATGATAGTAAATAATAGCATCTTTTTTTTTATTCCAATTTTACCATTCTCTCTCACATACCCCTTTCTCTCTTTCCTTCCGAGTCTCTCCCTCTCCTATTCTCCGTGTTTCTTTCTCTCTCGTTACTTGCCCACCGGAGAGGACGCCGCGCCGGTGACCGTGAGGAGATGACGATTGCGGCGAGATTGCTTTCTCCGAGCGATCAACGATGGCTGAGAAAGATATGTGATTTGCTATCAGTAATCATCGCGATCCTTCAGTTGCTTTCACCCCGTGGTTATGTCGTCACGGCAGCGCGTTGTTTTCCGGCATCGTTTCCTTCTTCTCCGATCTACGGTCAGCAACGGCGGTGAGATCGTGTTTTCTCCTATTTGCAATCAGTGACGAAGATCTGCGATTCGCGATCAGGGATTGGCATTGACAACAGGGAGATGTGGATGACGGCGAGCGGGAGACGTCTGTGGCGATGGCGCTGTCGACGACCAGGTCGACGACGAACGTGACGGTGGCGGTGAGGCTACAGCCTGTTTCTGGCTTAGGGAAAAGAGGGGTATTTTCGGGTTTTGTGCTTTTTATTTTTTAAATATGTTATAATTTATTATCCTACGCTATGAATTATTATAACCACCCATAATTGTGCAATTTCCCTTTTTCTCCCTATTTTGACAAGTAATACTTATTAGGAATGAAAAATGAGAATGGGGACATAACTTTTGTTTTTTTTTCCCTTAGAATGATGGTGAGATCCGTGGTCCCATATTAATTTTCAATTGACTAATAAGATTGACAATCTCATATCCTTTTGAATTGTGACTCTTAACTTTCGATATTAAAATTAAATTATTATCTTAACTTTAATTTACTTGTAAAATCTTATATTTAAAAAAATATTAAAAATATAACTATTATATTTTACGTTTTTTCACTTAATTAGATTTTACACTTCATTTTTAATTTTCTTATAAAAAAAACAACTTATATTTGATACTATATTGTCCTTAACGATATAACAATTAGCTTAATTATGATTAGTAACTACAATAAATTACAAACTAATCATTTTTTTAATTTGAAAACACAATTATGAATGGGTATATGATTAAGTATACTTCCACGGTTCTTTCCGACTTTGGATTTAAATAAATGCATGAATTAGATTAGTAATGACTCTGATTTCAAATCCTATAATTCAAATAAACAACTTATTCGGATTCCAAATATTTACTCCGAATTATACACATTCCAAAAATCATGTCCACTCTTATTATGTACAAGTGAATACACTATTAATATGTTTATTTACACGTTATTGGTGTTGACCTGAATTAGAGTAAGTAGGATTTGAAGTCGAAATAAGTTGTTTATTTGGGTCATAGATTACGGAATCAGAATTACTACAAATCTCATTCATTGTATTTACTTAAACAAGAATAAGAATAAACTGAAGTTCAGGAAAAAAAAAAAAAAAGAATCAGAATAAACTGTTGTGAATTTTCTTTTATATTAATTCCTAATTGTGTTTTCAAATTTAAAAACAATACTATAAGTTGTGTAATTATTTTTGGTATTTTAGAAAATTAGAGATAAAATGTAAGAAATTGAATTAAAAATAACAAAAAAATAAAAAGTATAGAAAATTGAATTAAAATAGTAAAAAAAAATTATTATAATAAAATAAATATTTTACCTGTTCTAACAAAGTTAATAATCATTAAGATAACTATATAATAATAAATAAAATAACATAACTGACGTAGGTTGTTGTTATATTTTTTAAGGTAATTTTTTGATATAATATTCTGTAAGTTGAGTAACATATAGTAATTTAATATTAATATTAAGATTGGTACATGGGGGTCATTAATTTTAAATTGGTGTAGAGCCCACCAACCTTACTCTCAAGAAGAAGGAAAAAAAAAACAATAAGCAAGTAATTCATCGCCCACTTTAACACCCCAATCCTCATAAGTAAACATGTAAACCCACATCAAAACAATTCAACGTCCACAATTTCTTTGACTTTCATGCAAAAAGTGAGAAACAACAGACAACATAAGTTGCAGTCTTGCAGAACAAAAATATGCATTAGTTTATAATTACTATTCTTGTAGTATCTAATTAACCCGAATCAATGGAAAAATACGCATATTTTGGTACATACATGTTCATATTATACAATTAGGAAAGTAATTTATCAAAATTTTACAAATAGTTCATTTTCAACAAATACACGTTGAGTAATTCTCAATTCGTAATCTAATTTGTAATCTTTGGTTTGTGAAAATTTCAATCCGTTATTAATCCAAATGCTTCTCAATCAAGTCCAATTCAACAGATTGGATTGGATTAAGTGATTCACGCATAAAAACTATGCCCAAAACACCTCATGTTTTCGTAAAACTGGTCACAAAATATCCGTTGAAACAATTAAATTTCAAAAATATTAAGATCACCCTTCCCAGTTTATGTTAAAAGTTATTTCAAATATAACTTAATAAAATTTTTTTTTAAAATATAAATAAAATTTCATTCAAACAAATATTTCAGCTATTTTGGGTATGTTTTAAGTTTTAAATTGTATTTAGTGTATTAATTGCTTAATGGGTATTTTGTGATGGATTTTACCGATACGTGTTTTGAATTTTTCTCTATAACTATATGTAGAAAGCACAAAACTTGTTACTGTGCTTTTCCTTACAAAGTATTTTCATTCAAAACGGTTTGTTTTGGATGAAAATGTTTTTTGTTTACTTTTTAGTCCTTCAAAAATTTTTTTTTTCATTTTGGCCCAAATTTTTTTATATAATTTATGGGATGTTTGGTGTGTAAGTTTGAGTTAAGATTTGTAAGTTTAAATAGTAAATTTTTTTGAATTTTTTTGAATTTTTAGAAAAGACAAACAACTTTTTGGGGAAAAAAGATAAAAAACATGATGAAAAAAGTACAGTTTAGTTTAAACAGAGCTTTTTGCCAAACAAGGCCTTAATCATTTTTTGTACTGGTCAATTTTTTTCATTTAGTCCTTTTATCTTTTTTTTTTTTTTTTTTTTGTATTTTTTCATGCCTCTCTTTTTTTTATTTTTAGGTCCTTTGTTTCTTTGTTTTTTTTTATTTTGTGGCTCTATTTTTTAACTTATTTTGAATTTTCCGATAAAATTTTTCAAACACATCTAATATATGCATAGCACATACTTTGAACTAGTATAACAAAGGGGACAAAAGTGATATTTAAACTAAAAACATGGGTGTTTTGAATAATTTCCCAATATTATGTTGTACCAAATATATGCAGCCTTTCCGAGATGAAGATAAACTACAAATAACCTTGTTTTCATCCACTGAATTTGAAAACTAGTGAAATATTTAGCCTTTGTTTGGAATACCGTTCCAAACTAAAATTTTCCAACTTTTTTTTGTTTTTGTTTTGTTTGTTTGTTTGTTTGTTTTTTTTTTTTTAATGAAAAGTCAACAAAAATTTTAACTAATTTTTTAAAAATCAAACAATTCTAATACAAAAAATTTATTAATTTCACAGATAAACCAAATGCAAGTTTAATCTCTATGCCTTTAGTCATGACCTCCTACTCTCCTTTTGTTTTCTTCCTCCCCAACAGCATGATCAGACGCGGCTGACTGATGAATCAATCCTCTAGAACCATCGGACGTCCTTTTGGGGGAGAGTAATTTGTGGATGAAAATTAGACCCAACTTTTGTGGCCCATAATTACCTACAACATGATCAACTTACGTTATAGACAACAAGAGAAAGTGTAGTAGAGAGATTCAGTTGTGTAATGTTTGGCTAATATTCATACTTTCTTTCAAAGAGAACCGGTATGTATTAAATGATAGCCCGTCCACACATCACTCAAAGGAGTCACATATTTATAGAATAAATCCTTACTTGCTCTTTATAATAAACGCATAATAGTATATCGTTTAAATGATATTAAAAATTTTAAAAGAGAAAATATGTTAAAAAAATGTATCAAACGATACAAAATTTATTTGCAAAATAAATAATTAAAAAAAACCTCCAAATGCCTTTATGAAAGAGGTTAAAAAGTCAGATGAAACTCTCTTACAAAACTCCGAAAAACTATAAAGAAACTTGACTTTTAGTTGTGTAACAGATAGATATAGGACCTTCTATCTATTAGTCAAGCAAATTTCCTCGCTATATTGTAATGAGTTAGGTCTCATTCCCGTCATAACTGAAGAAAACAGTTATTTACCTTTTACCTTGTATTTTACTTTTACTCAGAAAATATGCCATGTGTTTTGAAATTTCATATATTTACACTATCAGATTGCGTTTAATATACAAATTAATGCACTTTCTTGATCAACACTTAATTTTGAGCTAAAAATATCCAAAATATCCTTTAAAAGAAAAACTAAAATAGAGTGTTATTAACCTTTTTATAAATTATGTATTAAATTTATAGTGGTGTAAAAATGCAGAACTTCAAAAGGGTATTTTGAATATTTTTAATATCAAAATTGAGTATTAACCGAGAAAGTGAGTATGGATTTCTATGTTTAATACAATTTTATGGTAAAAAAATGTAAAACTTCAAAATATAAAGTGTAATTTCTAAATAAAAACTAAATATAAGGTATAAAAATATAAACAATACTAAATTGTAAGGTATATTTTATACCTTGTTTTAGCTTGGGGTGTCACTAGTTCTGCTACATGATCCGATTAATCCACTTTTTAAAGGTTGGCATTCAAATAAACCGCTTGTGGTGAAGAATTTGGGAAGTGCTATTTTAAGTGAACAAGAGAACGAAAATTCCTATTTTTTAATTCACTTCTTAACTTTTTTGGAATTAATGAAAACAAAATCGATGTTTTCAAACAGCCCCTAAAAACGTGACACGAGTGAATAACTCAACTTTATACAAATGATTCAGGAATATCTGCACATAACTTGCATCCCAAACTTTTAGCCTATTAGTTCCCCCGGCTTATTTTTGCCTAGCTTGAAAGGCCAAATCAAACTTTGTTGCAGTGGGTTAAGAGAGTTGAGGCATTTATAAGGCATTCCGAATGAAAGAATTAGATTTTTGCTTCTGAAAATCGGGCTGAGAAAAGTAAATCTTGAATTGGCATATGCTGAAGTTGAATCGATATCTGGAGAACATAGCCTTGATCAGTCGGGCAAGCTTTCTTATCCCCGAGCAAAAAAAACTCGGTGAAAGCGGTGCTTACTTCGTAATTTGCATGCTTATATTATGCTCGATCATCTCTATCCTTAAAATTAGTAAGATTGATTATGTCGGCATGACATCTAAGAGTGTCATATGATGTTTCAAGCCAGGATTACTCTTTACCTTTTAAAGGTTATGACAATGAAAGAAAAAAAAAATTGTTAGGGATCTTATTCCAATTTTTAAGTATCAAATTATGTGGTGGTGAATTGCCATTTTTTAATTGACAGATAATTGATGTGGCAACAATTAAACATATAAATAGCAATTCATATGTTACATAAGTTGATACTTAAAATTAAGATTGGAGTTGGTGTCCCTAACATTTTTCTAAATAGAGTAAAAGGTGGTAGTTGAGTTCTAGTTGATTTAGGGAGTAAATTTTAAAAAAGGCTTGTAAAAATCTCATGTAAAAACAATGGTTCATGTATAATAGGGTTTTATGTGGAACTGACTATTAAGGCTCATACGTTGTGTAACGGTAATTCTTGTGCTGCGTATAGTCTTTTGGGCCATTAACGTTTGTTACAATTCGAGGTTTAATTGCTTGTTTCATAATAAGTCCCGATATTCTTTTGGTTTAAAGAGAATAATTTATTTATTTACTTATTTTTTTGTGCTAGTCGTTTAATAGTTTGAAAACCAACCATTATAAAAGTGACAATGGGTACTCTTATTTTATCTCGAGTGGTCCTTTTGAGCACGAGTCATGACATTTCATCACAACTTAAAACATGCACAGAATTAACATATTTAAGTTAACTATATGGTTTGGGTCATATTTGGGTGACACGATTAATAATAAATGTGTTGTATTCGAGTTAATCTATCTAACACAAAATGACACGATTAACAATTTTCCATTAGATAAGTTTGATACTAAATGTAATCTGTAATGTCCGGCTATCAATGGTAGTCTACCACGCTACTAAGGAATTTTTCACCGGCATAGTAGAAAAAAAAACTATAGAGGCAATATTGGAGATCCCGTCTTGGAGGCCCCTTGGCACGGGATTGTGGCAGTGTTGTGACCGGCGGGGCTACAAATCTCGCGGTGAACTATGAAGAGATCTGGCCAAGTGCAGCCCTGCACAAGGGAGATGTTTGACAATGAAGAGTCGAACAACGATGGCTGATAATGTGGAAAATGTCATAACTAGGGGTGTTTCACTGAACCCATAATTCTGCTCAGACGGATCTGATAGAATTGAGAGACAAACATATTGGTAATGGGTTGGGATTATTTCAATTCAATGGTTACAAATTAATAAGTTACAAACTAAGAATATGTATGTAGATTTTTGTACGTATGTTTATATCATTTCATTAAATGTTTTAATAAATAAGTATTTACATGTTAAGGTTTGAATATGTTATAGGATGTTTATTTTAATTTTTAAACTTAAATATTAATGATTATTAAATTATTGAACTATTATCTGTTTTAGTACGTTTATTTTAGTTTCTAAAGTCTGTGGATTGAATCTGTGAATCCAATCCGCATAATCTGATGATAATGGATTAGATTGGAGTGGATTTGGACTCTCACGTTTTGTTTACAAATTGAATTTTCTCAATTCGAAAGTCATGAATTGAGTCCTAATCCACCTAATCCGTGAACACTCCTAGTCATAAATATTATTGCAAGAGTTGTTCAATGGTAGCAAAACTCAACTCTATGGTTAGAAAGGTGACTTATAGCCTAATTTTTCCATTTAGGGCCATTTTTGTGACAATCCCATGGTTCGGCGGCTTCATTCATCACTTTGTTACCCCCAACAAGTGCCATCAGCAATTTATGTTTTTGGCTAAATTAGAGATCAGAGTAAATTGTTTAGGTTTATAAGCGTAATCCTATTATTTAAAAATAATAATTATTATTATTATATTGAAGAACAGTTCTTTTCGGCCTAAGATCTACGGCCTGTAAATGACCATGGAATTACAATAACGGCTAACTGGCTACGAAGTATGAACAAAGAGCATACGACAAACTTTTTTAAAAAGTGGGGGCAAAAACCAGAACCTAGAACATTACCTTTGTCCTTCCATCCAAAAAATTAAAAAATAAAATAAGAATAAAAATAAAAATAAAAACCATACCTTCTGATATTTTTGGGAATGTCATGGGTACTCTATGTTGTATTGTGCTGTGTTATCTCTCTCTCTCTCTCTCTCTCTCTCATCTCATCTACCAATGCAACTAAAAATTCAATGGTTGTAATTGAAAGTTATGGTTTTCAACGATATATATCTATATCATATGGGTGGTCACTTCGACTTGCTCTTATCATTAAATTGAATGCTGATTAAATTATCAAAAATAAATAAATACATAAATAAATGCTGATTTTTTCAATACTATACGAGTAATTTTGATACTTTTTTGGGTATTGAAAATGATGCGGAAATGTTAATATATATATATATATATATATAGCTCAAAATATTAGGCTCACAAGTCACATTCACAAGAGAAAGCCCATGCACCAAGATTACTTAAAACAACTTATCAAGAAAAAGAAAAAAACAAAAAGAGAAAAAAAAAAATAGAAGGAAATTTCAAAAAGACTTTTTTTTTTTTTTTTTTTTGAAAATAATTTAAAAAGACTTGAACGTGAATAAACGACTTATACCCTTACCGAAATTTAAGACCTCAATTTCTCCTCAGCTCAGATAAGATAATGGCAGCAGTCCACGTGGCAAAATCTATGGAGAATACAACGATAAGGCTTGTAACAGTTTATGTGGCCATCAACGTTGAAACATGATCCAACGGCCAAGAGATTCACAATCCTCACTAAAACCAAACCGAGGCCGTCGGATCGAAAAATGCCAGCTACTAGTAAAGCTTAGGTTCTATAAATACATGGTCAAGTAAGCAGAGCCAACCCTCTCCAACTGAATGCAGAACATCGAGCTCTAGTGTTTAGAAAGCAAGTAAATTTAGTTTAAACGACATGGCTACCTCCATTGTCGCTTCGGCGGCCACCGTCGCCTCCGTCAAGCGCACCGCCCCGGTGCAAGCTAGCATGGTGGCACCCTTCACCGGCCTCAAGTCATCTGCAGCCTTCCCCATCAACCAAAAGACCAACGACATCACCACCTTGGTCAGCAACGGAGGAAGAGTCCAATGCTTCAACGTAAAAACACTACTATTACCAACTATGTCGTTAGACAGAGTTTTTATTTTTATTTATTTATTTATTTATTTATTTTAATTTTATTTTATTTATTTTAATATGTCGTTAGACCTAACAGAGTTTTTACTTTTATTTATTTATTTATTTTAATTCTGAAGGGAAAGAACAAGGAAGATTTTTTTTTCGAGTAATATTTCAGGAAAAAAAAAAAAGGGTCTCAATTATCTTTGCTTCTTTCACTACAGGTGTGGCCCCCAAGAGGCTTGAAGAAGTTCGAGACTTTCTCATACCTTCCTGATCTCACTAACGAACAATTGCTCAAGGAAATTGACTACCTTCTCAGGAAAGGATGGGTTCCTTGCTTGGAATTCGAAGTCGGGGTATTTATAAATCCACTCTCTCTCCTCATTTCTCCACCAAAAAAAAAAAAAAAAAAAAAAAATCGTTTATGAAATTATGTGACATGACAACAAATAACAGATAGTTTTTGTTTGAAATGTTGTACCAAATGCAAAAATTGGCTAAGAAAATTGGAGGTACAATGTTCAACGTCACGATAGAAGTAATCAAGTTGTAAAAAATGTCGTACCAACGTTTTGGGAACCGAAAATCATGGCCTAATACTTTTACAAGATGAAAGTAAATTTTGAATTTTGTTGCGTGTGCAGACTGCTTGGATTCACCGTGAGAACAACAGGTCCCCCGGGTACTACGACGGTCGCTACTGGACCATGTGGAAGCTCCCCATGTACGGGTGCACCGACGGCACTCAGGTGTTGGCTGAGGTCCAGGAAGCCAAGAAGGCATACCCCGACGCTCACGTCCGTATCATCGGATTCGACAACGTCCGCCAGGTGCAGTGCATCAGTTTCATTGCCTACAAGCCTCCGCCCAAATAAGCTCAAAACGATCCTTCCAAGTGTTTTACCTCATTAGGAGGTTGATCTATTTGTCGTGGTTTTGAAGCTTTGTTTTTGTTTTTGTTTTTTTGTTTTTGGTTTTTAATTTCTGTTGATTTAAGTTCCCGTTCGGTTTGTACGATTTCAATGTGAAACGTTGAGGCTATGGGAATGGAATTCAAGTTTATCATACTTTGATTATTGTTAATAAGAGCTCTGGCCCTCATTATTCCTGTTGTAATTTCATAAATCAATTTCCTTTCTTTTTTTGTATTCTTTGTGTGTGTGTGTGTGTGATGCATATATATATATATATATATATATATATATCCTTGATTATTAAGCTTAAAAACTAGATTACAACACATAACATGATTAATGTTGAATATCAAAGGGTTGCCTCAAACTATGAGATTGTGTTTGGTTGTTGGGAGAGAGGTAGATGAAGAGAAAAACAAATTTATTGTTTGGAGATGGAGAGGAAAGATAAAAGATAAGTCTCCTGCGGTCCAAAATGTTATCCATTACAAATAGATGGATTCAAAAAAAAACCAAAATAAATAAATAAAAATAAATTAAAAACCATCAATACAGCATAAAAAGACTATTTTACTTTTTGAAATTATCAACACATGGTAAAATGGGTAATATAGTAATTTTATAAATGACTTTCATCCATTACTTTCAATTCTCTATCCGTTTGTGGCATTGTTTCATTTTCTAAATTGATAAAATGTGGCCAAAAATCCAAACCAAGATGATATTCTAAGCTTAGAATTGATGATTTTTTTTTTTTTTTTTTACATAATGAATAAGAGAGTAATTAGCAAGCAACAAATTAAGAACGTAAAAATACTACTTACTTTGATCTAATATAAAAGCTTAAACTGCTAGAAGACGTGCAACATTATTTATATTTCCTCATAGGTTTGATATCAATTGACATTGATTTGTGTGCGGACCAAAACAAGTCCTCAAAGTACTTTATATCTTGGCTTCAGAGTGATGATAGATAGATTAATTGGATACTTACTAACTTCCGCTAAACACCAAACTTGAAATTAAGTATACTACCAAAAAAAAAAAAAAAAAGAATAAAACAAACTTAAATAAAGCAACGGGAGCTCTGTTTTGGCTTTTTAAAAATCAAAATAGTCCGAAGGCTATCCATCTCGAATGAAGCCTTAAATTATTATTATTTTTTTGGGTGGAATCTCAAATGAAGTGTCACTCACCTGTCTGTTCCTTTCACAATGATGCGTGCGTTTGTGGTTGCTAATTTGTTCAACCACGCAAGCAATTTCAAGCCACAATTAGTTGATTGGTCTTGAATTTAGACATCCATCAACATAGACGGAACATTGAAATGACAAAGAGATGAAGTTCTTAAGATATTCCTGTCAATTATATAACTAGTAGAATTTTAAAATTTGGTGATCTAATGTTTGGACGACACTAATGACCTGTTTGGTTGGAAAGTAAAATATATAATGCTTCGTTTGGTAGGATGGAATAGAGGAAGGAAGGAAGCAGGATGAAAGAAAAGTGGACGGAAAATTATTTTGTTGATTGTTTTGTAAGAAGAAAAAAATAAAGGAAAAGAAAATATGAGGGATTAAAATTATTATAGAGCCCACCAATTTTATCTTCCCAAAAGTGAGTGGAAAACATAAATCTTCCCAATGATGATTAAAATTACTTTTTTGTCCTTAATTTTGAAGTAAAAAAATATATGAATAAATAAAATATTAATTATACAATTTTTTTCTTTTATTTTCTTAAAATAAAGGAAAACTAAAATATTTCATCTTTATTTTATTTTCTTTCACTTCCATTTTTCCTTTCCCTCTTGTTTTCTTTCTTTTTTACCAAACATAGCCTAAAGGTTGAGGGGTGACGGGATTAGTGGCTGGGTTATGGACTCATATTTATTTGGTGACAGAAAAGAGGAGAGATTGGAGTAGAAAATCTATAACAAACACAACATAAAAAAGAAATGTTTTTAATTTCGATATTGTACACCTAGAATATGTTCTTCGTGAAGTTAAATATTTGATGAAGCGAGACAGATTACTAAATCTCAAAGCTGCTAGCCTGATAGCATGACCCATTTTAACTCAAAACTGAGAACAAAAACTAAATATACCATTATTTTGCAGTCAAATCTAATTTAAACACATATACTAACAGTATGCTAAAAGAATACAGACAAAATGAATTGAACATTCATATCTAAAACTCAAAAAAAAAAAAAAAAAAAAAATTGCTATAAGTCAAAAAATTATCACTTTGTTACTCTCTCTGTGTCTCATGAATCTGGCACCTCTTCGATTCCCCTAATGCCCCAAATATCATCATCCCAAATCACATCGCCAAACAACATATTATAAGCCTCACCCATAAACTCAACATCCCAAAACGGCATCCAGAAGGAGCCCCATGACATCTGCTCGTCCACCGCGCCACTCAACCACGGCCACCAATTCTCTTGATCCCAACCAAATAAGGAACTACTCTCCGCCGTCACCTCGGAACGCATACTCGATGTGGGACTTGGATCATCACACTCGCACTCTTCTCCAGCCACCACGGCCATAACACCGCCCTCCTCTTCTTTATTCACCGCTCTCTTCTTCGCCGCCGCCGCCGCCGCCGCCGCCGAATCCTCAAACTTCACATGAACCTGAGAAGAACTATTGTTGCACTCCACATTTCTTTGCCTCTTCATTGGAAATAAAAGAGGAGTTGTTTCGGTTCTAAAGAAACGAAAACAAAAATGTCGGGGCAATTTAAGCTATGCACACAAGACTTGGAATTAAACAAATATATCCTTTTTGGTGGGAAGTGGAAATTAGATACTTTTAATGACAACTAATCACGTGCAATCTAACTTTTCCTGGTTTTAAGCACGTACCAAAAGGCAAACAAAAACAAAAAAACCTGCCAACAGATTTTCCGTATCGCATTTCTCTTTTATATTTCCAAGAGGCTAAGTATAAGTAGTTAGTTCACAGTGCACGCTTTGGAGAATAAATAAAATAAAATCTTAAATTATAATATTATATATATATATATATATATATTGTCACTTGGACTCTGGCCGTTATACTGGACATGGCTATATTCAATGAATAATGTGAGGATTCAATTAATAAAGTATTTCCATGTCGGGTGCAATATATATATATATATATGTATATATATTAAAAAGGAAATATTTATGGGGGGTTTTTTTTTTTTTTTTTTTGAGATGAGATAATAGAGAAATGTTCTAGTTGTTGAACCAGTTGAGCTTCTGCAACTGGTAGAAGATAATTGTTGGGCGTTAAAGGGATTATATTTCTGAGCAAAATGAGTGTCTTCTTTTTGTCCTTGACGGTTCAGTTTTCCCACCAACTGGTATATAGTGACAAACTGGTGGCTCCAACTGGTTTTGCAAAATTTGACACTTAAAAAGGTTAAAAAAAAAAAGGAAAAAATAAATAAATAAAAGGAAAAAGAAAAGAAAAGAAAACCCGCTTGGTCTGTGAAAGGGCAGGAGAAGATTGAGGAGGAGGCAAAAAATTGACCTCTCGTCTTGGTTTTGGGTTTGGTTGGCCATACCGCCAAACGAGTTCCAAGGGGTGCAAACAACCAAGTGGAAGAATTAACTAGATTTTTAACCCTTATGGTTTAAAATTATTTTTACCATGAATGTGACAGCTAGATTGAGTTTTCTTTCTTTTTTCACTTCTTTTAATAAACATATATTTTTGGTTATTTTAAGTTACTAGTATAGATTTAAAAAAAACAAAAAGTAATAGTGGTTTACAACCAATCAAATTATTTTTATGGAAATTATTTTATAATGATTGAAAACTTTTCAAATCAAGAGTTGGTATTTATCTACGTAAATGCTACAAATTGTAGGAGAAAATATTGACCATAGTGGGCAACGGTTCTCATGCAATTTGCACAAGTGGACCGGCCAGAATAAATGTACCGACTAGCCAGTTTGATATTTTTGTAATTTTAAGAAACTTGTGGAAAGGCAAGTAAGAATATGTAAGAATTTGATTAGAGCAGCTAAGAAATAGCTGGCCTGTATATTTCAAAACCTATTATTTTGGTTCTTCATGCCTTTAACATAGGGAGTTTATATGTTAGGACTTCACATTTTCGTATAATAGGTAGAAACTATTATTTTAATCGTTAGATTAAATTTTTAATGGTATAATAATTTATGACCGAAATAATTTGATATCGTGTGCCGTAAATATTTAGAAGATATTTGGAGATAGAATTTTGGAGGTTGGGTTGGAGACGGAGTTTTGGGGTTGGGTTGGAAATGTGTATTGTAATATAGAAAATAACACAAAAAATTGAGATGTGTTAAAAAAAAATGTCAATAGATCTTAACTTGCTTGTCTCGTTGTTGTGAGTATTTTGACGCAGGAATCATTGCATTTCGATTTGAAACGAGAAAGTTATGAAATTTAAAGTTTGAGTTTACCATAGATCTTTTTTTTTTTTTTTTGAACGGATATTGTAGATATTTGAAAATGTGAATATTGAAAAATAGTTTTAAAGTAAAAGACAAAAAAAAAAAAAAAAAAAAAAATCAGAGATAAAGTTGGAGATGTATGCCCAAACTGGTCTTTAGTTTTTAATATGAATACTCATGTATTATATTATTAAAAAATTAATCAATCGGCTAAAAATACTAATATCATTAACGTTATTCTCTTTAAAAAAAATAAATAAATAAACGCTTTAAAACTAAGGTAAACTTATACTAAGGTACAAAACTTCAAAATATCTTCTCAAGAGAAGAAAAAACAAAAAGAAAAACTCAAAATGAATAAGATAACATGTTTAGTTTTCGAAAAGAAGAACCAAAAAAGAATATTCTGGAAAGGAGAAAACAAAGTGCAGAATATTAAATTACAATTTATTGTTACTATCAACTATAACTTCCATAGTTCAACCCACCCATTAACTTCAATAGGATTTTTTTTTTTTAATTGTAGGAATTTTTTTTATATAAGAGAGAAATTCTAGGTACCTTGTAGTTTATTAGATTGGTATCTTAATGTCATCCATGTTCCTTAAGGACCTTTTTGGAACATGAAATGTAATTTCGTCCTTTTAGTATAATAGAATTTTAGAAAAGAAAAAAAATCTTAAAATTAAAAATTCTTAAGAAATAAAATGATTTACCTGTTTTAGAATTTTTTTTACAAAGGAAGAAAGAAAAGCCATATAAGGTACAGAATGATATTTTCCTTTTGAACTACAACGAACTTTACTGGGATAATGAAAAATATTAGACCCATTGGAGGGGACAATTGGAGTTGGAATTCTAAAGATTAGTTTTGAAAATGTAGTTTGACTGAAAACTGAATTGTTTGGAATGAAAAAGTGTAAAAACTTAAAATGTGTTTGAAAAAAAAATAACAATATAGATCTTGTTTTATTTTTCTCGAAATTATATGTAGTTTAAAATATCATCTCATTTCGATTTAAAATAACAATGGCATGGATTTTTGAAGTTTGAATAAGAGAAATTAGGAGATGTGAATAATGTAATTATATTTACTTTGAAGAAAAAAATAAAAAATATTGAAAAAATCTATTTGAAGATGTCCCCTAAATGGTCACTTAGAGTGTCAATATAAAATCGAAAACTATGAAATACAAAAATTATAATTTCCCTTATAAGAATAAAATGAAAACCCCAGGGAAAAAAGAAACCTCATTATGTCATTTCAAAAGAAATGGAGAAGTTAAAAAATAATAATAATAATAATAATTAGTGAACATATTCTTATTGGAAGATACTTAAAGAACGACCTTATGCATTGCCACTTTAGAGTAGCATATGTACAAGTCCTCTGTTTAAAATCTAGACCATGTACAGACTTACAGTTCAAATTAAGGCCATACAGTGTATGCTTAGAGTGAAACTATGATGCAGTATATTCTCTTCTCTTTCACTTCTAAAAATTATATGATTCCATGTAATTAGACTCAAAATATTGGATCGTTATTCGGATTATTTATGGTGTCGGTCATCTGGAAAAAAAAATTACCAATACCTTGTCAAGAATAAAATAATTTATATATTTTACGTTGGAGTTTGAAAACTTCGAATATCAGAGTTATATAAGTTACGATAGACTTTAAGATTTTTTTTTGAAGAGAACACAGTAATTTGTACATTTGAACCAGTAAATTATGATTTTTGAACGCTAAAGTTGTAAAGTTATTATGAACTTCTATAACGGTATTAGTGTTGTTATGGCATCAGAAAATTGTAAAAGAAAATGAGCAGTTTAAATCTGTATGTTTTGTTTTATATAGATTGAAATAATAATAATAATAAATCGATGGAAAAATAATAAATAAAAATTCATAAGTGCAAAGAGTAGAATTAAAAGCGTTTCTATTTACATAGCAACAAAAAAGGCCCTTTCAGAAACTAGAGGGCAAAGGCTAAACGTAACTACAAATTAAACAAATTTGTCATTGAGCTTAATTGGACCCCAACTATTTGAATCTTTACTAGGACTTTGGCACCAACATTTTTTGTCAGTATTTGGTCCATGCATATATTGAAATGAAAATACAGTGAAGAAAAATATTAGGACACCAATTTTAACTCTAATTTTTGAATATCTAACTTATGTAGTATATGAATTAATATTTTTTATTGATAAGTGTTTAAAATATTATTACATCGATTGATTTTATCTATCAATGAAAATTTTACATTTGAGTTGGTACTCAAAAAAATTAGGATTAGAGTTTTATCCCTAACACTACGTCAAAATTAATTAATAATTAAGAAAAGGGCAAAACTGACGGAGAATTTAAAAAAAAGTGGGTGGGGGGGGGGGGTGGGGGTGGGGTGGGGGGTGGTGTTGTTGTGTGGGGTGGAGAGCAAATATGTAATTGGAGCCTTTCCCAAGCAAAAGAAAGATTCCACTCCGACATGAGTCTCCGCAAAAACAAGTCCACACTTAGTTTGAGCCAGGCAAACACAACCAGACAACGCCACAGAAAAGAGATGCCCAATTGCTTACCCCATTGCGCGAATAAAGGTGCTTATAAGGAAAAAGCAGATCAGGCAGATGACCCTTTTGTGCTGCTGCTTTACAAAAGCTTTGTCTAACATACCTCCTCAAGATCGAGAGAGAGAGAGAAAGAGAGAGAATGCTTATGTAAGAGAATCGAAATTCCAATTCGTTTCAATCTCTTGAACAAGCTTTTCCGTACACGTTGAAAGCCGTCGGATATTTCTTGATCGACGATCAATGAAAAACTATCAAAGGCATGGCCTGGACACTTTTGCTTGACGCAAAAGCAAATTTTGTCCGCTGTCCTCAAAATCACCTTTAATCGAGTTTGAATCTACTACCTCATTCTTCTGTCTCAATAATATTTTATCCTCTGTTCCTCTCATTAGTGTTTTAGCTAAGTTCTTATATTCAAATAACACAAGACAACACTATTAGAAGGACAATCAATAAAACAAAAATTGAGACAAAAATCCAGACTAACAAATCTCGACTTGTCATAAAACTGCATAAGTTGAGTTGCAACCAAATGACTAACAAAGGAAACAAAACAAAGTAACCAATTGAAAATGGAAATTAAAATTCAATACAGTGTATATACAAGTGTAAATGACTGCTTAGATTGGACTCAACAGCAACTTCAATTTTTACAGATTTTCCTCACAAGCCGCTCATTGAAACTTTAAGCACTCACAAGAAATACAAATGAAAAATTCCCCATCAGACTACTAAAAATTTACAATACAAAAGATGGGTGTGGCAATCAAAAGACTTCTCTCAATCCAAACCCACACCCCTCACAAACTCCTTTTACCCTTCTTCCCTAAGCAAAACAACCTAAAAGACTCAATTTTTCTTTCATTATTTAGTTAAAATCTCATTTACATACAAGACACGTTACCTCTCTACAGAGAACCCTTTAAAACATATTTACACAATACAAAAGGATCTCCCTCTTTTCCTCCCTCTCACTTGGTAGTTTCAAAATTCTTCTCGCTCTCTATCAAAGACTGTTTTTGATTGTTTTATAGTGAACTTTTTAATCATGTTTTTTTTTTCCTATACACCTTTTGTTCGATAGGAGATGGGTTTTTTATGCGAGGGCAGGGATGCTGCAATTACGTCGATCCCTGTCCATGCAATCAAACCCCTCGACCCTCACCGCTGGTTTGTTCCCAAAATTGGCCCTCACGCAGCCTCCTTTCCTTGCGGACGATGATGTAGGTGACGACAGACCTGAGGGCGGGGGAATTGGAGCCAGCGATGGAAATGGGGTGAGCTTCTCATCCCCGAATCGAGCATCTTGAATCAATGGGTTAGCTACTCTGCTCGGCGGCGACCCGCTGAAAAATGGGGGCGACGAGGCTACTTGACTAGATGGTTCCACACCATAGCCACCCTGTAATCACAAAGATAGACCATCCCAAACCATCATCACACACAACGAAAAATTTTGATTACGATCTCTCTTGACAATTAACAAAATCTTCACAAATCAAACTACAAATCACATGGTAAAGATCAAGTCTTTTTTGTTTTTAACCATCAGACGAATAAAATCCGACATTAAAAACCGTTTTTAAACCACCACAAGAAAACAATCCGACATTAAAACCGACACGGTGTTCAATTATGAAACTCCAAACCAGTAAATATCTCCCTTGATTATCAACAAGAACATTTATTTTTAGGTATGAAATAACTTTCCCGGTAGATCGACCACCTAAAGACACAAGAGAGAGAAAGAGATAGAGAGAGAAAGGGCAAAGAACGGACCTTTGTGAGGATGGCGTCCAAAAGATCTGTCCCTGCTCTTGAATCACATAGCTCCGACTGGTGGCTGAAATTCAATTAACAAAAAATTAGTGACCGAATTAATTGAATTAAAACAAATCAAATTAATTAAATTAAATTAAATTAAATTAAAGTTGTGTTCTGAACAAGGAAAGAAGGAAAGAGGTAATTACTTAATATGATATCTGAGAGATCTGACTGGGTGGTCGTGAACGGCCGCGCTTAGGAGGCCGACACGGCGAGGCTTTGGACAGACGACAGGGTCTCTTAGGTCAACGGACGAGCCTGATCTGATCTCTTCGAAAGCTGAAAAGCCGTTCTGTCGTTGGATCCGATTCATCTTCTCTCCTTTGGCTCGTCTCAAGGAACAAAAACCTTCTTCCATGGAAAATAGGAAAAAAAAAAAAAAAAAAACAAAAATTATATTAACAAAAGAAGAAAATTCAACTTTCGAGCTATCTACAAAAACAGACCCTTAACGTGTCTACTGTTACGAGATCAAGATCTGGTCAAACGAAAAAAACTTGGAAGCAATTTTGCCAGCTGCCATGGTTGACAGCTTCAAAATCGGAGCCACATGTTGGAATTACTAATTTGTTCCTATCGAAATCCAACGGACTCGAATAGATCTGGCGAAAACCAGTTTCTGTACCTTCTATTTTTGCGAAGAGAAAAAAAAAAACGCTGAAATTCACTGAATTTTCTCGCGATTTCATCAGAGCGAGAAAAAGAAGGAAAATAAATTCCTTAGCTTCTCAGATCTGGAAGCGTTTTTCCTTTGAAAAAAAGAAAAAAAAAATTACAAAAATCGGAAGAACATCGGAATTTTTCTCAGCAAATACAACGAAGCGCCAGATCTACGAAACGAAAACTAAAAATTCGACAAAGTCGGCGATCGAACAAGATCAACAGCGAAGAGTCAAAGGAGAGAGAGAAAGAGATTCACCTTAGCTTAACTGTACAGCTATAGCTCCTGGCAAAGAAACTCTTCTCGTCGGAATATAAAAGCTATTATTATTGACAAAAAAAAAAAAAAAGGAAAATAGAAATAGAAAAGAAAAAAAGAAAGAGAGAAAAAAAATGTAAACGAAGCAGGTTAGACTCAGGCGTCAAACAGGAAAGAACGATGTCTAGAGCGGTTGCTCCTTATTTATAGCGGCACAGGCAAAAAGGATGAGAGAGAGAGAAAGAAAGAGAAAGCGAAAGATTCTGCATTTAGTTAATGAACGAAAATTCATTTACATAATAATTTATTTAATAAAAAAAAACTTACAAAAACAGAAGATTTTTACGTTGGGTAAAATAGAATTTTTATTCGTGGTATAACTTAT
Source organism: Ficus erecta (assembly GCA_008635985.1). NCBI lineage: Eukaryota > Viridiplantae > Streptophyta > Magnoliopsida > Rosales > Moraceae > Ficus > Ficus erecta. The sequence continues at coordinate 177,123 of BKCH01001251.1, forward strand.
GATAGGAATAGGTAGGGTAAAATAAAATTTTATCATAAAAGTTTTTAATTTTTAACGTCTCAGATTGTAAAAGAATCATCATATACTCCAAAAGATAGATTATCACATATCATATTCGGTATTTAAATATCCATTTCAAGATAAAATTTATGATAAAAATTACAGGTTACATCAAATAGATTGATATAAAAAAAATTAAAAACATTTAAAAAAATTATAATTAAAATTGAAATTAACATCTATAATATTATTTTAAAGTTTTACATTTTTTTTAGGGAAAATTTACATTTTATGTGATCTCATATTTAAAAATTATATATAGTTAGTTCTTCTAATTTTCTAATTTTTTAATTATTTTTCTGTTTAATTTTTTTTTATAAGATATTTTTTGGTGTATATTATTTTTTGAAAAATTATCTAAATTTATGTTTGATTCACTCATTAGAGATAAAATTTTTAAATTAAAATTAATTATAATTTTTATTAATTTAAAAAAATAAAAATTTAAATAGAAATATAATTTAATTAGAATTGGATTGAAATAAAACGAAATACTAGTTGATTGCCCCACAAAGGCGGTGCCTCCTGGGAGAAATGAGAAATTCCATTGGGTTAAGCGCCTAATCAAATCCATAAAGCTTCGGAAATTTGGAAAATGGGATATTTATTTTATTTATTAATTTCCTTTGTGGCATTGTTTTCCTTTTTTTTTTTTTAATAATATTTCTTTCCACAGAAAATATCGTTGCGTAGATAACAAATACCATTCAGCCGACCCTCGAATTACGAGACTGGCGTTCAACGGTTGGTGGCTTACCACACGAAATCTCGCCACCTGATTGCAACGCGTGTCCCTGAGTTGCGGGTCATTGAATGGTGTAGATTGTGTGAACGTGGTCGGTGGACCTTTTCTTTTTCTCTTTCTCTCTCTCTCTTTTTTTTTTTTTTTTTTTTGGAACAAAATCGAAATTATTGATTAATAAGTGATGGTCCTGTTGGAGATATTTACGATTCCTTCTAATTAGGGCAAGAAAAAGCAGCACTTTCTTCAGCCAAAAAAAATTAAAAATTAAAAAGCTGGCTATTTATCAAATTTTTAGTGAATAACGAGACTGTTGATAAAATTTATGATAATGATAAAATATTATTTTGGCTGGAGTAGTCCTGGCCGGCAGCGGAGAAGATGATTTAGGAAGGATTTTTTTTTTATTTTTTATTTTGGTAATTAAAGACATAATCATATGAAATAGGGTGCACAAGAAATTTTGTGTACATATATTATTTAAACCATTGAAATTAGATCTAAGGGTCAAAAATTTTTACTCCATCAATAAAGTAAAAACATTACCCCATTATAGAATCTCCATTTTTTTTTGGGGGAAATAATAGATAAGATTTTTACAATAAGTTATGATGAGAGATATCAGGTATCTTTCTCATCTGTGGGGTTATTTAACTGTAATCGAAGATCTTAACAAGAGGATGCTTATAAATCAAGTGAAATGATATTGTCCAATAAAATGATGTTTTTCCACGATTTATATATATGATATAAAACTTAACAACATGAATTCTGTCGAATTAATGAACAATATTGTTACAAATTTAGCCAAAAATAGAACTAAAAAAAAAGCCAAAAAACCTTCTTTTTTACTTAAAAAGTAGCATTATTACACTTTGGGTGCGCTTATCAAAGCGTAAAAGATTGGAAAGTAAAGTAAAAAAAAATAAGAAGAATAATCATTGATTTCGTTTTTAGTATTTATTTAACTATTAGATAGTGTAAAGGGAAACAATGTCATTCAATTTATTTACTGATCTTAAGTTTTATTTGACATTTAAGTTCAACTTCAAATAAATTATATTTTTTCATCTCAGTTTTTGTCTTTTTATGAAAAGTCAACAAATTTTATAACTAGTTTTTGAAAAGTCAACTAACTCCAACTTAAAAAATTTCATCTCTAATCGACGAACCAAACGCGAGCTTAGTATCTTATTAATGTAACTAGTTAAATATCTTTTTAAATAATAAAAAAAATTAGCATATGAAAACTTATTAATGATATCAAGTAAATTTGATATTTATTCCTTTCGACAAGAAATCAATACGAAAGGGATGTAAGGGTTGGCATTCCCTTTTTTCATTTTCTATATTGTGTGGGATCCACTAAATTCTCATTCTCTATTTTGTAAGTAAACGCATGGTTAAGTGAGAAAAAAGAATGACTACTTAGTTTCCCTTTCCCTTCGTTACAAAATAAACGTGCCCTTAGTTATTAACATAATTCTTTTTATCTATATTATTTAATTTTTAATTTTTTTTATGCTGAGAATGGAGGAATTCGAGCTATACATTTTTTAGTGAAGTCAGGTATGAGATTACCTCTAGACTATATATGCAACTGCAAATTAGATTTATATTTATTTTTTCTTATTTACAATAATTTTTTTTTAATATGGTATAAGAGAATTTAAACTCCCTAACTTATAATGGAGTCATGTATGCGATCATTGATACGCTATTCCTATAATCACAAAGTTAAGTTTTTATATTTTTATTAATTTAAATATATATATATATATATATATAAAAGTGAGTTATTGTAGTTGTATTCTTTTCAGAAAGAGTAGGTTGATGAGTGAATATTGTGTTTTTTTATTTATTCTGGTTCTTAATTCTATTTATCTCTTCCTGTTTTATTTCTACCTCCCAAGTGGTTTTATTCTCCTCATTCCGTCTTTTTTCTCTATATTTCACATCTTCCATCATATCCTATATTAATTTGGTATCAGAGATAACCAATTATATATGATGGCTTTTGAGAATCTCAGGGAATTTTAGTAAATGGAGAAACTACTTAATAAAATAATTTTTTTTTGATTAAAAAAATGATCTGATAGTGATCTCGTCATTTTCCGTTTCGATACACCATACATGTAGGGTTTACAACTCCCCTAAGTTGGCAGGAGATTCAAACATCTGACTTTCCGATTGGTGAGATCCTTAAGGCTCTCTCCCATACCAACTCATCCACCCCTACGTGGGCTGAAGAGAGAAATCAATTAGTTGTTGAAATTGTCAACCTTAAAACTACTGCGAGTCTTGAATGAATGATCAATTAACGCGGTCGAAAAACTTACTTGCTCAACTTATTGATTTGATAACCAACTATATGATGACTTTTGAGCATCTCATGGAATTTTAGTAAATCGAGAAACTACTTAATAGTCGATTTTCAGTCCATAACAAGCGAGTTATATTATACACCTACCTGAGAAAACTTATAATCATGGAATAAATAGTGGCAAAGTTGCTTGCGCAGGTGGAGATTGTGGCTGAACAGGTAGTTGACTGACAATCAACTTTCAGTAGCTTTTCGCTTCATCGGAATTCTTTCGGATTCACTAAAGTAGTCATAGTTTCGTCAAAAGATCAAAGAGTTGAGTAAGTCGAACATCAATCTGAGTAAAATTGAGCATCCATCTAACTCTTCAGGTTGATAACTTCAATAGCCAAAATTTTTTTTTTTTTTTTTTTTTCTAGAAGAGTTTTGAAAAGTAGTGTTTTATTTTTTCAAAGAAATCAAGAACGATATACTAAGCTCTAATACCAAATGACATAAGATGGGATAAAAGATAATAATTTATATATGAGAGACAAAATTAAGTGGGGACTAGAAATGTAAATGTATAGATTGACATGAAAATTTCATCAAATAGTTGTTAATGTAATTTAAGAAAAACATATGAAATATCGTTTAGAATGATAGGGGATGGGCACTCACAGAGTTTATGTGCAAAATAATTTGAAGTAGGAACGCATTGTTCATCGTGTGATCAACAAATTAAAAATACAAATTGGACAAGCCATCTACTAACTGTTAGACGACTTAGCTAACAAAATTAAAACTACTTTAATCTTGAATAGTTTCACTACTAGGGTTCATTAATTAAATCCACCCCATCTAAAACTCTCTTTTTCTCTTCTTTGAATATTTATTACCAACCAACCCTAACTATAAATTAATTCTTTTTAATATATATATTTTTGTTTATTTATATTATCCCGTGAAATTAGGATCATATTGCCTTTTCTTCTTAAATAGTCACGTGGGGGCAGACTGCTTCAAGGAAACGGGGGAAATAACCAAACATTTGGTTTATTTTATTTTATTTTAATTTTGTTTTTTAATTAAAATTTAATTTTATTTTATGAAAAATGGTTTTTTTTTTTTTTTTTTTTTTTTTTGGATACCTTGTGGGGATGTGAAGGTTCGTTTCCTCAACTTGGGAATAAAAACGACACATCTGGCGGTGTCCCGTCCATGAGGAGGAAAAGAGAGAGAGAGAGAGAGATGCATATTCCTACAAATCGAGTGGCATCTATTTAATTAATTAATTAATTAATTATTCTTTCTTTTCTTTTCTTTTCTTTTTTTTTTTTTATGCCCCTTGTCTTGGTCGTGTTGTAGTTGTCAACGACCAATGAATTTGGTCCCACATTTGATTTCCTAAGATTCCAATCGTGATGCATTTGGACTTTGGGGACCTCGCTATCCTCCACCACTTGATTTGTTGTTGTTTGTGTGTTTATTTTAATTCAATTATTTTCTTTTCTTTTTCTTGACGTGAGATTTCAAAATAATTGTAATTTATTGTGTTGTGTTTGTTTTGTTATTTTTGTTTTCGTCTATTTGCATTGTTCCTATAATTGTGTTATTTTATAAGTATTTCTTTCTTATGATTCATGCAAAGCACTACAACAACAATGATGGTTGGCGGTTCGCAGTTTCATGAAACTGCGAACCATCCTAAATCCTAACCAATAGTGGCGGAATTAAAATATTTTTATCCGTGTGGACACTATATAAAAAAAAAAAAAGATAATATTTAATTCGATAATAATATAGCTATTTATCAATTATCGAATAGGGATACAAATAGATTTTTCTCACAATTTGTGGGAACTATTATTATTTTAAAAAAAATTTGTTACAAAACTTGAAATTTCAAATTAAAGTCGGGTGGGGCAATTGTCTTCATTCAGCTTTAAGTGGCTCCGACATTGCTAACCGTACTATTTAGAAATTTGAGATACTTATTAGTTTCCCTATAAGCCGGTTGTTGGCTTTTCATAGTGCACCCTGCTATGTAAGTGCCTATTTAATCTGTTGATATTTTTAGACTCATGGATGCAAACTTTTTGTTTTGATTTAATTTCTTTTCTTGATTTATTATTCTCTCAAGAGTTTAGTTAATTAGCATAAATTTTTTTAAGGATAATACTTTTTTGAAAAGAATTTATTAAGGATAACACTTCTATGAAAAGAAAAAAAGAAAAAGAAACATATAGTATTAATATTAGTGGGACAAATTTGACAGTAAAACATTTAAGTGTTTCGGAGGTGTAATTACAAGCATTTAAGAAAAGGTGTTTCAGTGGCACAGTTAGGAAAAAGTATATGCGAGTCACATTTAAAAATTTTTATTTTAGAGGACTACAAAAAAAAAAAAAAATCAAGTAGAGGTACATTTCAGCAAAGTAATTTCAATAGGGAAAAGTTAAAAAAAAAAAAAAAAAAAAACGAGAGAGAGATATTAAAAAAATATAAGGTTTAAAGAAAAGACAAAGGAGATGAAACATGCATTTTGGTGGTATATAATATTTGTATAGATATTTTAGGGAAGCAAAAAAAAAAAAAAAAAAAAAGAGATTCTAGTAGTAAAACCAGATAAAAAAAAATTATTAAGAGGTAAAAGTAAGAAAATAATAATAAAAAGTGTCGACTGGAAATTTTTTTTGTTTAAATATGCCACATTTGAAAAAAAAAAAAAAAAAAAAAAAAAAGAAGGTAAATTAAAGAAAAGGTATTTATTAGAAGTTATTTGAGAAGGTCATAGGAAAATAAAATCATTATGTTGGGATGCATTTGATAAAAAAAAAATGGTGGGCCAATTAGTAAAAAAAGAAGTTATATATATATATATATATATATATAGATATGTGTGTGTGTGTGTGTAAAGAAGTTATTAGGAGGACACATAGTAATATTTTAGGGTATTACTAGAAAGAGAGAAAAAAAAAAAAAAAAAAAACTTAAATCACGCATATTGAGGAAAAAACGTATACGTGACGGCGACAAATCAAAAGAGAGACATTTCAATAAGATACATCTAACTATAATAAAAGTCAAAGATAGTGAAAGAAAAAAAAAAAACAAAAAACAAAAACAACAACAGTAAAAAAAAAAAAAAAACTAAAACGTACTTAAAAAAAAAAAAAGAAACAACTAAAAGAGAGTTTTTAACCAAAAAGTGTATTTTAGTTGAAACTTGAAACTTCAAACACTAACCCATATTGGCATTTCTTATATATAAAGAAAAGATACAAAGACATAGATATATATATATATATATATATGCGTAAATAATTTTTGGTTTTCACACACACCATGCATTTTAGATTAAACCTGAGAAGACCATACATATACATATATAAGCATTCTAAATATAAAAATAGGAAAAAAAAAAAAAAAAAAAAAACCAACAACAACAATCTACCGTCGCTTTGTTTCTTGTCCCCTCCCTCTTAACTCATTCTCGTTGGCTCTCTCACTCTCACTTTCTCTCTCTATTCCCTCCTCTTCATCTTCCCCTCAAAATTCCCAAAAAATAGAGATGACCACTCCTTGAAACTCGTTGTGCAGCCAAAATTTAATTGTTCCCATATTTCAATATTGAACCCAGATTGTTAGACACTTTTAACATATTGAACCCTTGTGTTCGGAAAATCTTTTTGAGACACCTTATTTAGAAAAATACCATTATGATATTCTGAACTCATTTTTTGGGACATGAAATGGCCTTTACAAGCCCTTTTAGTTTTAAATAAATTTTTAATTGAAAAACACAAAATATAAAAAATAAAATTTTTTGAAGAAAGGAAAAAAAAAAAAAAACACTAAACAACTCTTTTATGGCTTGTTTACTTTTCAGCAATAGGGAATCGAAATAGGGAATAAGAATCAATCATATATTTACTTACCTATTTTTATCTTGGAATGGGAGTGAAAGTGTGTGGGACCCACACTAATTTGGGAATGAATAAGGGGATTGGCATTCCCAAGCCCCTCCCACCGGATTAGTACTCTCACTCCTGATATTAAAGTTAAGTTACTATTTGATAGTGATTCCGACTTTGATTCCTGGAACCCAAGTAAACAGCATATTCTGACTCCTAATCCTGATTCCGAATCCAGTCCACTCCAAATCTTACCCACTCCGATTCATGATCACTCCGATTACAGGTAAGTAAACATGTCATTAATAACTATAATGAAAAGAACTTTGATCCTTATCATAACAAAAAAACCAATTCTAAGGATAAGGGAATGAAGCGATGTGAATTTAAGAGGACTCAAACGTCCAACGTCACAAATCCTACTTCATTGGTGAGTTCATTATCGACACATTATGGGAAACCCTAGAAACCTTTGTCCCTTACTTGGACCTCGTACACCATTGCAATGTCTTTTTGCCCTTCTTTGCGAGATTTTCTCACCCCACTACCACGACGCACTAAATCTCCACCTCCCTCCAAATTTCCTTCGACCAACTACTCCTTCCCGTGTGATCTCCACCGCGCCCTCTGCCATAGTGCGATCTCCTCCGCCTACCCCCATCGAGAAACACAAAAGAGAAAGAGAAAAAAGGAGCTGAGAGAGTTTTTTTTTTATTTGTTAATTAAAATTTTTAAATTTTTTAAATATTATTGGAATTTTTGAGATAAATGTTGGAATTTTTTAATCATTCTGATCTCAAGTTTAATCCATCTTGATTATTTTATTTTATTTTTTAAAAGAATTTCAATTGGATTATTTAACTTTAAGTATAAATTTTGGGAGGAAATTTGTCTGTCCACTTATTTTTTCAACTTCCCTGTGTATCTTATATCTTGAACTTGCCAATTTTCGTCCAAAATATAAGAACACGAATAATTTTTTTTTATTTATAGTTTTAAGTTCTACTGATAACATGTGTTACGCTTTAAAATTTGGAAAATAAAATCATTTCATGATCTGTAATTTGGGAAAAATATGAAATTCGTCTCGATACTAACTATGCGAACATGGTCATATGCAATCATAAGGCTGTTGCCAATGGCGGAGGAAGGGGGGTGGAGGGGCCATGGCCCTCCGTCCCCCTAGCTTTTTTTCTTTTGCTTTTTTTTTTTTTTGTTTTGTTTTTTTGTTTTTTTGTTTTTAATATATTTTAAATTTTAATATAATTGGTATGTGTGTAAATTAATCTTGACATCTCTTAAATATTTTAGGAAGATTTTATTTACACCCACAATATTGATAAATATCTCCACAAAGTTAATAAAGATTTTTAATGCATTTTTACCCTACAAGAAAATTATTTAAAACCATTAAAAATGCTCATACCCCCATTTATAACTATAAATGAAAATATTTTTTTTTATAAAACAATTAAAAAACATACATCACATTAACCACACAAATGAAAATAATATTTAAAAAAACCCTAAGAAATTGTTCTAAACTCTACATTGTTTTCATCAATTTCTTTTCTTAAGAAATCTTTATAACTACATGAAAATTTTCAATGGGGATTCAAGTGAAATAAAAATAAAAGAAAGATGTCTCTTAAAGAGCCAATAACTATTGAAATATTTAGTTTTAATTTTTTTAATTCATTAGTACTATGTGTTCCCTCCCCCCCTTCCTTTCAGTATTTGAAAATGATTTTATATGGGTTTTTATATGATTATTCTTTTTATTTATTTTTTCTTGCTATGTTCATTTACATGGTTCTATATTTACGTATTTTTTTAAATATAGTATGACATTTTTTGATTTTTGATTTAGACATTGCTTGAGTTTTCTTTTTTACTATATCCTCTCCTTTAAAAAAAAAAAGAAGACACTTTATGTTTTATTTTTGAGAATGAAAATATATCTTTATTTTTTAATTATTTAGATTTGTTAATTTATTTTTAACAAAATAAATTAAATTTAAATAAAAGTGAGTGTATGAAAGGGTTTAATGTGGTATTATATAAAAAGTATCTATAAAAGTATAGATTTACTATGTTTATATTAGAAAACATTTACTAGGTGAAGATATTTATCAATATTATAGGTGTAAAAATAACTACTTATATTTTATTGGGCAAACAATTTAGATTTTAAGAAATAAAATAGTTTTATTAAAAACATATACATTAGTGGGTCTAGTGGCTTAATCAAAAAAAAATTTTTTGGCCGTCATTGGCTATTGTGATATGTCTTTGATATTTATGAAGGAAAATATTTGTTTTGGCCTTAAATTAATGAAGATGATCATCTTATCCAAGCATTCGGCAAAACTTAATTGATGCGCTTTTGTTTACGAATTGAATAGATATGTGATAAACCTTGCCAGTAATATTCGGATTTTCTGATAAATACTTTGCTAACAATTCGACACAAGAGTTTCAAAAGTTTCTAAAAAAGCATCACCATTATTACTCTTTTCATTTGATTGATCACTATTATATAGTTTCATGAGAAATTGATAGAACAAATAAGCAATGTATGTAACTCAAAGATGAAAATGAATAAAACAATTAAATATCATAACCTCATTTTTTTTAGAGCATATGAAAAATTATTTGGATCAAGGCTAATAATTTTTCAAACAAAGTATTTGACTTTTTAATTTTTAAAAAAATATATATATTTAACAAGAATATATATTGGAGATTTTAATTAAATTAAAAACTTGAGAGAGATATGTGTGTGTGTGTGTGTGCGTGCGTGTGTGTATATTGAGTGGATAGGCATGCACATATTACGTGCATGAATGGGGTAAATTGCCCATAACAACTTGGTCAAATAACATGAAATAAATTAAGGTGTGGCTTAAGTTTTGGAGGACACTGATTAAATCACATTTTGTATCAATTTAAAAAATGGTATAAATCATAATAAAATGTATGCTTGTGCTTTTGAAATTAATAATGGTGGTATTAACCATTAAGGAGGCTATACTTGTAATTGAAGGAATTGATCTACGTTAATCACCATTTCAACAATAACACTACACTTTGAGGGAAAAACAAAGGAAACAAAAGACAAAAAAAAAAAACAAAACAAAACAAAACAAAAAAAAAACAAAAAAACAAAAAAACAAACAAACAAACAAGAACAATACACAATTTCTACGTCCATTTTAACTTGTTCCGATTCTGAGTGAGGCGATATTTAAGGACTCTTAAAGGCTGAGAAAACTTTGAATTTTCAATGAAATAATTCGTAAAATACAAAGACTAAACCTCGAAAATTTAGACTACAAAACTCTGACTGCATATGTTAATTAATTACTAATTTGTTTGTCTACCAGATCTTTGAACCTCCAATCCAAACCTTACTTTTACAATTCAATTTTTATCTTTTTCATTTAACTTCATTATTCATATAGTTTTGTAACTCAAACTTTAAAAGTCCATAACTTTACATAGTAAGTCCAAATGAGATGATTTAAAAAAAATGCATAGGATTTCGAGACGAACGAAAGAAACTCCATATTGATTTTTTTTTTTTCCGAACACATTTTAAGTTTTTATACTTTTTAACTCAAGCAATTCAAATATTTCAATAAACGCATAATCAATCTAAATATTAATTCTACAATCCAAACTTTAACACCAAATGTATGCTTAGCTTTTGTTTGGTAAGTTAGTTAGAGATGAAATTTTTTAAATTGAAATTAGTTTTTTTTAAAAAATTAATTATAAATTTTATTAATTTTTAAAAAATTAAAAAAATACAATTTAATTTAAGATGAATTCAAACATAAAAGGAGCATTAGTCTTGAATATAAACAATCTGTATGTGATTAACGAGTGATTAGAGACCTGCCATCAACCATTCAACCACGTGGTACCCATGTGGGTCCATTATTTTATAGATTGTGAGACTGTCGTGTCTCATTTGGCATGCCTCTTTTCACACAAAATTATAGTCTATTATCCCCTAATTAAAAAATGTGGTCGCGTGAATAGTATAATAATAATTTTATATTTGATATAAGATAAAATCTTAAATTGATATCAGTTGTATCAGTAAAATCTAATAAAACTCGAGTAGAAGGATGTATATAGATACTTGACAATAGAAAAGTACCTCGGCACATTAATAATTGAACGCAAGCTCTTTTTGACAAAATACGAAAGCTTCTAATCGATTGAAAGCCAATATCCTGTAGCACAAAGATGATCACTAGCTCTGCATAAAAATAAATATAGCAGAATCAAAACACACAAGTTGCCAAACCTTAGATATGACGAACAAACAATTAATTCAGAGGACGGAAAAACCACCTAAAAGTAAATATTCCGTTAACACAATCCCATTAACATAACCATCTCTAATAATATTTAAACTTTTAATATTCCACTAACACAATCATCTTTTTATATTCAAAAATTATATATTTTGAACCCTAATATCGAAATAAACTATAAAGAAAAACTTATCATAAAAATTGTACTTTTACTACTCTATATCAATAGTTATTAGATTAATTTTTCAACAGTCTAATCTATAACTTGTAGAACTATTATGTTGCAAATTTTTAATATGAACTCTAAATTATATCGACAAAAGGGATCAATCTTTTTTTTTTTTTTTGAAAGAAACAAAAGGGATCAATCTAACAACATTATTTATTAATCGGATAAAAGTACAATTTTTATCATAAATTTTGCTAAACTAAAATGGATTTCTAGTTTAAAATTTTGGTTAGGAATCTACAAGCATCGAGCACAAATTTTTTCCCCCTATGTTTCTCTGGCAAAGCGGCTCTGGACACAATAATAGCATGAATAATATCTGCAGTTTATTTATTTATTTTTTTTTGTTACACTTTTTGCTCAGGAAACAACAAAAATACGTGGAGGATTTTTATTGCTCACAGCTTACACCAACATGAATCCTAACTTTTCCAGATATTTTTTTCCCCACACTTTTTTTAAAGTAGATTTTACTAAAGTCTTGATCCAGTTGTAACCCAAAAGAGGCCGTTTAGTTTTAGGAGAAAATTTGTAAAATTTGTCAAATGTTCAGCATATGATGCCTACAATTTGAAAGCTGTATAACATTCATACGTGGAAAAATGTTTCTGGTCATTATTCCAACTTCTTTCACAACTGTAGGGCAAAAAGTTATCTTTTTTAACTTTCGTTTTTCTTTTTTCTTTTTTTTTCTTCCCCCCTCCTAAAGCAATAATTTATGGAGAAATCTTGTGTAATACTCACTCATGTGAGTTAAAAATGTGGAGAGCAGCAAGCATAATTGAACGACCATGTGAGGGAGAAAAACTTTAACATGAAATTTTGGTAATGTCACTTTTTGTTGTTGGAAAAGATTTACTAAAAATAAGCTAAAAAAAAAGGAACAATTCTATAACAAGTTATTTCCACAGGTAAATAGCAGTTTCAAGAGGTGAAAATGGGAAAAACAACATGTGACAATGAATGACATTTTAGTGTTGGATATTTAAAGTAATGACACATAACTACCACACGTCATTTTTTTTTTTTCTTTTACCAAATCATGATGAAAGGACTTAGTCTCCGTTTGATAAGTTAATTGAATATGAAATTTTTAAATTGGAGTTGGTTGATTTTTTAAAAATTAGTTATAAATTTTATTGACCTTTTATAAAAAGATAAAAATTGAGATGAAAAAATACAGTTTAATTTGAGTTAAATTTGAATACCAAATGGATGTTTAAAATTTTATAGATTGTTTTGAGATGTTTTAAATGACAGAGATCAAAATGGAATTCGCTTTAAATCCGGGGACACAATTTGAAATTAACATATAATTAAGTGATGATAAAGCTATAAGGTCTTCTATTCTCAAGGGGGTTATGCTGGTGTTCACTGCTCATTAAACTAATTGATAAGTGATAAGAGAGATCAAAATACTCTTTCGTTTCTGTTTTGTATTTGTCTTTTGTTTTGGATGTGATTTCACCATCAAAGGTTAGGCCCTTGCAATCTAAACCCCAAAAAAATATAAAATAAAAAATCTTTGGTTGGTATGACAACCAATTATTTCACATGCTTTTGTCTAAAACACAAATTACAACCCCAAATCACTCCATCCAAGTCTTTCTTTTCTGCTCTTTTCTTTTCTTGTTATATATATATATATATATATATATATATATAACTTTTTTGATTTGTGCTTTATGGATGAGTAAATCCAAATCATTAGACATAATGATAGAAATTTTCATGCGTCATGGCCCTCTTCATTTTCATTTTCATCATTTTGTCAAATTGGAGGGTCTATGTGTACAAAATATTATTTTATTTATTTCCGTTTTCTTTTAATTTATTATATTTAAAAGAGTCAGAATCGGTCATGTTTTATTTGTTTGTCACATAATCGACACGTCATTATTATATAGTGATCACATCATCATCATATATAAATTTTTTATTTTTTATTTTTTACTTCATTTGTTTGTTATGCACCCATACAACTAGCAAATACTAAAATAATGAAAATAATTTGGGTTTTAACGGTGTCACGTCACCCAGCAATATTGGTTGATTATGCACATGCTAAAATTTATGTATATCTATAGGTTCAATGTAAACAAGTTTTGCAATAATTAAAAAAAAAAAAAAAAAAGACCAAGCTTATCGACAATAACAAGCTGGAAATTAAGCAAAGGATGATGTGACAGCAATCCATCTTAATCTGGTTCTTATTGACCACCATTTCGCGACATTAGATTTCCACTTAAGAATATTAACAGTGTTTGAATGCTTCCAACTAGGAAAATGAGAAACCCTTTTAGCATTATTGACCTAAAATAAATTAATAAATATAAGAGAGATGACTCCGTCATATGTGTGGAAGAAATCCTTCATAATACAGTTTTTTTGACTGACAAATTTTCATAGAATTCTGATATCATAACACTTAAAAATTAGTCAATTTATAATTGATTGATCCGATCCGATCTGATTTTTTTTTTTTAATTTTAATTTTTTCATAAGCCATCACAAAATTTTCCTTGGGCTTTAAGAATAGTAAGGATAAAGACTCAAATTTAATAATTCTTTTAGAGGTTTGAATTTGTTTAGAATAGAATAAATTTTTTTTAGATTTATCCAAGCCAAGGCCTAAGGGCATGCCTGACCATTGCCTCCTCAAAACGTCCACACTGGCAAGAGACAAAAGGAAACTTCCAAGTTATATATAGAAATCTAGGATACTATTTGCCAAAAAAAAAAAAAAAAAAAGATGCTATTTGCAAAAAATTATCTTAATATTTAAAAATGAATAGATACAATAGCAAAGTGCTCCAAGGATCCGGGAAAGAATGAAAACAGCAGAAAGCAGGAAACTGCTAAAACATCCTCAAATGTGTCACTAGTTGCTTTCAAGCAGAAGCTTGTTCGGCTGAATTGGCACCAGCGGCGGCAGCTCTTTTCTTGGCGAAATATTCTTCTGCGCGAGCGAGGTTTTTAGCAACAGATGGCTTTACCCACTTCTTCCGTCCAGGTAGTATGGTGAGGGAACAACCAGCCGCCTCAAGCTTCTCCTTTGCAGATGTCGAAAAGGCACGGGCCTTTATGTTCAGCTTCACGCTTAGCTCCCCATCACCGAGTATCTTGAACCATTTAAACAAGAAGTTTAGTATTTGCAATGAGAAAAATCATTCATCCAAAGCTGCTGCTGCAGCCTAGGCAAGCACACAGAACTATTTACGCTGCAGAAAGCAGTTTCTTCATTGATTGCGGAGACCAGAAACAGGATAAAATCATCATCATACAATTTGAATCGTATAGGCGGTTTGACAATACTCTGGCCGCAGGGACAAAGGCTTAAATTTGTTTGCAAAATGATCTTTTCTGTGCTCAATATAGAGTTATGTAAGCAAACCACAGAATTAATAACATAAACGGCACCGTACTTCCATGGACCAACTTAGAAAAGAATGGTGTTATGTCTGGAAAAATTAAACCCATATTTAAAAAGGATCGAGTTATCCTTACCTTCAATGGCAGTCTTCTTTCTCTTCCTGATGGGTTGATCAAACCTATGCGCTTCAAAGTTTCCAGTGAGACCTCGTCGCCTTCTTGAAATCCTGCAGCTTCTATGTCTTTCAAGTTCACAGGGACGTATTTAGGTAACCCCGCGTGCATGCCTTGTAAGAAAGAGAAGGGAAATACATTCTTTAGTTCAAGTAATCAGAGCCTTCGTTTGATTTGCACTTGAGCGAACATATGTTTGCTCGCCCCAAGACTCGGACAATTGCCACATGAAAAAAGGACAGTAATCCAACAATAACCTTAAGGGAAAAACAACGCAATCATTTTTTTTTTTTTTTCCTTTTTGTCTTATTTTTTGTTTTAGTTCACCAGAAGGAATTAGTTCTTCCAAGACCAGCTTCTTTATTTTTTTTCTCACTTTATTTTTTTAAGAAAACAAATTTCATGCAGACAAAAAGAAGAAATAATGAAGCACAAAGCAAGGAGGACAGCAAGACAACCCGGATAAAGAGTTCGAAAAAAAGGGAAAAACCGAGAGAGCTAGTGTAAAAAATGAATTGCCAAATCAACTATTGCCACCACCAAACCAAATCTCAAAACTGCAAAGGACTAAAGTCTTTATCTTCATGCAACAGAATTGCAATCCAAGATTTCATTTTATCCCATTCTTCGTTGATACCACCTTCGGACTAGAAATGTTAAAAATGCTCCTCAAGTAATAAGAAAAGGCAATAAAATCCCCATGAAATGAAAACGGTTGCAAAGGGATTCAAAAGCTAGAAGTTTGGCAATAACGGTTCATGGATGAAGATGCATTAAAAAACCGCGCTTGACCTCAAATTGGCATTCGTCTCAAGCATCCTAATTGGATACGTATTTCTGCCCTCATCAAATAAGATATAAAATCACTCTCAGAAGTGAGGTAGTAAACAATAAGTTGACTACACCGAATGCAAAGTCAAATGAGGGGTGGTAAAAGACATATATTCAACGGAACTACATTGAGGATGATTCTTTCCTTTCTACTACTGTAGAAGTAGTTTCAATGCCACATTACCTACTAGCTCTCTTTCAGTGACAAACAGGAATACAATACATAAATCCATCCACTGCAAACCGATATCGAGAATTCATTTCTTTCCGATTTCCTTTAACATTCACAAAAGATAATGACCTCCTCAATTTTCAATTTTTTTCTTGCTTTAATATAATATACAGACACATATGTATATATATATATATATACACTTATATATTTATATGGATGTCCCGAACTGGACAGTTAATAGTTAGCCATTATCCTGTGATGCAACACAAGGCACATTAGGCACGTTTTCGAAGGAGCTAGTCAAGTAAAGTCACAGAGAAGGTAAACCGCATAAATATAAGTCTCATACAGTCGTATCTACAATAAAAATCTGAGCCTAAACTAGAAGCATGTAATGGAGAACTATGTAATAGTGATTTAAACGTCTTAAGTTCCCATGGATTGTACTATGTTACTCGGTAGATCAGAGTCAACTCCACTTATTGCTGAAATAAACAGCACAAAGTCTAAACCTTATTCCAAACAGAAAATGCCAGGACATAGAATCAGTTAACAATCAAATAGATAAATAATAGTTAAAAATAAACAGTGTTATGTAATTGGGTTATTTCACCATGCTTATATTTTAGACGTGCTTAACAATGTACTTTGTCCCTTTTTATTTTTTATTTTAAAGTACTTTCGAACTCGAATTCATGTCACATTTACGCCTTTTTTGTGAACAACTGATTTTGATCCCAAAATTGACGAACTTACCCTTTGTAAACTATGATAAACTTATAACCAAACATTAATTGTCAATTTCACCCTTAGAACTTAACATGAAAAATATGAATTCTATGATTTTCTTTCTGTTTTTTTTTTTTTTTTTTAATTTATATATTTTTAAAGTGCCTAGTTAGTGCTTGATTACACATTTATCCAAAGATTACAAATAGTAAATTCGTCAATTCAGATATCAAAATCAATTATTAATCTAAAAAAGTATAACTCAGCCGGGGGAAAAAAATTAAAAAAGTAAAAATTTAGCACGATTTTAAAATTTAGAGGTACAAATTTAAACACATCCATTATGCACGGCAGCATTTTCTTTATACACACAAAATACAAAAGGGTAATAGGGTGTATAAGCCTTAGAAAATGAAAACGGAAATAGAAAACAACGCCCCCGTTTGGTGTTGTTTTGAAAATGTTTTGGAAAGTAATCTCATAGTTCACAATAAAGGTATTTTGAGTACGAAAAAAAAAATCATTTTAATTTTTAATTGAGGAATGAGAAAATGAAATAAAGTTGTTTTCTCATTTTTGTTTCCATTTTTTAAGGCTTACGCACCAAGTAAATACTTTCAGAAACAAATTCAAACACAATTTTACTTTTTTCTTGTACTCAAACCAATTTCTCTAGAAACAAAATCAACTGCAATTTCAATAAATATCTTCAAATCGATCGCAAATCATTCTCATTTCTATTTCATATCCAAAACAAAATCATTCCTCAAATACTCCTAAACCAATTTCTATTTCATATCCATTCCCAAAATCATTCCCAAATTTACTTTATTATCCCAACATTTCACCACTCAACTAATAAGCACATCCTCACAAAACACACTGAACGAAGCATTTCCACAAACACGTGCCGTGCAAAAAATTAAAACCAACATGAACTCATTCACAATTTCCCAGCACAAAAAAGATGAACTAATTCAAAACGCAAAAAACAGTGAATTACCTCCGGCGATTCCTCGCAACTTGGGAATCCGACGGTAAAGCGGCATCTGACCACCTTCAAAGCCTCTTCGGACGCCCGGTCCGGAGCGGGACTTCTGACCCCTCATGCCGAACCCACAGCTGTTGCCTTGACCGGCCGAAATACCCCTCCCCTTTCTCTTCGCCTTCTTTCTGGAGCCGGGCTGTGGGCCCAGATTATTGAGCCTGAACCGGACATTCTCCGGCGAAGCCACGGCTTGTTGGGCCTGAGCTGCTTTGCTCACGACCACCGTTGGGTGTCTTCTCTCTGTACGGAAGCTGTTGAGGTTGAGTCTTAGAGAGGGAACACCACTTGGGTTTGACTTCAAGTTTGTGACATTTCCCTGTAAAACAGAGGATTCGAAGAAGATGGTGAAAATGGATGCAGAATACATATATGTGTATTATATATATATATAGGGGGAGGGAGAGAGAGAGAGAGAGGAGTACCTTGAATTGGAAAGAAGGGATGTGAAGAGAAGGTGTTGATGGAGTGAGATGAGAGGTTGAAGAAAGAGATAGAAAAGCTCTCGCCATGGATATAGGAGGAAGACTGTGTTACTGTAACCGATAGGATAATGAGATGTCTCTTTTTCTTTTCTTCTCTCTCTCTTCGAAAAAGTACAAACGATTATTCTTATGTGCACCCCTAAAATTTGTCCCATTTCTCTTTTGTCCCCATTTTTTTTTTTTTTTTTGGAACTTGGGATAGAAAAATTTAGACTTTGCATCTTTAAGTGAAGTCAGATATGTTATATTTTTCCTAACACTCTCATTTCACAATTCTAAACTTTGCATTAGTCTTCTCTCTTTTTTCGCTGAAAAATTAGTCTTTTTTAAACCCTTATGTTATAATTCCCAAAAAAAAAAAAAAAAAGAAGGTGCTTATAGAAGAATTTCAACAACCATAGAACCTTAATATATAACATCAGTATCAAAATATTTTAGATAGTGTTGCGTGAGTGATACACATGGGGGCCTGTTTGACAAAGCTTCATAGAAGTTGTTTTTGGCTTCCCAAGTCTAAAAGCATCTTTTGGAAGTATTTGGATGATCTGTTAGAAGAGCTTCTAGTCTTCATAGGTGCTTCCTGTCAAAGCCAAAAAATATTGTTTCTGACAAAAGTTCTTCTGAGTAAACTTTAAAACTTATAACAAATTTAAATTAGACATTATAAACTTCATTTAATATTTTTAGTACTTATTAGAATACTTTAAAGATTATTTTGATTTCAAAAGCTTTTTAGTTTCAAACATTTACTAAGAAATCACAGTTTTTACTTCTCTTCTTATACTGACTATAAGCAAAAGTAAAAGTTCTACCAAATGGACCTAAGGACAAAATCGACATTTCTTTCAAACACTTAAATAACTTGGCTGATTTAGGTTTGGACTTAAAATTTGGGTAGGAAAAAAGAGAAGAAAACAATCCATTTCTCTACGCATGGGTATGCTGTTGTCTGATCAGAGCTGCTTCTCATGAAATTGTCATTATAGGAATATATATATATATATATATATATATATGAAGAAATTATGACGATTCTTGAACTGCTACTCCCTTTTTAATCTCCAATTGAGTATGCACCTAAAGTAATGGTATCCAAAAATTTCTTTTGAAGAGAAGCTTGAAAAGTACATCCATCTTCACATAGATTGGCATTTTGATATAGATGTAATATAAAATACAATTTATAGATTGGGTGGTAACATAAATACAATTTATAATACATGGGGCTTGTTGAAATTAGTGAGGAATTCGTGAAAATTTTCCTTAATCATAAGCTTTTGTAATGTCATTTTTAGGGAGCTTTTTTTGGTGTAATTTTCCGGGAACTTTTATGATGTAATTCTGAGAATTTGTTTTGTAATAATAGGCAGATGTGATCTTTTGAGCATATTGACATAGCTCGACCGCCGCTGTTAAGAGAGTGGTGTAGAAATTCCTCGTTTATTTGGGTCAATCAGCAAAGAGCTCTTTGCAGCTTTGCTTCATGTTTGAGTAGCAAAATCCATGAACATATCTCATAATAAAAAAAAAAATGCAACAGCTATTATACCTAATGCTGATCTGCTTTGTGGTCGTTTTGAAGTTGCATCTTGTTATTAACCGTGCATGTGCCCAGTCCAATCGGTCGTTTTAATGAGGCGTGCTGATGAGCTCCGTTATGAACACATACTATGTGTTTGTTTTTGGTCCGTTTGATGTTGGTATATTGATTAGTGATAGGAATTTTACAGATTGAGGATTTCTTAGTGCAGTGGTGTCCGCGGTGTTGTTGTCGGGGTTCGGCGAATATGACGGCGTGTGAGATGGAGGTGACGGGTGACTCATGGTGGTGACTAACGGCAAAAAATATTGTTTTTCTAGGTTTTTTTTTTAAATATTATTATGGTGAAATGTTGTAGTCTTTTTAAAATAAAAAAATAAAAATTTCTTTACATTTTTTAATTTTTTTTCTTTACAAGTTTTTTTTTTTTTTTTTGTTTCTTTTTTTGTTTTAATTAATATGGATTTTGACGATTAATATGTTAGATTATGGTAGGTATTTTGTTAGATTACTATCTGGCATTTGTGACTGGACCCTGTCTGGCTATGAAAAGGGTAAACAATATGATCGAATATTGGGAAAAAAATTTCCGTTGACAACCGAAGTTGGGGGACTTCAAAAAATTTGTGTTGAGTAGAGAAAATAATCTGGTTGATTACCAAAAATTACCTATTAGATTACTCTCCATCTACTGGTGTTGGTGATCAGAGGCAACGGTACATTTGTGCTGAAAATAAAAAATAATCTAGTAGGTTACTCTTTGACAACTGATGATAGAGTTGGATCCGGATACTGATCTCCTTTATTCAAAATGAAAAAAACATTTTGCCAAATTGTAAAAAGTAATATACCAAATTACTCTAAGCCAACCGATCTGGAGATGGCTGACCACATCTATTAAGGAGGGGAAATAATAGTATTTACAAAAATAATCTACTAGATTACTCTTTCGACAATTGGTATTGGAAAGCGGCATCGGGCAGCGCTAACTGTCATTGCTCGTTCCTACGTCAACATTCGGTAGATTGCTGGTGGTAGTAGATTACCATTGGTAATATACTGGGTTATGCTTTTGACCGGCCAGGTAATTTCGGCAAAGACATATTGTGTTGGCTTTTGACTTATTTAATTGGAGGTAAAAAAATGCCAAGTTTCTAAAGCCAGACAGTAATCCAAAGATGTTGCGTTTTCTAGGCCTTCCTACCAATCAATGACATGATAGGGGATAAAGCTTCATCATCTATAGGGAAATAGCTCGGATCACCTGTTAAGGTCACTAAATGACCGCTCAATAATAAAGGAGGTAGAGGTGCATGGACAGTCCAAAGGTTTGCCTACAAGCAACCACCTTGGTTTCTAATTTCTGGGCTTTCAGCTTTGCTTCATGAAGCTTGGGCTGAAATGTTTTTTGAACAAAATCCAATTACACTTGAGCCCAATCACATTCATTCACGTTCTATTTTGGACATCTGAATACCAAGTTGGTTTGCTCAGTTTTGACAATCAAATTATGTAGCATTTGTTAACTACGGCTTGTTGGCGTATAAGTTTAACTCCAACTATACTGTATTTTTTCATATCAGTTTTTATTTTTTATAAAAATTTAACAAAATTTACAACTAGTTTTTGAAAAGTCAGCCAACTTTAACTTAAAAATTTCATCTCCAACCGACGAACCAAACGCAAGCTACGTTATTGATTTAGCCTAGTTATATTTGTATATGTTTCACCTAACCAATTAGAAATAGGCCAACTGTCTTCATTTAGAAGCCAAATCCTAATAAACAAATTGATAGTCGCTGCTAAATTGTTTATGATCAGAATGTTTCAAAGGAAAATCGATCGGCGGATTATCATATTTCTCAAACATTTATTTATTTATTTATTTTTGGCATAACTGCTATAATTATAAAACCAAACAAACATGGAATTCCATCTTATACCTTAATTTGGAACTGGATGTGAAATTTTTCCTCATTTTTTTTTAATTAAACATGCATTGAAAGGTGTTTTTTGTTTGGGCAGGCCTCTAGCTGCCTACAATATACACATATATATATATATGTATGTATACACATATATATATATGTATGTATACACATATATATGTATATCTACGCACATATATAAGAGATAATTGGTTTCATCATGTTCGTTATTCCATTCGTCTATAGCAGAAATTAATTCAGAGATTCCATTGGTGGGAACGAATTCATGCCCAACAAAAAGACAGAACCAAACCTTAGACCATTTCATTGTACTTTCGTGATCCAAGTTTAAGTATTTCTCTTTATTATTATTGGAACAAATTTGGTACGTACTTGTAAAGCATACCAATAACTTGAGCGACTAGTTACTATAGTTAGTCTACTTCCTTCTCTGCATTATTATCAAGCTGCGGGAGGAGAAGAACTAGGGAAGGTTGTCCTGATACAAAAGCATATTAACGCATTTTCGTTGGACAACTTTGAAGGAATAATTTTAGATACATATATATATATATATATATGCATATATTATACACACCGTGTATGCATATTCAAAAGTGCATAAACTGAATAAAGCACATAGAGCTAGACATGTTTTCAGTCTTGGAAAGTATAGTCAGTGCGCCTCATGCATGCGCACTAGCTACTTTATATATATATATGTGTGTACGAATAATTTTGTATGTGGTACCACATACCATACAACATTTGTAACTCTTTATTTATAAAATTTTAACAATTAGTTGATTTACATATAATTTTTTATTTAGAATTTTGTCACATGATACTGTTCAGATATTGATATAAATGACAAGTATCAATACTGAAAAATGTTACAAGTGATGTAGGAAAGAATGTTATATAAGAGACTATCCGTATATAAATATATAGACGCGTATGTGTGCAAGATCATGTTGATATTGGTATTGTGAGCCTGGAGTGTGAATTAACAATAATGCCGTTGATCGTCAAACTATGTAACCAATTGTATTGGTTCTTATATACAAATTGACCAATTAATTAAGTTATGAAGTTAATAAGCCCGCATTTTTAATTATTTCCTTGAACGATGTTCTCTTGAAGAGAAATTAATTAGCTAGAAGATTTTAATTAAATGTTGCTGATTAAATTTTTGGTGATGGTGGTACGGAACTGATCGTACAACACTGTCGACCAATAGCGATAGAAATGAAGAACAACAGTCTTTCAAAATTACAATATAGATAATTCAAAATTTCTCAATTAGAAGGCATGCAATAATTAAATTTTCATTCTCTCCAACCAAGCACACTAACAATGCCATATAGCCTTTACCAAAGTTTATAATATTTGGGAAAGTTGATTATTTATTTCCAATTTAGGATTTTTTAATGTTAGGTGATTTAATAGTATTAGGTATTTTATGTGATTATGTAATTTCCACTTGTAATTTTATAAAGCCGCAATTATAATTCTTACTAGTGGATCTTCTATTTGTTCCTAATCCGTGGACGAACAACGTTAAACCTTTATGTTTTCTCATTTGATTTTATTATGATATAAGAACAATTATGCTCACATGAGCCCCGGATTCTCCATAATTGACCTTGCTTTCTTTCTTATTGTATTAATATTATATATACTCAAACAAGACTTTTATCCACCCTACATTCATGCGCTTTCCTCATATGATTGCCGTCATTCAGCCCTAAGCCCTCTTTTGATGATTGTCATCCTTGCAACCTTGCGGTCTTTCTTACCGACTGCCTTCCTTGCACCTATGTATCCTCACTCAACGATTGTCATCTCTGCGCTCCTACATCCTTCTTTGACATTTTTCATCTCTTCTTTATGGCCATGCTCCCTAGCTCGACAATTATCGTTCCCTACTTCTAATTATTTTCATTCAAAAGAAAAACAAAATCATCATGCTAAATAGATCGTTTCATGTATAACAATTTAAGATTGAAAATCGAATATATAAGAGCTCCATTTTGCAGAGACATATTAAGAAAAGTTGACATTTACAATCAATTATATTTATTTGAATATAAGATATCACTTGATTTTAGCTGATATCTCAATAATATTACAGATAACTTATTCGGTTATATAATTGTAACTTGTATTTATGTCATTCATAATAAGATCTTCTTTTTGTTTCTAGTTATGGACAACCCTATAAAACCTTCATATTTTCTCATTTCTTTTATTCTACTTATTTAATTTTTATTGTATAAACCCTCGGTCCATGGGCTTCAAATTAATAATTGACAGTGGGATCTGCTAAGTTTCTACATTACCTGTCTTTCTATCCACACCACAAAACTATAGAGAGTTTGTGTGCTTTCTGATCTATCCATATTGTAAAGGCGAAGAAGGATTTTATTGAGTGGAAATTCACGTGGACATAAATTAGTCTCCACTATATATATATATATATATATATGTATATATGTTGTTATAAAAAAGGAATCCTGATAGCTAGATTCTGAGCAGGAAGAGGATGTTCTATTGATTTCTTGCTGGGACTTCAACTGGTGTGGGAAGTGGACCACCTTAAAGTGAAATATGAACACAACTTTCAGAAACTTAGAAAAAAAGTGAAGTTGTATGCTTGTTTAGTTGGTCCTGCCTTTATAGTACTTATGTATAACTAATCCTAACTAATACTATCCTGTCAATATCTATATGTATATGTTTGCAAAGGTAAAGTGGTCCATGACCACCTGAAGTTGTTATATTAATTAATCCAGGTTTCTTTGTAATTGCGTGGTCTCCACTCTATAGAAGGTTGAGATTTTTTTTTTTTGTTTTTTTTTTTGTTTTTTGTTTTTTTTTGTTGTTGTTGTTGTCTATGTACATGGTTTTATATATTGATTTTATAAGATAAAGAAACCTTTAAACTTTTGTATTTTTTCTTTTATTTCAGTAAATTGAGTTAGGGACATGGCGTGGGATGGTTTAAGATTTAGGGTGTCTAACCCAGTTTGGAATGCTTAAAAATTCGAAGAAAAAGAGGGCCGAGTTTAGTTGCTAGCTGTACTGGGTATGTATGCATGAGCTAAATATTGCTCATTCTTATCTAAAAATTGAGTATTTTAAAGTAGAAACTTATCTAGAACTATTTGTTAATCATAGGCCTGCTAATTATAAGTGACGAATATAAGCTGAGATTTAAACTTATTTTCTTTGTTCTTTTTTAAATATAAACTCAAATTTAAATAAGCTTACATTACCTTTTTTTTTTCCTTTTATATTTTTCCTATAATTTAATTACATCCAAATGCGAGTTTAGTCTGAGTTAAACGAGGATTTAGGTGTCAATCTAGTTGGGTAGTTTTTCTTTATTTAATATTAGTAATCACTTCTAGTCATTCAATCTTACAAAATATTAACATATATATATATTTATATATGTGTGTGCGTGTGTACAAGTAAAAGATATGCATGGTTTATCTAACAGGTATATAAGAAAGAATATCTCAATTGTATAACGGGTTTTGACCTTACTGCGAATTAATTAAGCTGAGCGGGTGAAACTTGTTGATATCTATCAGTTTGATCAGTATGTAAATGATCCATTTACAAATCCTCTACCTGAAATATGTTTTATCCATTTCTTGAACACCATTTATGGCTTACTTCTGGTCAAGAGGTTATATTTTCAGTCTCATATCACCCCCTTTTTCAAAAAGTGATCAAGTTTAACATTTAATTAAAACAAACACAATTATATACATGTGCTTCTGTGACGTGGATAGAGAGATGGTGAGTTCGCTTTTTAAACTCTCATTAAGAGAGTGGTCTAAAGTTCGAGCCCCTACTTTTATTTTTGAATGTCTCTAATACGGAAAAAAAAATAATAATAAAGGAATCTGTCAATCTTAGATCCCTTTTTTCAACAACAAAAAAAGAATTATATAAATGCATGAAAAAATAAATAAATAAAACACTTTTAGATTTGAGCTTATATATGTGTGTACATATATGTATATATGTACGTACATCTATAATATAGATGTGTGTGGCTGGGTGCATAATATCAATGAACCGGGGCATCACTTTAGAAAAATAAAATAAATTTTTTTGTTGCTTTGTGAAATCCACCACACAAGGGGCTTGAAAATGACAAGGAGCAAGCGACCAACTACACACATAAACTTGTGAAGGATAAAAACAAGTCACTTGTGTCGTTGAGCCAATATGCCAAATTGGATCATAGAAATTCTAATAATTAGGCAGTGATAGTAACACTTCCATGATCACGGCAATCCTATATGTACTATATATATATACGTATAGACTCATAGACTTGTAGCATGCCCTTCTGATCAATCCAACCATAATAATAATCACACAGTACTGCTCTCTCTCTCTCTCTCTCTTTTGTAAATTAAATTAAATTAAAAAAAAAAAAAAACTCGTCATCTTTGCTTGCTTTTGCAATTGCTTTTTAGCAATTAGTCCTATTGAAGATGTGCACAAGACAAGAGCTATAATAATCTTTGTTTTTTTGACGTGATTGTCAACTAGTCTATTGTATGACAAATATGTTGTAGAAAATGTTATAACCATATTTAGGAACAACGTCTACTACTCGATACATGATTTGATGTATTTTCATTTACAACTACTAGTTCTGCGACAATAGACCTAGCTAGTCCACGTTCATTTACTAACAAGTCCAAAATTACATTTTTTTTTTAAATTTTTTTTAAAATTTATTATAAAAAAAAAATTAATAAATAAAAAGCCAAAGTCTTTCTCTCTGCTCTCTCTCTCTCTCTCTCTCTGCCTCTTAACCAAACCAATTGAGAGATCACTTCCCTAGCTCTCCTCTCCTCCTTTTTAAAGTCACGAGATCCACTGACCCTTCTGTTTATTCAATTAATTTCTTTTAGAGAGAGAGAGAGAGAGAGAGAGAGAGAGAGAGAGGAGTCCAGATCCAGAGTGGTTTGGCAGAAGAACTGATAGAGAACTTTCAAAGCTCTTTTTCTTCCACCATCACTCAACTAGCCTCTATATTGCAGTTTCAAACTGAAAGTTCTTCTAATTTTCTTTTTTCTTTCTTTCTTTCAAAGAGGCTGCTTTACTTATACATATATACTTATATATATATAAATATATAGCCCCTTACTCATCTGAAAGACAGCCGATTGATTCAAACCTGATAACTATATTTCTCTCTGTCGGTGCCATGTAGGTCTTCTCCCCCACCCCCCACCACAAATTTAACTTTTCTTCACTACACTTCTTCTACCTCTCTCTCTCTCTCTCTCTCTCTCTCTCTCATTATATCACATTTTATTCATTTTTAATTTTTGTCTTCTTGGTTTTTTTTTTTTTTTTGTGTTTTTTTTTTTTTTTACAGGCGACCAGAGGGGAACCCTTTAGACCTCAACAATTTGCCTGATGACTTCAGTAGAGATGGTAAACAACAGCTCCTAGAGGATGCCTCCACCGGTATACACTAAACATACTATATATTATGAAAATATTTTAATGTTGTCACTCAATATAACTAGCAAAATGAATGACACTAATTGGGGTTTGGATTATTTTCAAGTTTTGAAGCACAAAAACAAAAAAAAAACAAAAAAAAAAATGTTCAAATAATGAATAGAGTAGTACTAGATCAACTCTTCTCTTTTTCTCTGTCTTCTTCTCTCTCTCTCTCTAGCACTTTTTTTTTTTATTTTAAATGGTTAAAGTGTCAAATTGACAAAAAAGAGAAAATATATAAAAAATAATTTACTATTCGTGAAGTAAATGTATTTATATAATAATAAAAATTCTAAATTGGGATATAGCAGCAGGTTATAGAAAGAAGAAAAGCGGCGGGAAGGAAGGAAAGGACGAGTGTGGGAAGGTCTATGAGTGTAGGTTTTGTTCCCTCAAGTTCTGCAAATCTCAGGCTCTTGGCGGACACATGAACCGCCACCGCCAAGGCATGTCTTTTCACACACCCCCTTCTTTCCTTTTTGAAAACCAATATTCTTTAATTCCCTCAAAAAAAAAAAAAAAAAAACTCTATTTCGACAAATTTTGTTCTTTTAATCAAGGGAAAAAGTTCAAAATCAACTAATGATATTTAATTATTAAGCAACGTAACAAGCTTGCTCAAGTTCTTGGTCACACACGGTGTTATATTATGGGATTTTGATTTTGAATTATTTATTTATTTATTTTTTGTATGTGTGTGTGTGTGTGTGTTTGGGTTGGTCAGAGAGGGAGACAGAGACACTGAACCGAGCTCGTCAGCTGGTCTTCAGTAACGATAACCTAGCCGCCCAAAGCCACCTCAGGTATATACATATATATACATATATATGTATACATTCATATATAGAGAACACCATACATTCTTTATAGCAATGCGATTAACGATATATATATATATATATATATATGTATGTATATGGTGTTGAATTAGTTGTTGTCATCCAATATCACCGCCGGGAAGCTACCATCATCATCCACCACCAGGAAACATCAGATCAGACACAACATTACCACTAAGATTCCCAACGAGAATGATCTCCGGTTCTTCATCAAACTACTTATCGCCGCCTCCGCCGCCGCAGACATTGCAGCCCTCGCAACCTTATTTGTACTCCTCTCCCACGCGTCCCTTGTCCTTCTCGTCGCACTACCCTCCTCCTCCTCCACCTCCTGCTCCGGCTGCTCCTCATCAGCATGCCGTGAATGATCATTACTATGTTGGCCATGTTCTAAGCAGCAACACAAGCTCAACCTCGCAGTACTGCCACCCTAACCTAAGCTACGCCGCGGCGGCTGCGGCGGAGTCGAACTACACCTGCATCGGCGCACCGGTAGGGCACGCGCACGTGTTTGCGCCCGGGAGCGGGCGAGGGACGACGGAGTTGGCGGAGTCGGGAAGCGGCGGCGGAGGCGGTGGCGGCAGTGGTGGTAGAGACGGGTCGCTGCACTGATGAATTGGGGGGTTTTTTTTTTTTTTATAGCTATATTTTAGCTATACAATGGTGGAATAATTAGTTATAGTACTACTTTAGAGAGAGAGAGAGAGAGAAAAAATGCTAATAGATATCACGATCAAAATTGTGGCAAAATATCTGGTGTCTATTTTGTTGTCATAGTTGAAAGTCAATTTTAGTTAATTATATGTTTCTAAAATATACATTCATCCACTAGCATTACATTGGTTTTTGGTGACACTTGAATTGACGACAGGTTATTAATAGAAAATTATTGGCTATTATCTACTAATACATATAACTATATAGATATATTTTAGCAAGTACAATGTTGATAGCATCATGTCAATATTCTTCTTCGATCAATCGATTTCAAGACCGTAGTTATATATATACATATATATATATATATATCTATATATGTATATATAAGGGATTTCTTTTAATTTGGAGTGATCTATAGATGTATATATAAGGGATTTCTTTTAATTTGAAGTGATCATAGTTTATCTCTGCATCGACACGCCACCCCACCGATATTCGATGATGACAGAGAGACCATAGAGAGAAAGGAGAGAGACTTAACAAGCTGACAAATGGGGTCGTGAAAGGGAAGGGAAAAGGGAGGGGGGGTTGAAGAGAGAGAGATTGAGAGTGTTTTTTTTTTTTTTTTTTTTTTTGGGTGGTATTTTGTGTTTTCTTGATCAACAGGGATTGAGGACAGCTTTTGAGCTCATGGACACGCTCAGCTAGTTTGGCTTGGAGCTGTGTGGGTTGGGGGGGAATTGAGATGGTGTTTTTTGTGTTGGTTTGTAGTAGTATTAATGGTACTACCAAAGTGTGAAACGAAAGCTGCAAAGAGCTTTGGTGGGACAAGGAAGTTAGATATGAACTGAAAGTTCCCAACCCCCTTTTGCTTTCAAGTTCACTTTGCATGGCAATCCATTATATATATATATATATATATATACATATGCACATATATCCCCCCGCTCTCTATCTCTTTCTCTCTCTATCTTTCTTCCTTTCCAAAAAGAAATATTTTTAGTTGTTTTCCCTTTCCTCTTTCCTTTTGTGTTTAATTATGTGCCTTCCACATCTTTGACCGCGAAGGGTTGAGAGACTCGTGATAATTGGCCCCGTCTCTCCCTTATCTTTCTTTCTCTAAGCACTGTGATTTAGGACCGGTTTAAAGACACCAACTGAAGTTAGAACTTTAGGAATATTTTTGATTAATTTACAATGAGTTGAATTTTGAAAATATATGTTTGGTTCAAAATGAACTGTTTAAAGATAAAAGTATAAAAACTTGAAATGTATTAAAAAAAAATAACAATAAATGGATTTGTTTCGTTACTCCTATCATTTTATGTAATTTTAAAAAAATCTCATTTCAATTTGAAGTTAGAAAGTTACGAACTTTTAAAATGAAAAAGAGAAATTTAGAGTTAGAAATAATAAAATTGATTTATTTTTAAAGATAAAGATTAAAAAAAACAATTAATAAAAAAGGGCAATTCTCAATGGAGTAAAGGTGTTTGACCCCATCAATGGGGCAAAATTTTTTCAACCATTAGATTTATTTAAATGGCTTAGATGCTATGTGCACACAAACTTTATTGTGCATCCAACTACATTAGATTACAAAACAGTAAAAAAAAGAAAAGAAAAGAAAAGAAAAGAAAAGAAAAAACTATTTTCGGTTCTTTGTGTTCGGCGTCGGAGGCAGGGAAGGAGGGTCTGCCGCCGTGAGATGCCCAGAGAAGAAGGCCGAAGACCCAGCTCGTCACCATGCCCACCGGAAGTTGTCCCCCGTCGCCAAAGAAAAAGCTCATGAGACCCATCTTCAAAACCTAAATCAAGGATCGCTGGGGGGGGGGGGGGGGGGGGGGGGGGGGGGGGGGGGGGGGGGGGGTGTTTAACCCAATCACGGGGGCAGCAGCGGGAGGGGGGCAAAACTAGTCGTGAGGGGAGGGGTGGGGGTGGGGGTGGGGGTGGGGGTGGGGGTGGGGAAGGGGGGGTGTTAATCCACCCGTTTCCATCCTTTGGAAAGATTTTTTTACCTCATTATAGAATTCCTCATAAAAAATTCCGTCTCAAATTAATGCCTGAAAGAGCCCTTAATTTCTTTGGTTTCTTGGATCATTTATGGTCGCAGTGTCATAACATGGATGCACAGTTGGGGACAATGGCCCTAGCTACAGGAGCACTGCAAATTCTACCAAACAAACAACCCTTTTCCGCCGGTTTTCCAATTGTATCAACATTGAAAGTTATAAATTAATTATTGCATGTGGTTTATAAAAGCTAAATGTTGCTAATTAATGTGTAGTCATTGGAAATATTGATTGTGTCTTATTCAGCTCCATTAAGTCGGGATTCTTATTTTTTATTATTATTATTATTATTATTATTTTGTAAATAAGCAAATTTTTTCGAGTCTGATTTTCACTGTTCATCTCTTAATTAGAAATAGTACACCAACAGGAAACTAGCTTATATACTTTATAAGTTATACAGAAACCCCAAAAGGGGGACTAGATACAAATTTTTGTAAGTTCATCCTTTCTTTCAGTTAAAAATTTTCCCTAAAATGGCAGGTTCACTTCTTACCATTGCTTCAATTTGTAAACAGTAAGCGGTACATTATCACTAACATCAATAAAGATGAGGGATGGAACATCTTAATAATATAATAGGATTTTTTTTTTCAATATAGACAAGCAATGAACTTCTCGAATTTGACAATTTAGTTTTAAAACTCTTTTTTTTTTTTTCTTGACAATCAACCCTCTTAAATTACATTACATTATTGATGTCATGATCCTATTGCTTATGTTCGTTAAATGTTGGATAGTTTTTTGTACATGACTTGCATGTGATACCCAAGAAGGATCATTTTTTCAATTTTGAGTTATAATTGGATTACGTTTAATTTTTAAAACGAATTTATGTTGAAAGTAAAGAAAAAATGTGGTTGCAAGTATAGTCTAACGGTAATTTCACACCTGCCTTCACCATAAGCTGAATAGTTTGAATCGTCTCATCCCTAAGTTCAAAAAAAAAAAAAAAAAAAAAAAAGAAGAAGAAGAAGAAGGTAAGCAAAATAACCAACAATGCTCTTTTTGGGCAATGACATGCAAGCCACATGCTAAAACATCCAAAATTTAAAGAACACGAGCAAAAAAAAAAAAAAAAAAAAAAAAAACCAACGGTGACATGAACTGTAAGATTAAACAGTTTTATGAACTAAAATATGAAATTCGAGAAGATCACGAAGTGTTTGTATACAAAAACCATGTAAAATATATTGTGTTAAGAAAATCTAAAGCATGTAATAGTCAAAGTTTGTGTATTTATATAAATATATATTCAAAAAATGTGACAACATTCAAAATATGCAAGTATATGATTTAATATTCATGGATAACAAGTAAAAATAATGAGGAATTTTGATTAAAAGATTCTAATTTTTGTTTCTTTTTAAATATAAGTTATATATATATATATATATATATATTTTAACATACACAAATACTTGGTTCTCTTCTAATTCTACTGTTATCGATCCCTTGAAAGTTCAATTCGTAAGAAACTTTATAATTCGTCACATTTTTTTTTAATTATTATTTCATTTACTTTCTGTGATCTCCTTTTATTACTATTAATGCACAAGAAAATCGTTTTTATATCTTCTATAACTTAATTACCTGCAATTTTTTAACCGAAGAGGTTAGACAAACTAACATTAAAATAGACTGCTTTGTTAAATCTCTAGCCATTATGAATGCTTTTTAAAGCTGAAGTGATGAGAGTTAACACTACAGTTGCATTCGTGAAATAGTTTAATTAATTGGGGAAACTTTGGATCTGCATATGTTGTTGATCTGTTGGTCAACAAGAGAACCAAAGTTCCTTGACGATTTAAGAGTTAATGGATTGTTAACTATCTTAATAGTCTCATGTTTTCGGTCTCACACGTTTATTGGAAAGGAAATTATGCATGTTGCAGACAGATTGACGGCCCGGTGTTCAAGCGGATTCTATTGAGTAGTGGTTTAATGTTCCTTATTTTTGCTTTCAATTGGTAGGAAGAGACATAGTTGGTCTTCCTACTAACCACTTCCTTGAAAAGCCAATAATTGATAAATATGTGTTCTTTTCTCTAATAGTCCTTTTGTCATTCGGGTTTGGCTATATATAAGGTTTTTAATACGACATATTTGGATTTTTTTTTTAATTATTTTAACTACATTGAGTTATGATTCTATTCTTTTGGATTAACTCGCGATTTTAGGCTTTTAGATCACTAGGATCTTTTGGATTGATTTTTGCCTTTTTTCTTTGTTTGCATTTTTAGACACTTAAGTTTATCAAACCTTAAAGGAATGTAATGAAAATAGTAAATGAGATTGGAAAGTAAAGTAAAATAATAGGAATGGTGATTATTGATTCCGTTATAATGTTTACTTATCTATTTGATTGTGTAAATGGAAACAATCTCAATCCCTTTTTTGTTTTTACTACCTTTATTAATATTATTTTTATTATGATAACACAACAAAAGATATTAGTACATAAAAACTTATTAAAAGTATATAAGTAATTTGGTATTTATTCACTTTGACAAGAAATCAAATATCAAGGGGAATGCGGGGACAGCATTTGGCCACTTCTTCATTCCTTATATTGTGTGTGACTCACAATATTTTTAAACACATAATTAATCAAAAATAAATAAATGACAACTCGCTTTCCCTTTCCTTTGATGCAAAGTAAGCTTGTCCTTTTTGTATTTCCCTTTTCTTTTCTATTGATAATACTAAGTGATAGTCTTAACGCAGGATAAGAAGATTTTTAGGTTAGTCGGCAAGAGAAAGCACGGGCCGGGCCGGTGCTAGTCATATCCCAGGTCGATTCTGTATATTTATATAAACAGAATGTATGGTAAATAACTTATTTATGGAAGCTAAAAGAAGTAAATAGCACATTAAACAAACTTTGAAAGTAAATCACATGTTAATTAATAAATATATTTATTTATCTAGTAAATAATTTATTTGCTCCTAGTAACAAATGTACTTACTTGCAAAATGTCATCTACTTCAAGAATTCCTTAAATATGCTATTTACAACTTTCTCCCGTGTTTCAAAGCTTTGATAAATTTATGTGTAATATTCTAGAAAAAATTATTAATAAAAATGTTGAAAAATATTAATTTAAAAAGGATATGTGAGCCTAAAACCTTGGCCCAGCTTGGTCGATTTCCAAATCTACTCACATGGTTATTCTGATTTTCGTTTTTGCCTTTTTGTTTTTTGTATAGGGTTTTATAGAATGACACAAGTTCGAATAGACACATTTGGCTAATATACTATTCGCGGGACAGAGTGAGGTGCGTGGTCTGGGATTTGTTAGTCACACGCTTTTGCCAATCACTTATAATTGTAATGTGCTGTCAATTGTGCTCTCTCTTCTTATTTATTGGGGAAAAAAAAAAAACACTCAAAAGTGCGATTTTGAATTTTGGAAAACTTACTCTTTTTTTATTTTTTGGTTTGTTTTGAACTAAAAGAACCCAATGTCGCATGATCATCTGCCAAAACTGTCACCTAAATAGTTTTCTTGTGGGAAGCGTATGCTGCAAAGAAAAATTTTCTATTGTCGTCCATATATGTACTTTCTTTTAGTTAATTTCTTCTAGATTTAAAACACTACTAAGAATTGTAGACTCGAGATCTGAAAATTCCCATTACGGACAATCATATTTGAAGGCTGAGACTAATTAATAATATTACCAAAATTATTTCGGTTCATAAACCAAGGAGAAATATCATATTCCTCAATTTGCAGTGTATTAAAAAATTAAATGAACTAGGAAAAAAAGAAAAGAAATGAAAAACTAACTTTCAATGCACGAATCATGAAGAACATGAATAAATAGCTAACTAATAAGTAGGCTAATTATAAGGCACTATATTAATAGAAATAGAAGTACTGATTACTTGAGTTAGTAAAGTCGCTCCATATTGAATCTAGAGGTTTGAGATTGAACATTATTTTTAACAGCGTTTGAGAGGATATCTAAACATTCAAAGGAGATAATACCTCCTATTGTGTTATAATACCCAACCACAACCAATCAAAAGAGAGAGAAAAAAAGAAAAGAATAATAGGTAGAATAAAAAATGAATTACAAACTCCTTCCGAATTATGATCCTCGTAACACTTTATCATTTGATTTTTGAAAAGTAACATTATGCTGTCCACATTTGCAATCCGTTAAAAAAAAAAAACACTCCTTTTTCGTTAGTTCGAAGGACAGCAATGAAACGTGTCATATTATAAAGAGTGGTTGTTGAGGTATTAAATTACAATTTCTAATTTCCCATCGATTTTGATAAATAGAAAAAGTTATATTTTTTATTTATTATTTAAGATAATAATTGAAAAAAAAAACATAAAGATTGTTTTTTAAACATTTGAAAGTTTGAGGAGAAAGAGGTAAATAGCATATTTTACAGAATTTTAATCATTAATCCTGTTATTTTCCCCTATTGCTTTGTGCTAAACATGTCCCCAAATTTCTGTGCACCTAAGATATAATGCTTAAATATGTACTATATAGGTTTGCTTCTACTAGTCCTATAAATTATAACCCGTAAACTGTTTGATATGCACATGATAATCATCGGTATAGGATGGGTAGACTGCTCATTTTTATAAGTCCCTTATATCACATAAGGATACAATTACCTCTCAATCCGAGACTATTTGGGTACGCTATCTTCTATTCTTGGAAGCCTTTTCTCTAAAATACATAGAATTGACAACCGGCCCTACTCACCATCATCAATTGGAAAATCCAACCAAAAAAACAAAAATCAAGTTGATGATTGTAAATTTTATTCCCATAAAACTGAAGTGGATTGTATTATAATTCAGTTGTTCCTTTCTTTCTTGCACTCCAGGCTGTCTGTCATAAACCTCGTTGTGTTGTAAAGAGAAAACCCTACTATACCATAGTGTTGTTGTTGTTGTTATTTTATTTTATTTTATAAAATTTTTGGTTCTAAGAGTAAAGTGAAACAATTAAACCTGCTAAAGAAAAACCCTAAAACAGCTTACGAATTTAATCATATCGTGCGGCTATATATAGGCTAATATAGGGCCACGGCTTTAATGAAAGCATGCCGATTTTTGGCCAAATACTGGCATGAATGTAAGAATTTCTCAGATTAAGCCGTCAGGTACTTAAAAAGTGAAAGTTATTATCTTTCATAAATGACTTGACTGAAGTAAAAAATTAAGAAAATTTATATAATAAATAAATAGATATATATTATAAAAAAGGTAAAACCAAATATAAGAAGATGGGTTAGTAGAGATCGGACAGAAGATCAAGGCTAAGGAAGAGACAGATTGTAGATAAGAAGGCCAATGAAAGCAGCCCTTAGCAGTTAGCCCTATTCGAGCCCTAACACATATGTATTCGAGCACAGAGTACTGAACACACACACACACACACTCACATATATATATATATATATGTATAGGTTAAGCTGGACTGCAACATGTCCACCGCACACTTCACTTGGTTCCAAATTCCGAAAATATATATACATATATATATATATAAATCTTTTTTTTTTTTTTGGGGGGTTATTACTAATTGAGCCACACATCTCAGCAGCCTCCAGACTGGTTGTGCTTAACCTGATTTGGTTATGCATCTGAAACCTAGCTCTACCTACAAGTAGATATATAGCGAATCCTTGTTGACTGCCTTTTTTCTTTTAAAAATCTTATCTTATTAGGTTAATTATATATACATAAATATATATATGTTTTTTTCATAGCAATATATATATACATAAATATATATATGTTGTTCTAAGGACAAAGGGAGTACTTTACTTCTAGTCTGATATTTGGATCAGTTTTCCGATATAGTTGGCATATTTTGGTATAGCTACTGACTAATCTTGTAATATTCTTTCTATTTTATTAAGTAACATGATAAATAAGCTTTTTTTTTTTTTCTTATTACATATCTTGTTTGATAGATCATCTACTAAATCCTGTCCATCTTTAGTCCAATAATGACTATCAGTTCCAGCTTTCACTCAAAAGAGATTTTTTGAGGGAAAGAAAAAATTTGTCAAAGAATTGTTTCCCATAAAAATCTCATGCTGGACCATAATTTTAATTTATTAAAGAGCCTTTTTTTTTCCTTTCTGTTTTTTTTATGAAAAAACAAAAAACAAAATAGAGGGAATCATCGAGTATGTCTAGCAACTGAGGTCTTTTTCCATTCTGGATTTAAAAGACAACAATAACAATAAAAATTAAGAGAAAAAAGTACGAAGCTCTTGAGAAAATAGCTCCATTCACAGAGGAAGGAGAGAGAGAGAGAGAGAGAGAGAGAGATGAGCGTTTACATATGTATTATATGTATGCAATATATACACACATATACATGATAGTTGTGACATAAAGGCTCCGAACGACACTAAAAAAGCTGCATCCAAGTGTCACAATACAGAGATCTGAAAGAGTATGAGAGAGTTCAAGGACAACATAATAGCTGCAGCCAAAAGTAGACGGCTATTGACTCATTCATGCAACACTAAAAATGAGTGAATGTTTAAAGCTGCTGTTGCTGTATGGGGTAGCATCATATATACATGTATATTTATATATATGTACACACATATATATGTATAAGATCTTATTCCATATATAAAACGGGAGATTGTATATTTATTTCTTTATTTAGTTTCCCTTGCTTTCAAATTTTAATGATAGCCTATATCCATTCAGCAGCTTTGGCAGTAATTTTTTTCTGCCGCTAACTCCATATGCCTCAGACGCTGTGTCTAGCTAACATATACACACACATATATATATATATATATTTATATTATCTTTTACAACCGTTTGTAATGTTGCAAATATCTGTGTGTTTTGTGATTGTGATGGAAAATAAAGCAACACTTGTTCTATCTTTTCTAGTTACTTAATTGAGTAAATGTGTTAGCTTGTAATGTCTAATCAAGACGCGGTCAATGGTGCATTAATATTGTTGGCTTGATATAAAATATTGGCAACGCGCATAACGGCCGTTTTTTCAGATCAGCCAAATCAACATTATTTTGTGACATGACTGATCCAATTTAATGTCTCAAACTTGTAGCTTGAGATTCGCTAGGCATTCAATAAAATTTTCTTTTTTCTTTTTGGCTACTTCCCATGTACGTGTCTTGAGATTTATTTAACAAATCATAAAAAATCTAAATATGTATATTACGATGAAAATTTGCCGATAAAAAACTGTAGTGTACCTACTAGTTTGTACGTTTCTTTTTCCTCCGTTTTTTTTTTCCCCCTCCTTTTCCTTTTTCCTGCTGCATGAATTATATTCTTCATAAAATTTTCATAAATAAAAGCCATCATATGTTGCATGAAAGTATGCATGAATTATCTTGTGTGTTTGTGTGTGTATGTATTAATTCATGCTAATTAAAGAAGCAGCCTTATTCCATTACTGATCTTCTTCGTGTGTGTATATATATATAATATAAAGTAGGCTTATTAGGGGCAAATGATCCAAACATGTGATAGTAGAGTCAACATTAACGTACACTTAAAATTGCAGTACCACTTTAGAGCGAGAGACACCTTCGCTTCCGCAAGCAATGATACCCCTGGTAATGGAAAAACGTTGATAAGCCCACTTTTGCTCTGCACCATGTTGAAGCATATTCACTATATGTATATAAAAAAAATGTTACTATATTATATATGTTATAAGATTTATATGATTATACCATATATACATGGTTGGGAGTGTTTACTTTAATTAGACTGACAACTTTTAAATAGTATCATACTACGAGTCACATATATACATATATATATATAGATATATATAGCATGCACATGACTCTTGAAGGTTTAATTAGCTAGGTTAGGTTAAACCAAAGGAAGAAAAAGCCAAAGAAAAAGGGGTAAAATTAGTACTTTCAAAGGGTACCAATGATAACAAGTTATCTTAGAGATATGTATGTGGAATATCCAACTTCGTTGTAAGGAAGATCTTAAAGTAGTTTCGACAAAGCTCGTTAAAATGATTTCGTCTCGCTGTTTTTTTTGTCTATTTCTGTTTGGTTTTTTTGGAGAGAATAATGAAACTTGAAGAAGACATATATGTGGTCAGGACAATATACACATATACACACAAATACAAATTTTAGTAATTAATTTCATAACTTATTAGTCTACAAGTCATATATATATATATATATGTATATATATAGATGACAGTACTGATGATCATCTGTTTCCACTGTGTATAGTATAAGTATATATAGTACTGTGTTGGAGCTTTGTTAAATTTTCCAATTTTTGGCTAACCCTAATTAATGTTTCTTCTTTTTCCATGAAAAAGTGTATACATGTATATAGAATATATATAAATATAAAGAGCAGATCTGTAGAGACCAATGGGGAAAATATCCGTGTGAAAACGAAAATCAAGACGAGAAAAGGACGGCT
The DNA here is from genome assembly GCA_008635985.1 of Ficus erecta. Classification (NCBI taxonomy): domain Eukaryota; kingdom Viridiplantae; phylum Streptophyta; class Magnoliopsida; order Rosales; family Moraceae; genus Ficus; species Ficus erecta. Next base: position 216,536 of record BKCH01001251.1, read on the forward strand.
CAATTCAACAAAATCAATGTGGCTACTTGGGGAAGATCACGCGGTTGGAGAGGATCAGAGAGATGAATAATAAGCACCCTCCTCTCCTCTTATGGCATGCTATCATTCAAGAACCAGAAACCCATCAACCAGGGCTTTTCTTTTTCTTTTTCTTTTTCTTTTATTGGGATCTCTTTCACTACTTCTCTATCTTGTCTTTTCTTTTTAATTTTATTATTTTTTTAAATTTATTTATTACTTCTCTCCTGCTATAAACCCACGTTACATCTTTGTCACACTCTTATTTCTCTCTCACACACACACATGCAATAACCACAGAGACACAGATCGAGAGAGAGAGAGAGAGAGAGAGAGAGAAATTAGCAGCTCTGTCACAGTGAATATTTGTACGGCCTTTAGCTAGTGTGCCTCCTCTCTTACACAACTGTTTTGCTGAAATTTCATGCATGACTACTGTGTGTCTTTTGTGAAACACAGACGTGGGTTATCTTTGTGGTTTGCATGAGAGACCAAGTTCATACACATCGTTGAAAACTGTGACTATATATATATATATATTTATCTACATATATATGACAATTATTCTTTGGTAGGTATGAAAAAACATGAGTTAGTTATTTCATTTTTGGTCTCTGAGTTATATATACACAGGTCTAATCTTATTTTAGTGCTCCAACTTTATCAAACTATAAATTAGTTGTCCCATTAATTATAGTCCTTTTTTTTTTTTTTTTTCCCTAAAAACTGTTAAAAACTAGAATGTGATTACCATGTGCAGATTAAGTATATTTTAATCAAGGTTAATTATTTTATTATAATGTTAGAGCATGAGAGTTTACAACTTCCCAAATTGAAATTTGAAATGTGAAAAAAAAAAAAAAAAATTAGACCTGACAAAGGTAGTTATAGTGTCGTTTTTTGTAGTGATATGGAGGGAATAGTTATAATAGGACATATTACTATTTTGAGGAAATTTTTAATGTTTAGGGACTAAAATGGGATTGCACCTATAATACATGGACTAAAAAAGAAACTATTTCAGAAAATATTCTATAAATTTTTATCTTGTTAACAATTAGATTTTTATCAGATTCTGTTAATTCACACACTTTTTTGTAATATAATTTTATCAGATTCAATGTTAAAAAATGCCCACTATCCATAGTGGAAAGCTCTTATTGTTGAATAAGAAAGGTTAAAAAAAAAAAAAAAAAAAAAGCTATTAAACTGCATCATTCTAAAATGGCAAAAGCATAAACAAACACAAAATCGCAATTGATAGGATATGTAACTAACAACGTAACAACTTTAATTATTAGGCATACTCTTTTAGCCTATGGACAGTGCTAAATCTTATATATGGACCCCTTCCCACCCAAAAAAATAAAATAAAAATAAATAAAAATAAAAAACCCTTAAATATTGACTTACTAATTTTAGCCAGTACAAAACTTGTGTGGGTTCAAAAGGTTCTAAAACGAGTGCCTACAACTGAGAATTTGATTAAGTACACAATTTTGGTATTGAAACTCAATGAGAGTGCTAAATAACATTCCTCATAGTGTGCCATTAATTGTGGATATGTATAATGTAATTTTTAAAATAAAAATAAGAGGTTTTTACTCAAAACGTACTTACAGTATATGTTACTGAATATTAGATCCATTCAAAATTACATGGAAAAAAAAATAAAAAATATATAAAAATGATAACTGTCAATATATATATGTATTTAACGAACAGAGCGGAATTCTACTGTCAATATATATATATATATATGTAAATAAAAATGAACGGAATTCTACTGTCAATATATAAAAAAAGAAAAAAATATTTTTTTTTCTTTTTTCTTTTTTAATATTTTAATCCTAGTGTGTGGTAATTCTTGCAAAAATAATTCAGGAACCCATTAATGCAAAATTTGTATTAGCCAGCTGCATACACTGCCAGCAAAGAAGGGCTAGATATGATACGATGCAAGGCCTAGCTATATATAGATCAGAAAATATAGGGGTCTATAGAGAAATATAGGTATATATATATATATATACACATATGTACATAAAAAACATGGAACGTCCTAGGGGAACTAAACTACTTTTGTGAGGTCAGTGTTGTTGAGAGTTGAGAGTGCATGCAAAATTGTAGGTCGGGGAGGAGCGTCAAGTGTGTGTGTTTGTTCTGGCAAAGCAAACAAGAATGTTTTGGTTTGTTCTATCTCTGACTTATAATATATCAAGCTTTTTCTGTAGGGTTTTGGGTTTTTGGGGTTGGGGTTTGAGATTCAGCTTCTCTGGTTGTTTGATGACCAATCATGTATTGCCATTTGCCACTTCATTTTGACTGGGTTCTTTGGTGTTTTTCTTTTTTCTTTTTCTTTTTTTTTTTTGTCTTTTTTTTTTTTATTATTATATATGTGTTGAGGGAGAAAAATTGTTGGGGTGGTTTAAATTACTACAATGTCCTTGCTTTTGTTCATTCATGCCCTTGCCTTGGATTTGAATAAGAAAGGATACTCTATGAGCTAATATGTCATCATACTTGACCAAATTTCCTAATACATATGTTATTTATTTACCTTTTTAATTTTAAGAGTGTGTTTGGTAGGAGAGAAAAGTCGAAGAAAGAAAAAGAATAGAGGGAATGATGGAAAAATTTTGATATTTATGATTGTTTGATAGGAGAGAAGAGAGGAACGAAGAGCGTGGGGGAGTGACTCACAATTATTTAAAGCAACCTAATTTTGATCTATCTTAAATTGGAGAGATTTTTTGAGGGATTCAATCTACTTTTTTTTTTTTTTTTTTGGTGAAGAAAAAATCAATCTATCTTATTGCTTGTAGATAAAATTGTCATTTTACAAATAAAATATAACATTTCCTTTCCCTTGTATCTATATACCAAATAAGAGAGATGATTTTTGCTTACTTTCCTTTTTGTCATACCAAATATTATGAAAGAAATGACATCCCCTTCCTTCCTTATCTCCCTTACCTAAGTGATCTACCACTCTCTCCTTCCGCTTTTTTCCCCCTCCTACCAATCATAGGAGGGAGATGTCATTTCTTTCATAATATTTGGTATGACAAAAAGGAAAAAACAAAATTATCTCTCTTATTTGGCATAGAGATACAAGGGAAATGAAAGAGTATATTTTATTTGTAAAATGACAATTTTATCTACAAGCAATAAGATAAATTGAATCCCTCTAAAAATCTCTCCAATTTAGAGGATTAAAATTGAGGTTTTTTTTAAGGATTGGAAGTTCATCCCCTAATCCCTTACTTCTTCTCTTCTCTCCTACCAAACAATCATAATTGTCAAAATCCTTCCACCAATCCCTCCACCCCTCCTGTTCATTCCATTTTTCTCTCCTCCCAAACACACTCTAAATTAAGAAAAATGCTATTTACTTTCATTTGGAAAAATTAAAAGGGAAAGTATCTGAATGACATAATTTTAAAAATCATTGTACTAACATAACACAAAAAAGCAACATTAGACTAATATGACTTGAAATTAAATTAAAATAAATTAAAGTTTGTGACACGTTGGTCAATTTAGAAGCATTTGTGTCATATTAATTAATAGATGAAAAAGAAAGTGGTTATTCGAATAATTTTTTCAAAATTATTTTATTTTAAAAGGGTAGCTTTGTTAATATGGATCTTGTGGTTGTGGTAGATGTTGTTGGCCAATTGACGGAGTCAACCTTGAAACTTCATGGGTTGGAGACTTAAAAGAATGGGTTGGCCATTGCTGGACTTCTCAGATGAAGCTGTATATGTATTTGGAGGTACAATCGATAGTGGAAGTGGTGGGGTTTATCACAATTGACACCCCACACTCAACAACGTTTATATATATATATATATATATATATATATAGGGGAAGAATGAAGCGAATAGAATTTTTACAGTAAATAATTTTTAGAGTAGGTAATGATAAATAGCAAATTTATTAAGTAAATAATTTACTTACTTCTAGTAAATAGATAATTTACTTAATAAATTTACTATTTAATTCAACATTTTAAAATTATGTTATTTACTTCATTAGTTTCGTACAAATGTTTCTTGATACAATTTTTGTGAATATAATTTTGTAAAATACACATATGTTTGTTGGGTCAACCCGTCAGAAAGTTAACCGGTTGATTGACTAGTTTGATGCACGACAGTATTTAGGAGGACAGATTTTCTAATTTGCTCCTTTTTCTTTGTGCGTCGGTGATTTTAGTATCATACTTAATCCAAAAAACAACATTCTATTCACCCAAAAAAAAACAAAACACACACAACAATGACAACAACATTCTATTTACTTTAAATATTAAAATCATGCTATTAATTTCCTTTAATTTTTTTTAAAAAACGTAATTTACCATAATTTCTGTAAAAAATGGGAGCATGGCTTGGCCCTATCAAGTATCAGGAGAGGAAAATATGCCCGGAGCTTTACGACAGATCCTCATACACCTGAACCGGGCTGAGCCGAGATTCTAGACTCACAGGCCGGCCCGTATAGTCTTTACAAAATATCCATTGTCTCTAGAAAATATGCGGGTTGGTCCGATCCATGTCCTACCAAGTTATATGGCCGAGCTAGACCTTGAGAAAATTAAGTGAAGAACCAGAGCACATTTTTATAATTTTATCTACTCTAATATAATTTTATCTACTTTAATATTAAAATTATGGTGGACATAATATAAGAAGACGTTAAATTTATAACATTCTTGCATATAACCCTTCCTTTTATTTCCCTTTCAACCTGCATGGGCCAGGCCGTTGGCCAATGTTGGTGCTCAAAAGGAAATTTTACTTGCATTTGGTTCGCTGATTGAAGACAAAAATTTTAAGTTAGAGTTAATTGATTTTTTAAAAACTAAATATAATTTTTATTGATTTTTCAGAAAAAAAAAAAAATTAAGATGAAACGATACAGTTTAATTGGAATTAAATTCAAATGCCAAACGAACCCAAATGACTAATTTGTCCCCTTAGTTGCACTTATTTAATCACTGTTCTTACAGTGTCATTTGCTCTTTCCCATGTATTGTGGCCTTTGGGATGCTGATAAAGCTTCCTACTCGGTCCATCCCAAAAAAATACAAAACTAAGTTCCAATACATACTTTAAGTCGACAGTTTTTTGAGTCTTGTCAGAAGGGAAAAAAAAATTGTATAAAAAAAATATATATATTTAAATTCAATTTTTGATTATATCCAAGACATATGAATGGTATTCACACAATTCACAGAAGTGTAAATCCTTTGCACTCTCTTAGTAATAGGTGGACAGTGAAGTACCTTAAATTATAATTTCTTTCTCCGGGAAGAGTTTTCCACACTGAAATCAAAGGATACCAGTCTTACTATTTGTTTCCCCACTTTTTTTATAATTATTTTTTTAAGCAAACAGGCATGAACTACGATGACTGTCTTTCAAATTTAGCAGTTGCCAGGCCTGCAGCCGCTCGGGCATTAGCAGACGCACGCTCTGCAGCAGCAATTGCAGCTCTCGCTTTCTCTAAGATATCGGATGTCTGAGGTATCATCTCCCTTTTGGCATCAACAACTGGCACTGCATAATTAACATCTTTAAGTGAAGGTTGAATTTCACTAGCCCCACACGAAGGTGCCTTAGTCAAAGGTTTTGAAACTTGAACTTGTTGAGGTTCTTGTTGAACTTTTTTTGGAGCAATTGCAGGCGCCACATTGTAATTTGATGGCTCAAAAGAATTCTGATTTGAGGGAGTTTGAGAGTATCCAGCTTCACCGCCGATTTGCTTTGATCCACCATAAAGATGTCATTTTAGAAGCACAAATAAATTTTATCCATATAGTAACTAACAAAAACAGTTGTACCGATAAAAATTTCCCACATTAAAGTAGAGTACAGATCACATAATTCAAGACTGTTTTTGAGTTTCTAAAGTAGTACAAATACCAGCAAGAGTGGTTCAACTCAAGTCCAGATGCGGCTGTGTTTAGACAGCACACGCTCAAGGGCAAGGGGATGACGAATAAGAAAGCTCAGGATTACTATTAAGAAGTTAGAGACAAATTGTCAAATCAGCTTAGCACTCCGTCTTTAATATAATCGATGTAGTGTTATGAACACATACTGTCCACCTTATCTAATGGTAATTTAAGAAAAAGATTTACAGCTGGGATTACAGATGAGGATCCGGGCAGGTTACTAAGAAATTCATAACCAAACCTACCAGGCAAGTAAGAATTTACCCAATGTTGGCATAATGATAAACAGGCACCAAAACAAGCCACATTCATAACATTCCTATCATTAATCTGACAAGCCTCTTGCCCAAGTGATCACATTTGTCTTAAAGCCTATTATTCTTTCTACTTTTGCCAAGGAAGTAGGTTTAAGGTTACCTCTATGGTAAGAAGGATGAAAACCATAATCCCTAAATAAAAAATAGCTTGAGTAAAATTTGTATTTGATTGCTCATGAAGAGAGTTATACTAACAAAAGTTTAGGCAGTGACAACTGCAGCGTTCTCGAGGTACTACTGAAGGTGGAAAGTTTATTTGGGAAGCTTAAAGAAAATCAACAGTACACTGGCAGTCATTATTGACAATATTATTAGTGACGGAGCTTCAAACAGAAAAAACAATTCTGCCTGCAAGTTCAGAAGTTCACATGCTTTGTTGAGTTAAAATGAATTGAGTACATGACTGGTGAGTACTGGCCGTTAGAACTGAAAACAAGCAATGGAGTTTCAAGATCATGGGAACATGAAGGAATTGCTCCGGGATTGTGAAAAATATGCAAACCCAACGAGCCAAGAAACAATGTAGATTTCTACATCCAAATAAAATCAAAGACCTGTTCATATTTGCAGACCCAACTAGCCAAGAAACAATGTAGATTTCTGCATCCAGATAAAATCAAAGACAACCTAAAAACAGATATACGTATCCATGCCAAGGCATGGAAGACGTATAATTACCTACATACTGGAGGCAGAACTCATAATATAATAAAACCCGTATTTCATCAATCGGAGGCAAGAACAGAACATAATGTCATGGTAATCTAATGCAAGTTATTTCCTTTTACTTTTGCATCCTAACGATATTAACAGCGACAGGTTTACTCGAGTGTTTGGTCATGAAACTATTAACATTCAACAACTAAGCTACAAATAACCATGAAGAATGAAAAGGTAAAGCATAGGTTTGCAAAGTTACCAGCAAATCTTCATGTCTTTTAGTGAGTTCAGCTTCAGCATCAGAAGAATCCCATTCCAGATTGTACTCCTGTGCAATTCCTTTCAATACTTTGAGCTTTAGCTCCCCAGATGGAGGACTAACTGAAAGCTTTTCGATTATCTGTTAAAAAAAAACAAAAAAACAAAAAAAAACAAAAAAAAAAAAACCAATAGCAACAACAACAACAAATGGAAAAGCATATCAGTTTCTACAAGTATGGAAAATACATGTGCAGAAATATCAGAAATGGCAATGCACTAAAGCTACTTAACAGTGCGGTTAACACCAGAATCCGGACGAAGCTCAGACATGGCTGAGACAAATTCCTTCCCGTACTTTGTAGTAAACAAATTCTTGATATGCAACAAATCCGGGACATCCGAACATCTAGGAGCAGCGAAAATTATGGTCGCTATAGCTTCTCTCAAGTCTGTTGGACACTCTCTGTTATGTGACAAGTGATTGTTAAAAGTGACTTTTTATCAGAAATTGAGTGTACTGGTATTAAACATCAACACCTCCTAGTTAGATTAGAAGACAATGCCTGCTGGGAAACAAGGGAAAAAAGCTTTCTTTAAAACAAGAAAAAAAAAAAAAAAAAGGATCAAAAGGCCATCATAATTTATTATGCTAGAAAAATAGCAAAATTCAACACGCCTTTACCCATTAAGAAAAAAATTGAGAATACACTATGGTATAAAAGCTGATTTTAGTTTCTCTGCGAAGGATACTGAAGAATGTTATAAGTTCATAATTGGTTTAATTAAAATGATAGTCCTAGCATACAATATTTCGAACATCTGCAATCATTTTTGCATTTCTCTTGGGTTGTAGCTGACTGACTTAGAAGTGGTCATAAATCAATAAGAAAAGCCTAAACTGCTTCGAAAAGATAATCACTCCTTGTAGAAGTAAAATGACCCATTCATTCCACTCTATTTCAAACGATATTGGCAAAACAATCCAAGACTTGGACAATGCAGAACGGTAGAAAACAATTATGTGGTAAAGTGATGTTGATTACAAGCTAAAGCAAAAAATGGTATTGAGTTAAAAAAAAAAAAAAAAAGTTAGACATTGCATGTTATGTGTATTTTGAAGTCATAAGGAAATCCATGTAATTACAAGTTTTTTATTGCAGTTATGGTTTCCTATAACTCCAGCGACAAGAAGATATAACAGACACAGAATACTTGAAAATCTTAAATTTTGTGTAGGATGAAGGCAAGGTGAATTCTGATCATAGAAAATATGTGGAATATGGTAAATTGATAACAAAAATAAAGTACCAGACCTGCCGTGCTACTTCCAGCTGTATATTAGATTTTATTTGTACAAACTAACCCGTTTCACAAGCCTACTGCATCTGCCATACCAGGGTAGTGCCTGGTTGCCATTGCAGGACAATTTTTTTTTTTTTTAATGGTTGAAAGGTAGCCCTTTATTTTTACTACTTGTTCCGAGCATCTGAGATGTATGGGCCACTTTTATATCAAATATCCTCTGTTGGCATGTGTTAGCGCTTAAGATAGCTGTCTCAAAGATGGATGAATGATAATAGCATGACAGAAAAAAGAATGGTGCTAACTACTTGGGATCTTAACCATTTGATTCCAATTCACATGGTGACTAATTTGTCACTTTCCCATTGTTAGATGAAACTTTTCAACAAAGGAATGACAATTCATGCACACGTCAGTTGGTATTATAAAGTCGGGAAAATGTCGGTTTCCCCAATATTATTCCATCTTTGAGCTGCTTCACCGGCAAAAATAGTTAGCAAAACCAGATTTACATATACTAGTTGCAGCTTCTTAATTGAAGGCACATTCATATGAAACCTACAAGATTTTTTTGTATACACTTTGTCCTCAGAATATAAGTCCAATCATAAGTGATTAAGTTCTTTATGCACAAGAAATTTCGATTCAGAGAACAAGGGACTTACCTCTGGGTTTCAATAATGGGAACACGTGCAAGAAGAAATTCACAGAAGAGCTCCAAAATCTCATAAGCAGCCCATGTATTCTGTTCTCGAATGACATGCTCCACCTAACCAAAAATCAAGTAAACACAAGAAAAATCTTTTTTTGGGTTTTTTTTATTTTTTTATTTTTTTTAAGAACATTAAGAAAAACCCAATTAATTAGAGAGTTGGAAGAACTGAAATCTTACCCGAATTCGAGCAATAGCTTCTTGGCCAGTCTGCAAAAATTGAGCAATCTCCTTTCGCATATGTTTCGTCTGCAAATCCCTCTTGTTTTGCAGCAATTTAATCCGCGATATCGCCAAGTTCAAACATGTTTTGCTTCAAAATCAAAACCACCCATTAAAAAAATTCCCAAAAAAAAAAAAAAAAAAAAATTCAACCTTTCTACTAAATTCACGTCAAAGTTTCAAAAGATTTGACCCAAACCATTTTCATGATAATTGTAAAAGATTGACGCCGATTCAATTACACAACAGAATTGCGGTGAATCAAATTAGGAAAAAAGAGAAAAATATGAATTGATATAAAGGTTACCATTTAGCGCCAAAAACGCCTCTGTTGAAGAGCTGGTTCAAGAGCGACATGGAAACCTATACGAGAGGACTGAGGAGAGAGAAAATCCCACCAGTGCCCAGACTACTGCTCTCTATGATTTGCTCTCATCTATCACTAGTAGCGACCATTCTTATCTTATTTATTTAAATTTAAATAAAGAGTGAAGCTGGTTTCGAATCAATCTAAAGCCATTTATAAAATGATTTAACCACTTTTAAAAAAGTTACTAAAATTTTTTTATTAATAAAATAAACTCAAATAATTAGGAACGATCAGGATCATTCCCATGTTAAAATAAAAGAAGATTATTTTACTAATTTTAACTTTTCATATTGTCATTTTGATAAATATCTATCATTCCGATAGCCAATAATCTATATGTACTATCTTGTTAAACTGTCGGCTGATGAGAACGTGAAATTTCAACTCTATGTTAAACATGAAATAATATCTTATGAATGCCTCTAAATTATTTTCTTGATAAGTTTTTTTTTTTTTTTTCAGGTTTAGAGATAGATAGTATTTTTTTAATTTTTTTTAATAATTAATTGAATTTTTTAAAAAGTTAATTAAAGGCTTTAAAAAACATGGACAATCAATTTCAATTTTTTTAAATAATCAATCAATGATCGACTATATAACATTGTTAATTTGATCAATCAGTGTGTCAATTTCTATAATCAATTATTAATTGATCAAATATAAAAAAATAAAAAATAGTTATTTTGTTAGATAAAAAAAATTGACTATCTATTAAATTAAATGACCAAAAAAAATCACACAACATAAATTTTTTTTTTGTTTTTTTAATGCGGATTAAATTATGTATCTTATTTTAAATTGTTCTCTAAAATTTTCAAACTGTACCTTATATGCTTTGAAATATATGCCATAATTTAATATGCACTTTCTACCTAATTCGCGGAGTGACATTTCTGATATTTCCGATATTTCATAAAGCAACTTTATTCAGCCCACAGGTTGGTCGGGGGTAACATTTTTCTTTAAAACTTTTTTCTTTCTTTCTTTTTTTTTTTTTTTTTTTTTTTTTTTTGTGGTAATGTTCTATAGGGAACTTATATATATATATATATATATATATATAAGTACTAGTCCAAAGCATATGTTATGTACATGTTGGACTTATTTGAGAAAATTAATCTATATAAGAAAAAATTAAAATAATAAGTTAAAAAAAGACACAAAATTAAAAAAAAAAAAAAAAAGCAAAGGACCTGAAGAAAAAAAAGATAGGCATGAAAAAAAAAATCCGAAAAAGATAAAATGACTAAAATAAAAAAAAAATTGACCAATACAAAAAAAGGATTAAATTGCAAAAAAAAAAAAAGGGGGCCAAAAACAAAAAAGAAAAAAGAAATTGAAGGATCAAAAGTTAAATACAAAACAATTTCATCCAAAACAGTTGTCTAAAGCATGTGCTACGCACATATTTGATATATTTGAGAAAATTTACCTACATAAGGAAAATTAAAATAATAAGTTAAAAAATAGACCACAAAATTAAAAAAAAAAAAAAAACAAAGGACTTTAAAATAAAAAATAAAAAGAGGTATGAAAAAATACAAAAAAGATAAAAGGACAAAAATAAAAATAAAAATTGACCAATACAAATCTGTAAAGATAAAATAAAATTGGGCCGAAAACAAAAACAAAAAAAAAAAAAAGGAAAATTGAAGGAGCAAAAGTTAAATTCAAAATATTTTCGTACCGTTTTAGACGAAAACTCACTTGAACAGTAACAAAATTGGGCTTTCTATATATTGGATAGATATAGTGAACTTTCATTTTATTAGAAATGTGCCTTATGAAAAAAGGACTTTAGCAACCAACCTATTGAATTCAGTAATGTGTGACAAAATCACTCTAATTGGTAATGTGTGATTTGCACATGCATTATGAGTGGTCGTCATTTTTATTTATTTTTGAAGAAAAATTAATTTCATATATACTTTAATAAAAACTAATTAAAAATATTAATTCTCAATAAATTAGATTAAAATAAATAAAATGATCACCAATGTCATTAATTAATAATATGGGTCAAATTCTAATATTTTTTTCGTCTATGGTTCCACTACTTTCCCAAAAAGACGGTGGATAGGGCAAGGGTTGGTCGAGTCCATTCACTCTATTTGATTGAGTAATTTTTTTCTTTATTAATTGAGGAAATTGTTGGAATTGCATCTTTAGTGTACATGTTTAGGATTTTTGTCTTTTGGTCAGATTTTTGTTCTAAAACCACTTTTTATTTCATATTGTAAAAGTATAAAAATCTGAATCATAGGATAATATTCAGATATGTGCTCTTTTTGGGCATTCCTCATAAACCCCTTGTATTTATTTATTTATTGTGCTACTACATGGAGAACTTCTATTTATTGGCAATGTAACTTATGAAAATTGATTTTCGCAATTAACTTCTTGAATTTAGTAATGTTCGACAAAATCCCCCTAACTGTTAACGTAATAACGTGTGAGCTACACGTGCATAATGAGTGGTCATCATTTTTATTTATCTTAATCTAATACTATTTATGAAACCAGATTAGTTTAAAATTTAATATTTTGATTAAAAAAACTAATTAAAAACCCTAACTCCAAATACTTTCTTAATAAAATGATCATACATGTCCTTAATTAAAGATCCATATGTAAATCATAAGTAAATTTCCGTCAAATAGTTAACACCGTTACTAATTGAGGATCTTTATCACGTATTTTAAAATTTGAGGGGCTAATATTTAAAAAAACTATAAAAAAAAAAAAAAAAAAAAAAAAGACATGAGTCACGTGGCCAATAAACGAGAAGTTCTGGAAGAAACAGGGCAAAGAAGACATTTCCTAAAGTTTTTTTTTTTTTTTTGGTAGAAAGACATTTCTTAAAGTTAACTCAATAGCACATGACCCATTTAGACATAGAAAAAAAAAAAAAAAAAAAAATCCTCAAGAGATCGATAAGGAGAGGTTTTAAAAGAGAAATTTTGTTGATAGCCATGACAAATACAAGGGTTCGACTTTAGCCACTGATAAAAAAACTATAAAAAATTTTATCACATCTTCTTTTTTCTTTTTTCTTTTTTAAATAAAATAATTGTGCGGAGATTTTTTCCTTTCAGATCTTTTTTTTTTTTTTTTTTTTTTTTTTGTGTGCCCATTTTCTCTCTTTCTCCTCCCACTTGTCTCCTACGACCGCCATGCACTTGTCTTCTTCGTTGTCATTATCCATTGCCCACCAATGGAGGCTTACTCCGTGCTCTCCTACGGTCGCTGAAGTCCCCATCGGAGAAATCTTTATCGCACATAGCTCATGGAGGCCAACCTTCACCGCTTAGATCACGGCCTCGCGGTGTTGTGACAACATATATATATATATATATATATATATGCGCACCATCTTCACTGTTTAGGATATGTTAGGAATGTTCAATATGACTATCTTTCATAGAAAGAAGTATATATATGCATAAAAACTAGCCCTTGTGAACAGTACTCTGACCGTTCGAAGACTATATGACCGTTGGGATAATGTTACGAAGATTTTACCCTTGATTGGTATTCTAAGGAAAATATTTTTTGCGATAAGAATTATGGAAAATGATGAGATTTGAAGATAGAAAGTGTACAAATATTATTAAAATTAGTTGTTACAAACAATGTTCTAACCGTTTGAAGAAGAACATAGGATCGTTGGAATAGTGTTAAAAATGATTTTGTGCTTGATTGGTATTTTTAAGGAAAATAATAATGAGTAATGAACCATAGTCATGGTAGATATACCTATTGCTCTGTCAAAAGCATTGAAAATAGAAGATAGTTAGCTTATGTTAGGTTCGCCGGTTAGAGATGAACTTTTTAAGTTGAAGTGATTTACTTTTTAAAATTAGTTATAATTTTTATTGACTTTTCAAAAAAAAGTTAAAAATTAAGATGAAAAAATATAATTTAATTGGAGTTAAATTAAAATACCAAGTGAACTATTAGTTAGACCATGTACAGGATTAATGTCAAGTGGTTTTTTAAGAAGAGTTCAATGCCCACAGCACAAAACTCTAAATCAAAAATTTGGAGATGAATTTCCATCTGTTAATATGAACCTTCCGCTCAGATTTTGATGCAAATGAAGGCCGGCCTTTTTTTTTTTTTTTTTTTTAAATAATAATTTGCACAAGTCTTCGACGTACATCCAATAATTATTCAAGAAAAACACTATAATTATGCGTAGTTTCCAATAGTATTTTGATAAATCTTTTGTACTATAGTTGCATAGTCTTTGCTACTTGCATTTATTTTATTTTTCTTTCATTATTTCAATCCAATACACCTTAGAACAACTTCACTGTATCTTTACTCTTCTTCTAGAGTGTCTTCTAACAGAAATTCTTGAAATTGAGAGGAGGGGTTTGAGGCATGGACGTATAATAGATAAAATAAAAGGTTAACAAAAAAAAAAAAAAAAAAAAAAAAAGAGAGAGAGAGAGAGAGAAAGCAACAAGTGACGGATTTGCAGCTATACCACAAACTTGAGAAGATAGAATAAGAACGAAAAGCGAAAAAGGGATGGCGGCAGTAGAGCTTTAACTCTGTGAAACAGAACTATGGGAATCTAACCAAGTGATAATATCATCAAGGACTGTAGAAATTCGCTCATCTGGTTCTCCTTCAAGAATGCAATGGTATCCTTCTTCATAGAGTTTCAAAGTCTTGTCCTTGCTAGAGGCTCTCTCGTACAAAAACTGGCTCACTTGGGGATCCGTCACCCTATCAGCCGCTCCATGAAGAATTAGCAACGGAGACGATACCTGCAAATATCTCTATAATCAGTTATTCATGATATAAAATGAAATAACTTCCTGATACGAAAGGCGAGTTGACAAAAACACCCATGCCAGCACAAAACACAAACTCACCTCCTCCAACTGCCTTTCAATTTCACTAGTAACCTGAAGAAGCTCGACAGCAGTTCTTAGTCGTGTCCGGTCAATATAGGATATCACATTGTAGGCAGCCTAAATAGGGGGAGAAAAAGGAGAATCCAAATTAAACGTGTTCTGTAAATACAGAAACATTTCACATCTCTAAGGCTCAAAGAAACTAAGACCGTCAGAACATGTTGATGTTTGATCATCATGAGAAATTTCTTTGCTAAATACGTCTTTCGCATCGTCTAAATATGAAACTGTTGCCCAAAAGCCACCTTCACTAGATCATCATACAATCAAGAAATGACTTTTCAAGGGTGAATGAATGACAAACCATTTCCCTTTTCCTTGGATCTCTGAAGGCCAGTGCAGCCAGATCTTTCTGTGGAAAAAGCTTTGCTTTAGGTGTTACTCTTGACATAAGCGTTAATACTTTCAGAACTGCTGGCGGCGGTTTCATGTCTTCTGCAATCTTGCAGCAACTCAAGGTCAGCAATTATTCTGCAGGTTAAATAAACAAAAAATATTCCAAATAATAATGAAAGCTACTTCTTGCCTCTTCTTCATTTCTTAACAGGAAATCCAAATTCAGTTGATGAACATGTGGATGACACGGGACAATGCTAACTTGACATTTTATCATGAATGAAAGAAAGATCATGTTCAGCCGTAATACGACTAAATAAGTCAAGGGCATAGAAAATAATATACGATCGAGAGTATCCGACTTATGAATCTATTAACACTTCAACTTACGCTTGAAACATGGAAATCTTAAGATTCAAGAAATTGTAGAACTAATGTTCCAAAGTCAAGAGGTCATAAGTGAAGATCTTAATTTGGTTCCATTCATCCGTTAAGTGACGGTGAGAGCAAATGAACAAAATCAAGACAAATAAGATGCAATTAACTTTAAACATGAAAATCTGCAACTAGTAAATGATAGTTCAACAGCGTTTAATTCACACGAGAAGAAAAAAATGAATTAGTCAGATAGACATGCTTTTCCACAGTTCATCAAAAAAGAAAAAAAAGAAAGAAGAAAAAAATAGTAATGAACGCACAATTTTGTGTAACGCCTATGGTTAACCGAAAGGAACAGAAGAAGAATCGGAAAAGAGAGGTGATCAAAGACTAGCGAAGCTCACAACACAAACTGCTACAGCAAGCATTCGAGCAACTTGGAAAAAACTTCCTCGATTGTTAAGTACTAAGTATGCAATAGGTTGAGGAATAATTAGGTAACCGTGACTGGTCGAGTAAAGTTATGAACCGTGAATAAAGAAAAAACAAGGAATAGCTTACTCTGCACATAGGGGCCACGAGAATCATTCCGTCCCAATCATGTGGTTCTTTGAGATGAACTTTGAGAGTAACAGCTCCCCCCATGGACTGTCCCAATATAAAATGGGGCAAGCCTTTCAATTGAGGCCTTCCTGCCAATTGCAATTCGCAGTAAAATAAGCAACATCTTTCATTCTAGACAAGATGCTATTGATTTTCACTAAAGGTCAGAACATAGAATGCCACACCTTTAATCTTTCTAAAATTTTCAATGACGTTGTCTGCTAATTCATCGAAGCTATTGATGTAACCGTGCAATCCTTCGGAAAGGCCAAAACCCGGATGGTCCAAAGCATAAACCACATACCCTGCGACAGCAATTCGCTTGGCAATACCTGAAATGGATCACATATGAACTTCGAAATTGGCTCCAAAACAGACAGAGAGAGTATCAAAAAAAGTGAATGACAGACCTTCAAAGAAGAAAGTGCAAGTATCACCATATCCATGGCAAAAGAACAAGGCACCCTTAATTGGAACACCTTGTTCGGGCATCCAGCTCTTACAGAAAATTTCCAATCCCTTTGAATTCCTCTCATACCACTTCAATCCCAAACCAAAAAAAAAAACCTCATGTTACAATCTGTTAAACTTATGACTTCAGCTTAATGTCATAAATTAGGCTCATTTTGGGTGTTGTTTTAATTTGGAAAAATCGAAAAAGTATCTCCCGAGTTTCATTAAAATATAACAAATGCCCCAAGGTTTAAATTAATTAAAATAAAAAAACTACAAAAAAATTCACGTTGACCCGAGTTTCATCAAAATATAACAAATGCCCCCAGGTTTAAATTAATTAAAATAAATAATCTGAAAAAAAAAAAAATTCACGTTGAATTTGATTAAATTTAGTGGTTTATTTATATATTTTTGTAACGGCTTCTCAAATTACAGTAGCTTGATCTCTATGCATGTCAGTTTGAACACAATTCATTCCGCGAATACATTTTATAATTTAAAAAAAAAACGTGAGAAACTTTTTTTTTTTTTTTTAAACGACATACGTCGTATTTTGATAGAACTCGGAGATACTTTTCGAATTTCCTGAATAATCAGAGAAAAACAATGAATGACAAGTCACTAATCTTCCTTATTTTGATGTGTTTTCTCAAGAACCAAACAGAAAATAGGCCAAAATAGATAATCCAAAGACAGCTTACCTCCTCAGTTCTGATACCAGTAGGAGCTAACTACCCACCAACACCGATCCAAAAACAAGTAAAAACCCAAGATATTAGTAAGAAAACTAAAATAAGATAAATAAAAAAATCATAATTAAGAAATGACGAAGTTAGATCACGACGAGAAAATCAAAAACCCAGAACCAACCTTGAACAAGAAATGATCAAGCCGTAGCTGAGTCTCCGCGAAAGCGGATCGAACCCTTCTGCGAGCAGGAGCGAAATCAAGGTTCCGTGAGGCTATGGAGTTCAGCTCGTCGCTGACGCCGTCGATCGGCGACCTCTTCTTCGCCATTATTGCCGGGAGGTTTGTTCTGGAAGCTGAGAAATGCGTGGGTATTTTGGGTCTTCTGAATTTGATGGGTATTTGGTGGTAATTTGGGTAGTGGGTCAGTGGTGTTTGAGATTTTGGGGAGGAGAGAGAAAGCTCAGTTGGTCGGAGACGGAATCTGAGAGCCTCCATAGCTGAGTTTGAGTTCTCTGTCTTGGACTGGACCGTGATTCTCTATAAAAGGAAAAGTCAAACTACCAGATCATGAGAGAAGACTCTCTCTCTCTCTCTCTCTCTTGATTTTTCTCTATGTTAATATGGACCACGTGCGCATTATTTTAATTGGCGAATATATTATGAGCATGTTTTTTGGCAGTTCTAGTACATGAACCTGGTTCAACATCACGTTAATAATGAAGTGAATCTAATTTATAGGTATCATATTATGAGAAGTTTGTTTTTTATTTATCAGTTACAAATGAAAATTTTAAATTAAAATTTAATAATTTTTTAAAAATTAATTATAAATTTTATTAATTTTTTATAAAAAAAATAAAAAAATAAGATGAAAAATATAATTTAATTAAAATTAAACTTAAATATCAAATAAAACGAATGATATTAAATATTACTTATATTCCACGGCATTATTATTATTATTTTTTTTGTCGAGTAATATTTTTTTGTCCAGATTGGATTTAAACCCACTCCGTATGTCTTTTTGTGGCAGATTGGCGGATACCATGAAACTCAGATGACCAACTCATCAATCCACATGACAGGACTTTTGTTTATTGTTAGTATTTTTTTAGATAAATTACTTTTTTCCCCCTTAAATTTTAGGCATTATCATAAAATGTTACATAAACTTTAATTTTAATATTTTTCCCTCATGAACTTTATAAAACTTTACAAATTTTCTCCTTTAATTATTTTTTTTCATAAAAAAATACATATAACACTTGTTTGAAGTATAAGTTACGGACATTAAATGTGAAACCCTTATAATTAAGTTAAAAAAGTAATTATTTAGGGTTGATTGTCATTTTTTTCTCATATTTATTTCTTATAGGTAATTTCGTTATTTCACATTTAATAATGGTAACGGGTGTCAAGAGTGCTTCAAATGATTATCATTTCATAATTCTATACTTAATACTCCAAATTGATGTTTTCAACGAGTGTTAGATGTATGTTTTCGTCAAAAATATAATTGAAGGGGAAAATTCACAAACTTTTTAAAAATTTAGGGAAAAATGTTACAAATTGAAATTAAGAAAGCATTTTGTGACAAGACTTAAAATTCAAAAAAAAAAATTTAATTTATCTTTAAAAAAAAAACTATAATAAAACCCTATTTATACACCCAAAGTCTCCCTTTCATGCCAGCTCCTCTCGATCTTAATTTCTCCATCTGAACTCCTCCTCCTTTCTTTTTCTTCTTTTGCTCTTTGTTTTAATTAATTGGCCGCCCAGTCAACCAACAAAAAATAATTTGCATTGATTCAATTTTAATTGATGTGCTAGATATTTTATTTTATTTTATTTTTATTTTTATTTTTTGCTTAAACATGAAAGTACGAACAATAAAAAAAATAAAAAAAGAACAAAAATTAAATCTGGAAAAAAAATTCCAGCAAAGGAAAAAAATACGAAAATATTGTTTTACTCTTGAAATTTAATCGCTGAATGCATTTTTTTTTCTTTTTAGATTTTTACATGAAAATTTGGAAAATAAGTAGAGCAATAGGAAATATTTTGCTATTATCTAGTCTTAAATATTGATTAATAAATAGTATTTTCTTATCCATTTATTTCTTTTGTGTTGTCAATATGTCATTAAGACGCCTTCAAGGAAGAAAATTACCAATGAATCCATTCTTATCAAAGGTTTTTGTCTTATGTACTGTGGCGTCTTTTGTTTTATTTGGTATGTTTATATCTGCTTAATGAGCTTAATTAAAATTTTCTCTTTCAAAACAAATTAATGCACTAATTATGTTAAGCCATTCCTAAAAAATAGAGTCACTGTTAAAGACAGGCAAATTTTAAGACAATTGCGATATTGTAATTAGTAAGGGTACGTAGGGGTAAACTACCAATCTAGCAGCCTGTCATTTTACAAATTAGATTAGATTGAAACATGTTAATTAAGACTAATTAAGACATCAACTAAGAGTGTAGGTTTTGCAAACTTCTTACTTCGAGGTTGTATAAGTATTTACTTCACATTAAAATAATATAAGAGATAATAAGTTGTAATTTTCTGTTTTTATGTTGTCATATATTATGTTACAAATTTGATAATGTGAATTTAATATGTCCAACGCAATATAAGAAAATGAGAAAACAGTAAGTAATCCTTGCACTCCTGTTAAAGGTAATGGATATTAATTTTTTTGTACACGTCAATAAATAATAACTGTGTCTTAGGACATTTTAGGGCTCCTTGGAGAGGATTTTTGAAAACAATATTTCCAAAACTTTTTTTTTTTTTTTGTCTTCCTCTTCAATTCAAAATGACTTTTCACTATTCACATATTTAAGTCTCTACCGTAAACTCAAACTTTAAGTTTATAACTTTGTTATTTCAAATCGAAATAAGAATATATTTTTTTAAAATCGCATATAGAATTACGAGAGAAACAAAACAAGATTTATATTGATATTTCTTTTTTCAACATATTTTAAGATTTCACACTTTTTTTCACTCTAAATAGTTTTTTTTAATCAAATGCACAATTCTAAAAGCTCAACTCATATCCAATTAAAATACATCTAAAAATATGTCTACAATACTCTCCCGAAACAGCCCTATAGTAATTACATTGAGAAAACTAGTACAACTATTTTTAAGTAAATCGGTAAAAAGATAACTAGATTATTTATCATTATAATAGACATATAAATACTAGAAAGAAAATTAATAATAATAATAATTATTATTATTATTTTACTTTCTTTTATAATTCTCATCATTTTTCACATTACATCATTTTATTATTTGGTAAACGCATCCTAAAAATGAGAGCAGAATATAAAAAGAGAGAACACAAGTATCATATAAATAAAAACGGCTAGGTGTGGGACACTTATAAATTGAGAAAGGAACAAAGAAAAAAAAAGTGTGAAATTTTGTCATTGTTTATAACCGAGTATGCACATTTGTAATAATTTATACAACTTTTCATGGGTAAAGTTACAATAAAGCCCTTTTTATATACCATATCAATAGAGTTTATTTTTAAATCATTCAAGTATAATCAAACGGTTGATATGTTGCTTGTGTACGATAATCATTATACGCTTTACCTTACATCACTTCTCATGGGGCCAAAAGGAAAAAAGCAAAAAATAAAAAATAAAAAATAAAAGAACAAGATAAAAGGCTTTGGGAAAAAGCAGAAATATACATGTACTAAATTGCTTAGACGGACCTCATCCCCATTGTTTTTTCTTGTGTGTTTTGTTTTTCATGAGAAGCTTCACTAGGTCTCAAATTTGCTAGAATTTTACATTTTAACAAAGGCCAGCGTAGAAATAGAAGCCATTTATTTGAAGCTGCTTTTCATCTTTTTACATAAAAATGATAAAAGAAGTAATTACTGGAATCAGACGGCTGTAAAACATGTCATTTAAGTTGACATCGTTGAAGATCTCGTACTTATCTTCTCAATAAAATTTATTAGATAAAAACAGAGAAAGTCTAAAAATAACAAAACACGCGACCGCAGAATTAATGACAAACAATTAATAATTAGCAAAGTCAACTATTCTAAAGAAGCAAACAAATTAAGATGAAAAATTAATAAATAAATAAACATTAGGTTGACACAGTGCTGAAAAGCTATGCAACTTAGGCAGTTGCGCCTACCTAAGGCCCTATCTTTACAACATACTTAAGGGTCCGTTTAGAGCGTCATCTCCAGATGATATTTTACCATATATATTTTAAAATCTCAAGTCTAAATCAAAATTTCTCTCTTTTACATTTTCAAAAAACTCAAATTTTAAGTGTCCATAACTTTCTCATTTCAAATTGAGATAAGATGATTTTATGTCAAAATACCCGTATCGATGAGACGAATAAAACAATATCCATTTTATATATTTTTTTAACACATTTTAAAATTTTATACTATTTTCTATATTACAGAATTTTTTCTAAGGTTTTCCCCTTAAATACACATTTCTAACTCAACTTTTAAAATATCATTTCTAAATGTCTCCTCAAACGGGCCTTTAATAAATACTAGTTGAATCGCGCATAACATGTGTAAAATAATATACTATGTAAATGATACACTAATTTTTTTTTTATTAAAACGTAAAGTAGAAAAAGAATAAAAATGACAAATCCACAAAATAAGAAAAAGGAAATTAAAAAAAATCAAAACTCCTTTTAAAAAAAGGGTGGAAGCTCACTTATGAAACTTTAAAAAAAAAAATGTACGAAACTCTTTTCATTAAGGTTAAAAAATGAGGAAAAACTTCTTGACGAAACTTCAAGCAAAAGTATTCGCTCTTTAATATTTATTTATTAATTAATAAATTAATAGATAATATATAATAGATTAGTTCACACATTATTTAATATACTAAAAGGATGTAAATTTTTATTGGCACGTGTTCTTAAACTAGTGGATATCTATTGAGGCCTTCACTCAAAAATTATTATTGTTATTATTATTATTATTTTCACAGTTAAGGCCTTCAACATCATTAGCACTGAAGGCCTTAAATTTTGAGGGGAAAAAAAATGAATATAAGCCTTCATAGAGATCATTGGTGTATGTGTTAAAAATAAACATTAAATTAAATTATCCTACTAGCGGCAGAGTTAGCCTTCTTATTTAATGGTAGTTTACACTAAAATTAAGTCATGTATGATAGTTTCATTTTCAATACAACCAAAATTTTTTTGCCATATGTATACAATCAATGAGCTTATAGGTAAAATAGTAGAGTTTTAGGGCTTGTTCACTTTGCATTAAAGGGAAAGAGAATATGAGTAGTAACCATGTATTTACTTACAAAATGAGGAATGAAACTTTAGCGGACCCAGCATAATATAGAGAATGAAGATGAGGAATGCTAATCCTTGCATCCCATTGTTATTGATTCATTATCATAGAGAATAAATACCACAATTGCTTATGTACACTTAACAAGTTTATATGTGCTAATATTTTTTTTATTGTATAAAATAGTTAATAAATACTACAAAAGGAATGATATTATTTCCTTCTACACTATCCAATAGGCAAATAAATACTAGAAAAGTAATTGTTTATCAAAAAATAAAAATATAAACTGAAAAAAGGAATAAACAATCATCATTCCTATTTATTTACTTTACTTTCCAATCTTCTTACATTTCCTATTACATTCTTTTACGATTTGGTAAATGCGCGCTTAGTATGCGCTTAAATGAGATAATTAATTTTGAGTGTTGGCAAAATTAAAAAAAATCACAAAATATTTTTAGACTAAATTTTAAAATTAGAAGAATTCAGTAGTCCCCACTCGTCATAACGTAACTCCAGACCTCCGCCATTCATCTTATCCCATCAATTAAATAAATCATTTTGATTAAATACAAATCATAACATAATAAGAGGGATAAAAATAAGATATGCTCACACAAATAAAAATGGACATATGAACTATTTTGTAACAAATATATTGACGTATGCACGTATGTATGGAGCTAAGCTTTCAAAAAGCCATTTTATAACATGTGACAAGGAAAAGATTGTCATACTCATAATCCACCAAAAAAAAAAAAAAGAAAGATTGTCATACTCATAGATTCATAGTCAGCGAAGGGGAGGCGGCCGACTATTAAGCAACATTTCTAAACTTGATTATTAGGGCCAAAATTCCAACTTCCTCAGCGGTCCAACCAAATTTTCAAAAAAGAGAGAACTCCACCATAAATAGAGAGAACTCCACCTTTTTATACTTATCAGCTCTCTCTTCTTTATTAGGGACAAAATGTCACCATTTTTCTCTTTCTTCATATTTTTCAAATATATTTTACGAATATAATTAAAATACATGATAAGGTTTTAAAATATTTAAAATAAACAATAAATTTAGTAGGTAAATAAATAGTTTAATAGGTAAACAACAAATTTATTATATAAATAATGTATATACAAGAAATAGCTTTGCATAAGTTTATAGTCTTTTTAAGGTGTAAAGTTCGAATCTCCCACCTCCAACTTAAAATAGATATATATATATATATAAATAAATAAAATAACTAAATAAAATAATCTCAGCTCCCACTTTTAAAAACCTTGACCCATGGAATTAAATTTATCAAGTATATGATTTATTTTTTTCTTGTAAAGATATTATTTACTCAGTAAATTTTCTATTTATCTAACAGAGTTTTTATTTATCCACTAAAAAAAAAAAAAAAATTTTACCAAATAAATTTACAATTCACTTCAAGTATTATTAAAAGGAGAGTTTGTGAAAGTCTTTTTGAGAGTAACTATCCGTGGGCTCATTTTTCGACTGTAGGTGAGATGTTGCGTGTGCTTAGTAACTATAGTATATGCTAGGGGTTCTCGTCGGTCAGTGACCGGCGATTTTCATCAGTTCGGTCACCGACCCGACACCATCAATTTTGGAAAATATGAAATCGAGCACTGCCCAAATAAATAGAAAACTGGCCATTCATTGACCAATTTTTCTCGGTGGGTTTTTATCGGTGCGGGTTGGTTTCCACGGTATCAAGGAAGATAGAATTGGCCGGCAGGAAAATGATGGTGATTGCGAGGGAGAGAACAATGGTGGATAAGAAGCTGGGGAGGAGGCGTCGCTCATTATGCAAGGTTATCAGGTTATGGAAAAAAAACAAAAGGTCATGTAGTGAAACGCAACCATTTCATTGATCTAGAGAGGTAAAAAAAAAGGTATAGGTTTTTGAAGGGTCGAACTTATGGGTTATAGGGGATTGGGCTTACAGGCCTCTAGGGTTACCTTATCTTCTTACTCTTGAAACTTGAAACTTGAAACATCTGCATCATAGAGTCTCTGCCTCTTTGGAGTTTGAATCTGAACGTGAACATCAGCAACAAGCTAAAGGAAGAATGGAAGGGGCGTCGGTAATTCGGTTACTGACTGAACAGAAAACCTGAAAACTGTTGGCCGACCGATGTGTGTTGAGCGGTTCGGTTCACCGACCTTCAAAATCGGCCACTGCCCTCAGGCAGTGTTCTCTTGCAGTTTCGGGTGGTGCTGTTCAGTTGCTGGGTCATTGGTTGTTTTGAACAGTCCTGGTATACACTAGCTCATAATATTGTAGACTAAGGAGTTAAAAAAAAAAAAAAAAAAAAAAATCTGAAAAAAGGCCAAATGACAGGGGGAAAACCTGAAAATACCCTTACCCCCATTCTTCTCCCCCAGACCGCACCTGATTACCTTTGCTCCCCAATGGCCTTGAACAGCGACTTCACAAACAACCCCACCATCGTTGTCGAGTCACAACCCTTGACGTTCAGGTATAGCCCCGCGAGCGGGCCAATGGCGTCGCGACACGCGTCTGGAGTTGATGTCCTTGAGACGCTTGATAACGTGGGCAATGATCTGGGTGAGGTGGGTTGCCGCCGCATCGGGGTAGGCCTCGCAGAGGGCAGAGCGGAGGCAGAGTGACTTCTCGACGGCAGGCTTGGGGTCGATGCAGACAGCGTCGTAGAAGGAGTTGAGGAACATCGGGATTCCCTCCGGCGAGAGGCCTAGATGATCTTCTCGTGGTCATCAATCGCGATTTGGTGGCTGTCACGGTCGGAGAGGTTCGAGAGGGAGGTCAGGATTCGCTGCTTCAGCTCCACCTTAGCCAGCACATTCAGTAAAGCTCTTTCTTCGACGACGTGTAGAGAGATTCTCGCAAGGGTCGCATGTGAGATCTACGACGATGAGGAGAGAGAGATGGGCTGAGGAGAAACATCCACCGAAATTACCTTAATACCCTTATTTTTCTTTTATGCTAAATGAGATAAGATCCTTCCCATTTTCAATCTCACCGACCATATTAAATAGACATCAACGAACAATGCCCTACGAATAGTGACTTTATCACAGATACTTTCATTCGTAAAATCTTGTTATTTATTTTAACTATTTTCATGAAATATATTATGTACTGCTATTTATCCTTAAAAAAAAATTATTTAAGAGCCAAAATATGTTAAGCCAAAGCCCTCCCTCAAACGATTCACACACATTTAACTGTCGTAACCAACCTAAATAGTCCAGAATCGACGACAGAACATAACCCTCCATTACTTCGAGTTTTCTTTATTTCTTTTCTTGTTTGCTTTCCATAGTTGGTAAAAATAGCCAAGATTTTTCATAATGTAGTGCAAAAGCCTTCTCACAGGCTTCTCGAAGAGAAATTCATCTCACTCTTGCAATCATGTAGGACCCAAAATCACCTTCACCAAGTCCAAACCCAGATCATCACTCACGGTTTTCAGTACAATGATTACATCACACCCAAGATAGTCACAGCATGTGCGGAGATAAAGCGCATGGCCTATGCCCGCAAGGTGTTCGATCAAATTCCTGACCCAAATGTTGCTCTGTGGAATGCGATGTTCAGGGGCTACGCTAAAAACGAATGCCATAGAGAGGGTATTCTCTTGTTTTGTAGAATGAAGAGCTTGGATGTAATGCCCAATTGTTTCACTTTCCCTGTTGTGATCAAATCGTGCGGGAAGATTAATGCGTCGGTAGAAGGTGAAGAGATACATTGTGTTTTGATAAAGGGAGGTTTTAGTGCAAACCCTTTTGTCGGTACTACGTTGATCGAAATGTATGCGAGTGGGGGAGTTAGTGGGGCTGCTTATAAGGTGTTTGGTGAAATGTGTGAGAGGAATGTAGTTGCTTGGACTTCGATGATCAATGCGTACATCTTGTGTCATGATATGGTTTCGGCACGGAGACTTTTTGACTTGGCTCCTGAGCGTGATGTTGTGTTGTGGAACACTATCGTTTCGGGATACATCGAGTTGGGGGATATGGCGAGTGCACAACAGCTATTTGATGAGATGCCGAACCGGGATGTTATGTCTTGGAATACCATGTTGAATGGTTATGCGAAGAATGGGAATGTTGAAGCGTGTGAGAGGTTGTTTGAGGAGATGCCTGAGAGGAACATTTTCTCTTGGAACGCATTGGTTGGAGGGTATGCACACAATGGGTGTTTCTTTGAAGTTCTAGGGTCTTTCAAACGAATGCTAGTTGATGGTGATGTGCCTCCTAATGACGCCACACTAGTGACCGTCTTGTCTGCATGTGCAAGGTTAGGCGCTCTTGATTTGGGCAAGTGGGTTCATGTGTATGCAGAGAGCATTGGGTACAAGGGAAATGTTTATATCGGAAATGCTTTGATTGACATGTATGCAAAATGTGGGATTATAGAAAATGCACTTAAAGTGTTTAACGGCATGGCTGTGAAAGACTTGATCACTTGGAACTCTATTATATGTGGCTTGGCAATGCATGGTCGTGGGGTAGATGCTTTAAATTTGTTTCATCAGATGAAGAATACTGGAGAAAAACCAGATCGTATTACATTCATTGGCATTTTGTGTGCGTGTACGCATCTCGGGTTAGTTGAAGATGGCTTGTCGTATTTCCAATCTATGGTAGATGACTATCAGATAGTACCTCAAATTGAGCATTATGGTTGTGTGGTCGATTTGTTGGCTCGAGCAGGTCTTTTGGACAGGGCAGTAAAATTTGTGAAGATGATGCCCATGAGAGCAGATGCTGTTATTTGGGCGGCCTTGCTTGGAGCTTGTAAGATTTACAAAAACAGTGAATTAGCTGAACTGGCTCTCGAGCGGCTCATCGTACTTGAACCAAAAAACCCAGCAAACTATGTCATGCTCTCAAATATCTACGGGGATCTTGGAAGATGGAAAGATGTGGCAAGATTGAAAGTTGCGATGAGGGACACCGGGTTTAAAAAGGTTCCTGGATGCAGCTTAATTGAAGTAAATGACAAAGTTGTTGAGTTCTATTCCTTAGATGAAAGGCATTGTGAAAGAGAAGAAATATATGCAGCATTAACAGGATTAACGGAATTGTTAAGATCGTCGGGATACATACCGGACCTTATGGAGCTTGGAACTGGAGCCTAGAGAAAATAAATCTCTTTAACGATTCTTATTATTATGCTATTTTGCAAATGGAAACTCTTGAACTTATTGTCTTTTTTCACCTGCTCAACATCAATAAGAGAACTTATAATTAAGCAGCAGTTTGAATGTTGTTCTGCTTCGGATCGTACTAACTTGGCGTCTGTTTTCTGAAACACCTTGTGTTGTTGATGAGACTTACCCTACAGTCTTACACTACTTACTCCGATGATCTAATTCGTCTCTCCAACTTGTAAACCTTTTACTATCATTTTCGTATTGTTGGTAAAATTTAGAGGAGTTAAATATTTGATCGTGTCATGTACTTGTAGCATCAGTTTTTCCTGTTCTCTCTAATTTGGTTTAATCTTATTAGATCAACAATTTAGCCTTCTTCGAGTCTCTTCGTGCCAGAGCAGAAAAGGCCTTGGTTCCAAAACAAAGAGAGAGTGCAAATTTCAGGGCAGTTATAAAGCAAGTACTTTCTGCTACTTTCATAGAAGGTTATGATTTACTGCATTTTCAGCAATTGGTCCAGTTCATGAGAGGATTAGACAATGGGAAGCTGAAATCAGCCCTCGATATACACTATTTCAGTCATAGCACACAGTTGAAAAGGTCGAAATAAGACGAAGGGATATACGATTAGACAATGGGCCATTGAAGCTAGATATGTCTTGTCATCTATGTTAAAGAAAAAAAAAAGTATTCTCGTTGATTATAAAAAATATTATATTAGAATATATTATGGTGACCAACGCTGGCAACCACAGCCGGTGATCAACACTGTCAGTTGTTGCTGGTGGTTCTGATGATATCTAGTTGAAGCATCTTAATTTTTTTTTTTTAATCATATGAGAAACTTGGATAAAAATATTAGAATGAACTTTGACCAGTACGCTTAAATAGCGAAGAAGTTAAAAAGCACAAAACAGTGTCAAGTTGGGAGAGAAGTTTTCAAAATTTGTCATTTGTGTGAATTCCCCAAAGATTTTCCATAAACATCAATGCCAAGCTAGTCCCTCCAACTGTGTGAATTCTAATCAGACCCAAACGGCCCTTTTACTGCATTCATGTCTGAACTTTTGTAGTGTTGAAGCCGAAAATATTTTGGGCTTATCCTTTAATGGGCTTCATTAGAAACAACACGAAGAAATCTCCTGTTCTCATACTCCAAGAAACTGCAGTTTTTATTTTTATTTTTTGCCCTTAAATGAAGTTAGATGAGATACTATCGTTAAATTATGTACCTAACTACTAATAAACTGCGGCATTGAGTATTCCAACTCCAATATCATGAATACACTATTAAAAATAAAACGGGGCTTTAAAACTCCTTCTGTGATCTATGTCCCTTTCATTATTATTTAAAAAAGAAAAAAATTATAAGAAAGAAAACACCTGTGCCTCTTGTTGGCTCAAGTCATGCGACGCATGTGGATCCACATTTTTGTCGACAATTTAATGACTTATTGGCCTTGGACAACATCATATTGTTGCTTGCTTCTCATATATTAACAAATACACATTTCTTTTTTCTTAATTTTCAAGCATTATATATAACACACACATATGTATGTGTGTGTATATATATGTATATATCTATATCATCGATCCAAGTGTCACATATTTCTTTATGTTATCCAAGTACCTAAACTCAAAAAAACTAAGAAAAACAAGATTTCTATGATTACTACTAATTTGGTATTAAAAAAGTGGGAAAACCTATCTCTCTGTTTTTTTTTTTTTTTTTTTTTTAAAGAAAAGAAAAAAAATTAGCGTGGGTTCCACTCCTGTGTACAGCTCTTAAACTAAAAACCTAGGTTGTCTCTAAATTTATAAACTAACATTTTTTTCATAATTTTGTACGTATTATGTTCACTTGTATTTGTTTAATGTTGTCGAGATTAAATTATGTCTAATCCCACTCTAACAATAAACTAAACTAAGACATGTCATCATGATACTTGTCATCATGGCGAGTACGGCGGCTATTTAAACATGATCAGCCTTAAATGCATTGTAAAGCTGCAAATTAAAGCCAAATGGAGTGTAGTTTAAGCGAGTTTACAATTAATTATCTACACTTATAATGTAATTGTTTAGAACAAATATGTTATTAATATAATTAATCCGCATTATTCTTTTGTCTTTTTTGCCGCAGGCGCTAAACTCGTTTATATATAATTAATAAATTGATGGTGTTGATGTGTCCCTTTCGCAATGTATTTGTGTGATCCAACTCCACCACTCGTGGGCTGGTGGGAGTTGGTAGCATGTTGGTCAACTTATCTTTACAGAGGACCTTTTTTATTTTTATTTTTATTTTTATTTTTGTGCTAAAATTTATTTAGTGTTCAATTAGCTAGTAAATGCAACGCCCTAATCCCAATCCAATAAATGAGTTTGTGATCCAATTGAATATATATATATATATATATATTATATACTGTCTATAATTCTCACTTATTTTTTTTTTATAAAAAAAACGCAATTACAAACTAAGCTTCCGTTAGGCTCTTAGATCAAAATCTAAGTTTTCATATTAATTTTTTTAATGAAAAATCAACAAAAATTATAACTAGTTTTTGAAAAATCAGTTAACTTTAACCGAAAAATTCAATTTTAAATATGTGTTTCAAACGGAAGCTAAGTATAGTACAGATGCTCTTACTTTATTAAAAACAAAAGAGATTTTGTAAGGGATGTTAAAATATAGAGGTGCATGACTGACGTCGTCTGTTGGTATTTTTTGTGATAAATTATTTGAGGGGGATTATATGTTTTGGTAATTCGATTACGTCTCTGTGTAGCAACTTTTATAATTGTTATTATTATTTGTAATTAATACATGATTTGATTATAATAATTAATTATAATGGTTGATCCTTATCGATCCTTTTATTTTAATTTTTCCGTTAACATCCATTGGGTTTGCATATTTAACAGCTAATTGATTGATTTATATTAATGATAAAAATACGCATGACCGCCACATAAATATCCATTACAAATAAGTTTTTTTTAAATTATGGCGAGCTAAGAATTCGACTGCTGAAAGATGAACTATACTAAAAACTTGTGCGTATCGTAATATACATATATGTATATATACTCAGGTTTACTATACAACTATCTTTACTTTTCATTTTTATACTAGAAAATGTTATTATAAAATGTAATCAGCTTGGAGAACGCAGAGGAAAAAAAAAAAAAATGACGAGAAGATATATAAGAAGGGTGAGGAAAGCCGCCAGAGAAGGTTCGTGAAATGTCCATGAAATACATCTATTGAAATATATATATATATATATCCCAAGGGGGAGGGAGAGCGCGAGAGTAGTACAATGTCCGAGAATAATAGAAAATACTTTTATAATTGAATATCTCTATAAGTATTATACATTTCTAAATATCAACGCACATTACAATCATAATAAATTAACGAAAATCTATGAATTGACCGATTGTGTTTGATCAAAATTTATAAACATCCAGTCAGTTTGGTCTCTCTAAAATCTTATATTTACTTTTGTTTTGGAAATTTTAATTGATCCCTGCACTAAAATTGACAAGATTTTTGAGTGATAACATTAACTTTTACAGATATTACACTGCAAGTGCAAAATGTCATCTTAGAAAACCGTTAAAACTGGAAGATTTTGAATTAAATATGACCAATTTTTAAAATTTTCAGTTATTTTATTTGAAGGAAAATATTTTCGGTTATAATGATATAAGAATGTGATTATCTTTAATAAATTTCAAGAATATTTCTTTAATATTGTCTGAGATTAAAACTGTCAAAAACAATCCATGAAATTATCTGTCAAAATAAAAATTCAGCCAGTAAAATAACAAAGTGTTTATAGTTAGGAATTAATAATGGGGAGAATTATATCCTATATCTTCAAACCAAACGAAAAGTTTTGTTTGCTTGTTTTATTACTTTTTTAAAGTTGATGAATAGAAGAGCGTGACATTTCTTCGATATCCCGTCTTGTATCACCATGTTCAAGCACATACTTTATGACATTATACAAATTACAAGAAAATGAAGTGCCGGAAACATTATTACAACATATATAATCAATTTTCGTCAATTCAAGGGATCATATAATTGTAACGTGGCTTTGTTAATTTTGAAAAATAGTTTTAGCACATTAGTTTAACTAAATAGTTATGGTCCAAAGTTTGACTGCAGTTCCGTTTAGAAAATACATAAAATTTTTTTTGCTCTGATTTAGAAAATATATATGTATATATATGCGTATTACATACAAGAAAATGAAGTGCAGGCTAATTCAACTTATAGTTCTAAAGTTATAATTATTTGTCAAATCAAGTGATCATAACGTGGCTTTCTTAATCATGAACAATATATTTTTAGCAAATTAGTTTTACAAAATAGTTTTGATTCTAAGTTTGATAGCTGTTCATTTTAGAAAAATATATATGTATATGACCAAGACAATATACAAGAAAATGAATAGCCGGAAACATTATTACAAGAAATATTCAATTCAGCTTATAGTTCTAAAGTTATCAATATTTGTCAATTCAAGGGATCATATAATTGTAACGTGTGGCTTTCTTAATTATGAACAATATATTTTTAGTAAATTAGTTTAACTAAATAGTTATGATCCCAAGTTTGACTGCAGTTCCTTTTAGGGGAAAATATATATATATATATATAGTTGTGACAATATATAACAAAATGAAGTGCCGGCCGAAAACATTATTACAACAAATATATAATTCCACTTATATATAGTTCTAAAGTTATCAATATTTGTCAATTCAAGTGATCATATAACTGTAACGTGGCTTTCTTAATTATGAACAATATATTTTAGCACATTATAGTTTATCTAATAGTTATATATGATTCTTCAAAAAATAAAAATAGTTTATATATGATCCTAAGATTGACTGTTGTTACTTTTAGAAAAATAAATAAATATATATTTATATAGGGTTAATGTTGTGCATGACCCGACTTTGAAAAGACATAATCATGCTTAAACTAGGTATTTAAAATCGACACGTAATTTAGCAACGTTTAGACTAAAACATAAATGTGTATAAACGTGGGATATTCCTAGGTTATTCGGCTTCCTGGATCGTACCATCCCTGTTTGTGGAAGCATTTGAAAGTTGAAAATATTAATTATTCGTTGCCGGTGATTTTCCCTCACTTTATATCTTATCCAGTCAATATGAAAGAAAAGAAAAAGAAAAAGTAGATATAAAACAGATAATTCAAAATTTACGGCAGGCCACGTTTGGTAGATCATAAGTTTTTTCAAATTTTTTTTTTTTTTTTTTTTTTATAGTATCCACGATAAAAATAAAGAATTCATGGTAAGACACAATCGTAACGTCAAACTTCATCATGTGATTGAAAAAAAAAAAAAAAAAAAACTTTTGATAAAGTAAAATAGCGTAATCTAAACGTAGAAAAAAAAAAAAAGATAAAGTATGATAAAAAAAAAAAAAAAAAAAACTCTGTCAGGTTATGTTAAATCAAATTAAATTAAGTTGAATTGTTAAAATGTACTAAAGAAAAAGAAATTATATTTACAGTAAAAACTGTATCTTTATCTTATTGATAAATATTGTTATTCTTAATTATTAGATTAACATTTTATAACTATCTAATTTATAATTATGAGCAATTTTACATCGTGTGGGATAAATTTTTCAATGTGAACACTCTCATAAATTATATCGTTAAAAAATTAAATTAACAATTAATTAAACAGTATCAACAGGTACCGTAAGCTTTTTTCCAAAAAAAAAAAAAAAAAAAGAGACTTTAATCAATGATAGTGGAGAATATTACTGGAGATGGGGTTTTGCCGACTGGGGTTGGTAAGCTGGAAGATTGAAATTATACATGTACTTGGTGGATTCAAATAGGGTTTCAAAAGAGAGTAGGCAAAAAAATAGATGGTTTCGTACGAGGATAAATGATTTGCATGTCCTGTTTACAAAAACTACAAAATAATTATATAAATTCGGCAAAGTAGAGTAGGACTACAGGCTTTATCTAGTCATCTCTCCAAATTCATTACCAAAGTAAATATGACGACTAATAACTTGCCACAAAAATTTACCTGCTTTTGGTAGAAACTAGAAACTACCAAAGCTAGATGGCTCAATTATTCGACTCCATACACCATGGCCATCTCTTCTTTTGGTAGCGTCTTTTTAGCATTCTATTAATATTTTTGTTTGTTCTTGTTGTAGATCACCTTTTAGTTTCTCAATGATGATATATATATATATATCCACATCTTGTTCTGCAAAAAATTTACAATGTGTTTCAAAACGTCTTTTATTCTTATATCAAATAATTAAAAATTAATCTAACAGCTAAAACTGCAATTGTTATCTAGTGAAAAAGATTCTTCTTCTTCTTCTTCTTTATATTTTTTTTCCTGTCTCAAATCTAAGTTCCGTTTGGAACAAAGGTTCGAGCCTAAGTTATTCATCTTAGTTTTTGTTTTGTTTTTTTTCCCCTAAAAAAATCAATAAAAACTATAATTCGGTTTTGAAAAGTCAACTAACTCCAACCTTAAAATTCCATTTCAAATCTTGTTCCAAATGGAAGCTAAGTTCTTTTACATGGAATATGTGCACTACATGTATATTTACCAAATCCAATTAGTAATATTGGTGTTACTTTTTTTTTTCTTGAATAAGATGGTGGTAAATTCTTGCTCTAATGATCAGTTAAATAAGAAGGGCAGGTTCTTATATTGGATGGAGGGTTTACGAGACAGCTAGGGCAGGCCAGCTGAGAACACTGTGGACTTTAAGAAAACCCTACTCCTTCAGATAGGAAGTGCATATTTACCGGCCATGTGAGCCTTTCGCTGCCAACACAGAAATGAGCACGGTTGCCGTGCTTATTTCTCACTGGGATGGAGAACTAGGACCCATATTAAGAACATTTCTAAAGACAAAATGAACTATATCTTAGTTCAGCTTTAGGATGAGTTCGTTTTAAGGAAAATAAGACATAAATTAAGAAGCGGGCAGACAGAAAACAGAAAAAAAAAAAAAAAAAAAAAAAAACCTTAATTAAGAAATTAAGGAAATCTCTTTTTCTACAGTTTTTAATGTTTTAATTCTTTTTGGGGTGAGAGTGCAGTTTTTAATTAGATAGTAAGTTAATGTGGTTATCTAATTCGATAGCAAAAGGTAATATAGTAAGTGTGACTCTATGAGTCGTCATGTATTAATTTTATTAATTAACTAATTGGAAGTGATCTCAAGCCCCTTTGTCCCATGCACTTCCACGAATAAATAAATTCCTCAACTAGTATAAAGAATGACGTGCGTTCGTTAACTTGATTGATAATTCTAAAGTGGGGAGAAAAAACCAAAAAAAAATATGTGTGATTTCATTACTAATAACCAAAAAAAAAAAAGAAAAAAAGAAAAAAAAAAAAGAAAGAGAAAAAGGGTCGGCTGATTATATGGTAGCACATCAAAGCGTCAGCTGAAGATGATAGAAATTGACATCCATTTTCAATTCGTGGGTCCATTGTATATAACTATATATATATATATATTGCTATATTGCAAATTAAGTGATGTTAACATATTTTCTAATTATAAAGCCAACTATTTTAATTTCTTTTATACATAAATAGGTTTTATCAAGGAGTCACATTTGACGAATAAGCGAGTGGTTGTTGAAGCATGTATCATTTTTATTTCAATCCATCTCTATCTGATCTCTCAGATTGGAGCTTCCAATTTTTAATTCTAAATTAATTTTTTTGAGATTTTTAATATACATACATACATATATATATATATATATATATGTACGATTTTATTTTTTCCTCTCATTTTGCTAAAAGTTAGAAAGCAGAAAGTGACCATACGTCAAGACTTTGTCGTCAAGATCAGTAATCAATAATTCAATATAAACACAAGTTTATCCTAAAAGTTTAGTAAATATTATAATCACAAACCAACGCCATCAAGGGTTAAAGAAGTTATTCATGTATGTGTGTATATATATATATATATATATATATATATGTATATGTATATCAATAAGATTTCCGACGCAAATTTCCTAGTGAATAGTTGAAGTACCAAACCGGGAAAGAAGGAAATTTAGATACAATCAAATTCCAGTAGATATGCCAATAATTGGGTATATAGATCATTGCAATAGTTGTAGGATCGTTGACTTATTAGAGCCTAAAAAACTAAATTGATCGAAACGGGAAAAGGGAGAAGTATACACACACACACACAAATATATGTATATATATGTGTTAGGTTTCATCTCATGCCTACCTAGTTCCTTCTTCATCATCACGGGGCATTTCTTTTCAGGTTTTATTTATTATGAGGGTCTAAATTGACGTACACAAATATGACTGGCTTTTGATGTATTGGCATGGCTTAGTGGAAATTATATATAAGGGCTATCCTATGAAAGGTGTTGCGAGCATCTAACCTTATTTCAATCACTCAAATCTTTTCTTTAAGAGCATTTTTTTTTAACCTTCTGGATTCCAATGACATTCTAGGGTAATGTATTTTTTGCCCTCATTTTCTTCTATTAGGTTACTGCGCCATTTCCTTTTGGAGCTTTATTTAAACAAAAAATGAACGAGCTTAAATGAACGATACTAGGGGCAACATAGATAGAAGGTGGGTCTTCTAGAATATAGGATTATCGTGCTCATATTTTATTAATTATAATGCTTGCCAATAAATTTTTTTTTTCAACTTCTATTATATGTGACTAATAGTACAGTCTATTAGCACTTTTTAATGTTTCGGGCTGAATATAGGCTCCACTCATATATCATGAACATAGTCTAAGATAAAAGAGATAGAATCTATATAGAAAAGACATACTAAACAAAGAGAATAGAGCTACTAGTAGGGCTTATGGTTGGAGTTTGTATTTTTGGCTTCAAGAGAAACAAATCAGAAATCTCAATATTTATTAGTAAATCAACTCTAAATAAAAAATTACAATTAAGAAAATATTTAATAGATATCTAAACTAATAAAAACATAAAATTTTAACTTAATTTTAGCCATTCTGAATAATCTTAAGAGATAAACATGATTCTATATATTTAAAAAAAATACAAAAGATAACTATATCCTATTAACTAATAATAATAATGATAATATAATTTACAATTAAAATTCAATTTTTGTAGACATAATTGTCCAGAAACAAAACTTTTTTAGTTAATCTCCTTTTTGCGCAAATGCATGGCAGGCCATGTATTAAGAAATTCGTTCAAAATTTAATGTGTTTTAATCCACTTTTTCTATAAACAAAATAATAAACAACTAAAATGTGAAAATCGATTTTCCTAGCTTTAGCCTTAACGAGCAATGATGGTAT
The DNA here is from genome assembly GCA_008635985.1 of Ficus erecta. Classification (NCBI taxonomy): domain Eukaryota; kingdom Viridiplantae; phylum Streptophyta; class Magnoliopsida; order Rosales; family Moraceae; genus Ficus; species Ficus erecta. The sequence continues at coordinate 253,621 of BKCH01001251.1, forward strand.
CTTTTACACCCGTGAATATAAATATTATTTGGGTATACACCCGTGACATTATTTGGATATTTCTTTTAAAAAAATCGTCTCAATTGGGGGCGCTTGGAAAGCTAGAAGGAAAATATTGAATAATGACTCACGATCTTATGGTTTGGATTGGTGCTTGACTTGGATATGGGAAAAGTAATCCAAAATAGTTCCTTTATACGTGGAAGCTAGTTGGTTTGGATACGTGGATTTAAACTATAAATTAGACAATAGACTGTTTAGGGAATACGAATAAGAAAATATCTGAGAGGACTACAGAAAAATATGCAAGTAGGAGCACATTCCAGAAAAAAAAAAAAAAATCAACGGAAAAATTAGAAAAAGATATTTATGAGAAAAAAGTATTAGAGGAGACTGCGGGGGAAAAAAATCTGTAGGAATGCATTTGAGGAAAAAAACAAAAAAAAGTTTTAGTGGGGCAACGAAAGAAAGAATGCCTTTTACAATCGCTTTTGAAAAAATAAAAAATAAAAAAACTCAAAGGGGACACATTTGGAAAAAAAATAATTTCCATGGAAATAAATTAGAAAAAACATATTTCAGTTTTTTTAGACAAAAAAAAAATCCATTAGGAATGAATTTAAATCTATAACATTTAAAGAAAAAAAAGCCAAAAAAATAAGAACTAAGATGTACTTTTCATCCAGAATGTGCTTTGGTTCGAAACACTCAAATATTTCTTTATATATAAAAATAGTAATTATTGTAGAAAAATGATATATTTATATATGTTGTCTCATGATCAGGAAAAAGAAAAAAGTTCTTACTTCTCTCCTTTCCTTCTTCTCTTTTGCCAGTGAATAGAATCCAAGTAATTTTTTCTAATGCAAAGTTAATTTTATATCAACTTAAAAGATATCTAAATAGTAATTTTTTTTTACTAAACCATTGTGAAATGTAACAAAAAAAAATTGTAAAAAAGAAAAGTAAATGATGATAAGAACGGGATCGAAAAACATATTTTTTTTTTAAATGGAGAAAGAGGGAATGAAAATGGGAATAAGGATACTTGACTATTTTCTTGAGTAACGACATTTACTTATCTATATATGGAGCTACACAATTTTTTTAGTGTGAAATTATGAAAAACTAAAGATAATTTTTTATTGTGTAAATACTATCCTACGTTTTTTACCCCTAATATTTAAGTGAGCCACGTGCCCCCCCCACTCGTTAATAAATGATTTTGCAGTTTCTAACTTTATATTAAGATGAGAAATTGGAAATAATTTGGTCCTCTTTCTAGTGCTTACTAAATTTAAGAGTAGAAATTTTATCAATTCAATTCAGTACATGAAGAAGAGGATTTACAGTTGATAAAAGATTTTATAAATGTTTCAAAAAACGTCATGAAATCAAGAATCAAAAATTGTCCTAATATCTTATGACGGTTTTAACCGTTATGAAAAAGGCACGTTTTGCGCCTGAGCTACGAGACTGTTTACAACTATTATGTAAAAAACAATTTTAAACAATATCACTTTCACAACAACTTTTCAAAAACCGATATGTATTTTAGCTCTTAAAAAATAAAATAAAGTCTGCATTAGAGAATTTAGTTCCACAATTTACCAAGGTTTTTGTAAGATATTCCTTTTGTATTCTTCTATATAATAGATCGAACAATGATGAGAAAGATGATGATGATGATGATGATAAATGGTCTGAACTTGAGAAAAAACTGGTTCCCTCATGTAGTAGTAAAATATCAAATCCGAAACACCAATCATCGACCACTCGTGGCTTCTTGACATGATAAGATGCTTGAATTGACATCCGATATCAATCTTATGTTTTTTATTAAGAAAAATTGACTAGAAATTGGATTTGTTCTCTGTATTAATTAACTTTTAAAAAGTATTTCCGTCGAATAATAATAGGTCCTATCATGAAAAGATCGTTTATTAATTAATTGGTAATTGGTGGAACAATGATTCTGATGATATTTTATTATAAACTATAATAAAAAATACTTAATGGTCGATCGAGTTCTTTAAACTAAATCTATGACCATAAGAAGGAAAATCGCCTTTAGGACTAATGTTTGAACTCTTTGATTCTCAGCCTTCTAGTTTCTAAAAGTGACTAAAGATTTTCAAGTCTTATTTTAGCATTTGTGTGCGTTTTCCCCAAGCACGCGTGTGTGGGCTTGACATTCATTGGAGAAGTCTTCTGCTTATAAGATTTTACATGAATAATTAAGTCAACATATTCAAGTTCCTCAAGATATATATTAGATGCGGAATTTTAGAGTAAGTTTTGGTCGTATTTCTTCTTATTTATGGACCAAAAAATTAACAAAAAAGGGACTCCCCCCCCCCCCCCCCCGGCGTTTTGCTTAACAAAATAAGAGGATTAGTGATGTTCTCATAACGTCCTCACCTAGCACGACTTTGAAAAATTTACTAGAATCATAAGTATAAGATGGGATCAATCTATGCTCTCACCAATTATCTTCAGAAGTTCTAAAGAAATAGTCATAAAACAATCATTCATTACCGTTATGTCATCACCATCAATAGTGTGACATTTCTAATTTTATTCTTTTCATTTTTAATAATAAAAACTAAAAATCATACCGGACAATGTAAATTGTTTAGAATTAATGTTGAATATGATAAATTTTTATTAATGTTCATTTTCATCGAAAATATAGTATATCTCCATTATCTATCTAAGTGCCACTCAAAAAAGTATCTTGTCATTTTCTTTTTCAACTTAAACAAAATCAGGTATGAAACTACAACTAGATTATATGTGTAATCATCAAAATATCTTTGAAACTAAAATATTATTTAATAAAAAGATCATAATTAGAACATCATACCCAATAGTCAATCCAATATAAGTATCTCCTTTAAACAAATTACAATAACACAAATAAAAGTGAAGGTTAGGAATTTAGGAGTCCGCCAAATGATCATTTTCAGAACAATAATTTCAGAGCATATCTATGTAAAAACCAATCTTTCAAAGATACGACTGAGAAAACTAAAAAAGGTAGCTGATTAATTAACTTTTATTAAGGTCTTTTCTAAGCTAAAGTAGCTAATTAAATTTGCGTCTCTTCGGTCATTATGCGTCGCTATCTTTCAGATTACCAATTCTCAGTAGTTCTATACATAGTCAACATATACCATCATGATTTGGATTTCAGCGTACTACAAAAAGCGATAATATTCTTATATATTATATTATATTCCGTACTAAAAACTATATAATATTTGTGATCAGGCTAATTTAGTAAAAACTATAAAATATTTGTGATCAGGCTAATTTATCCCCAAACTAAATTATATAATTCCACTCAAAGGGAAATGACTTCTAGCACGCGCCGAAAAAATCTCACTCTACACTAAAATATCCCTAGATTATTATGATCATAAACTTTCTTTCTTTCCATCTTTCTTTTTTCTTTTTCCTTGACAGGGAAAAAATATCTACGATAATTTCGTTTTATATTACATGTAATTTCGTCATTTATGCCCTAAGGATTACTTACTTGAAGCTGAAGCGACGAGTTTTGTCTTTCGTTTTTCTTAGAATTACATCTCATGACGTGCGTGATTTGATCCAAGTATTGCATGAACAATTAGTAACTAATTACAGACATGCCATACTGATACTTTTTTTTTTTTTTTTTGTCAAATAAACGATGAGAACGAGCAACTAATGGACAGCTCAATTAAATTCATTTCCCGAAATCAAGAAAGAAAGGAATAAATAAAAATAAATGCACACAGGGCGCAAAAGAAAACAAACACACGCACAAGCCAAAAAAAAAAAAACCGCACGCAGGCGTGTGAAAACAAATGCACCTGCAAGTGCAAGAAAATAGCCGCACGCAGGCGCACAAAGCAAAACTGACGAAAACATAAAAACACTACTGGGAAAAGAAACTAGATCGGTAAAAAGATTACATAATTAGACCCTGCAAGTAGTTCCAATAACGCCTCGACCATCTAACCAAAATCGAGTGGGAAAAAGACTAGAAGGTAAAAAGATTACATAATTACCTATACGGTACTTAGTTGTCAACAAAACGATAATTCTAAAATCCTGGTAACTTTTAATAATTGAGAGAGTGCACAAAAATCCGGGCTTTGAAATCATCAGGTAGACTCGTTACGTAAATTCAGTGACGGCAATCCAAAGAATCAACAACTTGGTTTCCCTACCAAAAAATATGTGAACGTTAAGGAATAGAATTCAGGTAATTAACCGTGTCAACTCATGTGGCTTCAAAGTGCTTTTATTGTGATACCTAATATGTATCCTCACATTTTTTTCATTTAAAAAATATTTTCTTTTTGAATAATAATAAAATATGTCCCCTATATATGTTTTATTGAATCGTTGCATTCTTGTCTTACATTTTTTTAAAAATTTTAAAACTTTCCTCACGATTTGTAAAACGTAGGTAACAAGTGCAACGATTTTGAAAATATAGAATAGAACACAATAGTTCGATATTGTTAATAAATATGGAAATTATAATTATGGCCCCTTTTTTCCTTTCAAAATCTCATGACGAGGTAGATCGTATAAGTCATCATGTAAACTAAATTAACCGAACTTTTCGACGTCAGGAAAGACTACTATACATACATATGCAGTCATAAGTCATCAGTACATAATTAAAAAGTTGTTGAACCAAAATGTAGATAAGTAGGAATAAGAGAATTCAATCCTGATACGGTACCGTTTATAACTTTTCTCCGCGAATGGAGAAATTAATCAAGTAACGCGTGTGATGAGTACGTTGATTTTTAGTTTTCACATTTCAGTCTATAAAGTTTAAAACCCTAATAGTATTCTCATTAAATTATTATACGTCACATTAAGCTTGATTTAGAAAAAAAAAAAAAAAAGAAAAAGAAATAGACACTTCATGTCATGATTAGTATTAAAAAAAAATCTAATCCATCCCCCTTTTACACAAATATTTCTATCTTAACGCATAACGCGCGATATCGATCTTTGCAGTATTCAACATATTTGAAAATATTGCAAGAACGCACTGGTGAAAAGGAAAAGAATAGAAAAAAAAAAGAAGGAAAAAAAAAAAAGACTATACAAACCAACTAGTCAGAAATCTCATATACAGATTTTCTTGAGAGAGAAAGGGTGAAAGGAACGTACCAACGACCCATCATGGTATATTTCCCATTTAGACCACAGTGGAAAAAGGAAAATGTTGTCTCCTTCAACAGTGTCCAACTCAATCAGTACCCCTTTGAATTGACCAACAACCGCTTTGAGGTGGTAAGTAACTATTACGTTCACACACACGCGCGCGCACACACACACATACATATACACATATATGTTTCACTAATACAAAAAGAAAATACCATGACGGTTTTTAATCGTCGTGGTACATTTTTCATGATGGTTTTCTAATCATCGTGGTATCCAAGATCGTTAAATCTATTTGGATTCCACGACGGTGGAATAAACAAAACTGGCGCTAAATCAGGGGTAGATAGGGCTATTCCACGACGGTTTTTTTTTTTTTTAAAAAAACCACCGTGGAAAATTATTATTCGACGACTGTTTTTGATAAAAACAGTCGTGGAATAAAAACCTACCACAACCGTTTTTATCGAACAAGTAATATGTAAAAGCATAAATCACAAAATCAACACTTTTTTCTGGAAAACAATCCAAATCAAATCCTCACTCAAACATTTTAAATCAATTTAAAACTAATAATCATCCAAACACGTAAAAATCATACAAAATCATACTTGTGATATTTTAAATCAATCTAAACAAAATCTTAACATAATTATGTAAAAAACACACAATCTAATCAAACGAGCATTTTGTCAAACATGTAATATGCAAAAGCATAAATCACAAAATCAACACTTTTTCCAGAAAACAATCTAAACTAAATCCTCACCCAAATATTTTAAATCAATCTAAAACTAATTCTCACTCAAAGAGACATTTTGTCGAACATGTAATATGCAAAAATATAATAAAGTTATCAAAATTTTTTTTTCCAGTAAAACAATCACCCAAAATCACGTTTACAATTAACCAAATGAACTTCCATAATATGTGTGGTGCAAGAGAGAGCAAGAGAGAGAGAGACTTACCAAGTACACGGGCGTGGGTGCGGGCGGCTCGGTAGTAGGGTAGGCGGCGGAGCATGGGTTTCGAGGAAGAGATTGGAGGGAGGAGTCGTGGCAGCGAGTGGAGGTGAGAGAAAGAGGTAAAGGCGTGAGAGAGAATGAATGGTTGAGTCACGGCCGACGGAGATTGGAGGAGAGAGAGAAAGGGAGAGGCGCGAGATAGAATGGAGGCGAGGTAGAGAGGGAGACGACGAGAGAGAATAGAGGGACGGGTCATGGTGGAGGAGGTGTATTTCGAGGGAGAGTTTGGAGGCGAGAGTGAAAGAGGCGCGAGAGAGATGGGGGAGGGAATAAAGGGTTTTTTTTTTTATAGGCTCCAAAAACGTGAAATTTTGAATTTTTTTTGAAAATTTCACAGACATACCACGATAATTTTTGAAAAAAACCACGACTGTTTTTTCCAAAACTGGTTTTTGGAAAAAATCACGACTGTTTTTTCCAAAAACGGTCGTGGTTTGTTCGTTTTTCTGAAAAACGGTGGTGATATGTTTTTAAAAAACTTCTGCCACATTAAAGAATTTAACTAAAATCCCACAGGCGGCCAATCCTTTGTGTTATGCATACAACAGCCCATCATTAATTCATGGTCTCAGTTTCATTCACACAAAATCATATCTAAATGTCCTTATATAAGTAATATAATGTGCATAATTAACGTAATTAATAAAAATTATAAATTATATATAACGTAAAAAAAATCACGGTCAAAATTTTTTTTTGGTTTCTCAACACGTGTCTACTCGACATATAAACGAAGCGTGAAACATCATCATCGAAATCATCAATCACCTCCACCGGTGGCAATCCTTTTGTGAAAGATGGAATGTTGGTGCAATCTTCAACATCTTCTTGGCTTTATCGGCACAACTAAAGATAACTTTAAATTATCGGGATCCGTTGTATAAAATACTTGGACTGCTTGCGACACCATAATGAAAGGATCATTTTTGTATCCCAATTGCCTAAAGTCCACCACTGTCACGCCATCACTATTTATCTTAACATAATTATTGTCAGCTCACTTGCATTTAAAGAGTGTTTTCCGCAAACCGCAATAATCAAGTTCCCAAAATATTTTCAATGAACCCAAAGTAGTTCATCGAACTGTACACCGGATTCTTGTCCTTTGCGGAGGAAATATGCATAGACTCGGCACGAAGGGTCACACCACTATTTTGGACGGGATTCTTCTCATCTCTTTTGCGAGTGTAGAAGGAGTAGCCATTGACAAAGTATGATGTATATCTTGTGACTATCGATGACGGTCATCTTGCTAGCTTCATTAAGTCTAGCGAAACGTCAACCTTCATATGCACATGTATTCTTATCCACTCCTAAAATGTCTGGCTGTGCTTATCTTGAAATGACTTCTTACTTCTTCCTTTTCTTGAATTCGTAGCTCTTAATTCCTTCATGTGAACCTCAATGAAAGGCTCCATTTCCTTAGTATTGAGCAAAACATTAGGACAAGATTTTTCCCATTCATCTTGATTTACCGGTGAAGGAACGCCCACGAATAGTCCTTTCGACGTAATTAGCCCACCTTTTGGCAACCCTATTGGTTCCGCGTTGGACTTTTCGAAAGGATGCACCCACCTTAAATGCACCAGTCCACATAGCTTGACTTCCCGAACTAAGTGCACCCTTAAATGGATCATTATATCAAAAAGGGATGGTGGGAAATACTTCTCAAGCATGCACAATGTTATCAATAATTCCGATTGTAGCGAATCTAGCATAAGCGGATCAATTACCATGGAGCATATTAAATTGAAAAATGAGCATAACTTGGTAATTGAATATCTCACATCTTTCGTTAAAACTCCCTGCAATGCAAGAGGTAATAATTATTGCATCAAGATATGATAATCACGTGTTTTCATTCCAACGAGCCTCAAATCCTTCATCGACACCAACCTTTTAAAGTTGGAAGAATACACACTTAGCACTTTCACGGAAGCAAGCAATTCACAAAGCTTTCTCTTTTCTTATCTCGATAATGTGTGCTTTGCTTGAGGTAAGCAAGTATTGTTCGATCTTTTCTCGGGGAGTAAATTAAGTTTAATCTTCATCTCTTTAAGATCCAACCATACCTTTACACCATCTTTAATTTTATTTGGAATGTCAAGCAACATGCTCACTATCGATTCACAAACGTTTTTCTCAATATGCATAACATCTAAGCAAGGACGAACGTAAAGTGACTTTCAATAAGGAAGTTCATTGAAGATTGACTTCTTTTTCCAAGGTCCATCGACCACTTAATCCTTGCGTTTTCTCTTTCCTAAAACTACTTTCACATCTTTAACCATCTCAAATGTATATTCGCCAGTTAAACTCGGAGGAGTGGTTCTTTTTTCGGTATTACCATCAAAAGCCTTTTTTTGTTTGCGATATCGATATTTTTTGGCAAGAATCTCATGTGACCAAGGTAAATGGTTTTCTTACCGTTTTTCAACCGGATGGAAGATGTTTCCTTCATACAAACGCGACAACCTATAGAACTATTCACAGGATAATCAGATAGGTTGCCAAGTGCGGGAAAGTCATTAATTGACCAAATCAACATTGCACAAAGATTGAACGTATCTTGATGGTAAGAATCTCTAACTTCTAAACTATTTTCCCACAAGCTTTTTAGATCATCAATTAATGGTGCCAAGTACACGTCAATGTCATTCCCCAGTTGTAGAGGACTTGAGATTAATAAAGTCAGCATCAAGAACTTCCGCTTCATGCACAATTCTGAAGGGAGATTGTAGTTGACTAGTATGACTTGCCAGGTACTATGCCTACTACTCATATTACTATGTGGGTTTATTCCATCCGTCGACAAACTGAGACATAAATTTCTTGGTTTTGCACTAAAATTTGGATGATTGTTATCAAAGATCTTCCATTGTGGTGTATCGGCTGGATGCCTAAGCTTGTCATCGTCAACACGTTTATCATGATGCCAAGTCAAATTATTTACATGCTCGGAATTATGGAATCAACGACGCAAACATGGAGCTGGTGGAATGTACCATAACACTTTCACTGGCACTCATTTGCTACCATTCAATGGCATCTTGCCCTTCTTCCATCTTGACTCGTTACAAACCGGACATTCATCCAATTTTTCATATTCCCGGTAAAGGATGTAATTACTTGGACAAGCATGTATATTTTCATATTCCATTCCTAAAGTGCCCAACGTCTTATTCGCTTAGTATATACTAGGCGGCACTTTGTTATCATCTAGTAGAACATCTTTTAGAAATTCTAAAAGAGTCGTGAAACTAGAATTCGTCCACCCTCCCGACGCTTTCATGTTCCATAAAACCAATGCCCCTAATTTTGTAGATTTTGTACACCCGACATACAAGGGCGTCTCGACATCATTAATCATTGCCTCAAATAACTTCGGATAGTGTGCAAAGTGTTCTTCCAAATTATTTATCATATCGAACATATTATCACCAACATCTTCCTCAATAATAGGCTCTTTACCTTTACTCGTCGATGTATATTTAATATTGAAAAAATCTTCACCATGTAAATACCATGTTTGGTAAGAACAAATAATCCCATATGCACGCAAATGCCCTCTAACATCATCAATGAAATGAGATCTATGATTTTCATAAATTTCATGCAGACACAGAATCTTATCATCTTGTATGTGAGCTTTGGCAAATGACAAAAATTCTTCAACACCATTTTCATATGTTTTAGACAATCTATCAAATCACATCCATTTCCTATCCATGATTTGCAACTCCTAAATCAAAATATCAAAGTTTTAGAAGTCAAAGTACTAAATTTTAAAATGCATATCAAATTAATTTAACACCCATTGCATAATTCACTCAAAAATCGTAAAAATAAAACTAAAAATACAAAACCTAAAATCATAATTAAGTCTAAATATCGGGGGGAAAAAATTTCGTGATCACTTAAATTAACACCTATTGCACAATTAACTCAAAGCGGTCTCAAAATATACAAAATCTAAAATCATAAGTCTAAATATAGAGAAAAACAAGAAAAAAAGTTAGTGATCACTTACAATAGAGATTGATGGATGGTAGATGGTGGTGGCGACGTTCAACTGTGGTGTAGTGACTGTTTTCGGAGCGTTCTGATCTGATTTTAGTTACTGCAGTTTCGTTATTGATGTGGAAAAATGAGGGTTTGATTCGGTTTTGTCTGAATTTGTCACGGATTTTCCACGACCGTTTATGAAAACGGTCGTGGAATCCAGATGCTTTCACGACCGTTTTTGAAAACCTAGTTCCGCACCGTGTTTTTGACGTACTTTCCACGACCGTTTTTAAAAATAGTGTTTGTATATGTATGTATATATATTTATCACATTTTCACGTCATAAAGTTGTTGCTCGATTATAACACTTTGACTTTCAATTAAACACCACTAATGATCGGCTCCATAAGTAGTGATAATGCTTTCATCTTTTGTTTGAAAAAGGCGAAAATGTTGCATAATGGGACTATGGGAGCACAGTAGTACAATTGACATTAAGGATTTTCGAGATATTCTAGCTAAATTGGCACTCTGTGAAAATCTCATCCTCTGTGATCATGTCGTCACTCAATATTATTAAAATAACAAAGAAGTAGAAAGACAAAAGGCATCTAGGAAAAGAATATAAGTAAATAATATGTATGCATGTGTATGTACACGTTTTGCTCGGTGGGTTAGATTGGCACATGCTTTAAGTTGTCAAATCTAATTGGCTTGATATATGAATTGAGGGGGTCAAAGAGAGAGAGATATATATATATATATATGTATATATATTTATATTTGTATACATACATATGTATATACACACACATACACTTAAAGTTTGACTAAATGGAGCGTAAAAGAAAGGTGATACTACATATATTTTACATGTACAAAGTCCACTTTTATGAATGATCTGAAAATTAAGACTAATGATTAAGGAGGTTTCATCAACGGACCTAAACGCCGACCCTTTGAACATGAATTCGAAGTCTAAGAAAATGAATTTTCCAACGTGGAATAATAATTAATTGGACGAGTAATCCCACCGCCACAAAGTGTAAAGATAATTTTTAGCCAAATTTCTAGATTTATGTCTTAATTTTCTTTCCTTTTTTCCCCCCTCCTCTGGACGGCAACTCCTTATTTGTAGATTCCAAACTGCCGATGAGAAAATGATCTGTTTGGTACCATTTTCGTTAGTTTGTCAACACAAGAATATTCTCTTATCTTGTCGTGTTTCCAGTTTTCTTGGTGAAAAATTTGGTGTCGAACTTTTTGAAATTCAATGCAGCTTCTAAAATTCCTATGCGGACCGCGGGGAGCGAGAGTGACATTTCACAACTGGGGCTCACGCATGCACATGGGATGCGCGCCGCTGAATAAAACTAACAAAATTCTTCTGCTCAGTTCTCAAATTTCAAAGTCATTCGAGATTTAGTTTAGAACTTTACCTGCAGTTCTATCCGTCGGCAAACTTGCACATTTCCCACACGTACGGTTTTCCGATAAGAAAAATAAACGAAACTTAACGAAAAACAAATGAGACTTAATGAATAATGAAACTTTGAATGTCATCATCACCAATATTATGGATCTTTCTATAATTTCAAAAATTGTCAAAAGTTTTATGAGTTCACCGGATATCAAGATTTCTAATTATTTTCAACTAATTTAAATTTATTATTTTGATTATAAAACTCCGATCACCAACGATGATAAATACATGACATGACATAGTTAAGAAAGTAATACATTTCAAACATGAAACCCTAGTGTTCTGTCTCTCTCTCTCTTTTTCATAGCTAGCACACAAGATGACATGTATTCTCTATAATATCCATTAGGTCGATTATATCTATTACTATTATATAAAGCTGAAGTTGTTTACTATTCCAAACTTTGATATTTCCATTTTGTCCTTTAGTGGGCTTTTTTAAAAATGTTTTCCCCTTTTTGTGGATGAAATTGTTTGATGTTTTTAGTGCTATCATTATTTATTGCTATTTTTTATCTTTTGGGCTGAAAAGTTTTTACTTGTTTTATTTTTATTTTTTACCTTTTTTTTTTTGGCATCTTTTCCTCTTAACTTTTCCAAAAATACTTTTAATTTGCTAATTTCATTTAAAAATTTTATATCTACATTCTATTTAAATAAATAAAAAACTTAAAAATTAATATATATATATATATATATAATTAAATCCATGCATGCGAAGCACGCACATACAACTAGGAATATAACAAGTTGGGAACCCACTTTTTAATTTTCTCGAGCTAATTAATTGTTCATAATTGTATTATTTTTAATTCAGGAAAATTCAAGGAAAAACATGAGTCGCATATATTTTGCTACATGGGTACAATCTAAAACTAGCTAGCTGAGGTTGCCGAAATATTACAACAAGGACAAAAAAAAAAAAACTAATAATTATTGATGGTATAATTTCTCTGACGTCGGAAGACCACCTGTTCACCGGTGAACAAGGTGTACGAGAACAAATATACCTATTTTCACGATCAGTGGAGAAGAGCCGATGACCGTGTATACCCAACCAAACTAGACAAACTAGTAGAGGATTCTTCCCCGGGAACCGGGTTGATCTACCACCACCTCTGATGTACTGCTGGTCCTCAAGTTAACCATCCTCCAGAGACCTGAGCATATTACTGTTGAGGCCCTTAGTACTGGTTTGGGCAACACATCGCCGACCACCGTTGAACCTCTGCCTGGGTTGTTGGCCCCGTACTGTTCCTACCACGCCGTCCTGTATCGGCTGACAACAGTACCGTAGCACAGCACACCATGCCCACTACCCTGCACCACCTGATACATGACATCCACTATCTGTTACTATACTTGTCCTTGCTCTTGCCTTGGCGCTCACAACCAAGTGGTAGTCAAGTACTACAACAAAAAGTTCCATCCAAGAACTTTCAAGGTTGGAGACTTGGTCCTCAAGAAGGTTCCTGCAAGAGATGCTGACCAAAGTGTGACTTTAGGTTTATTTGAAAAAAATCCCTAAGTCGACCATATGAGGCACCCGGCTAGGTCCATCCAACATCGTCTGCACCAGCAGACTACATCATCCCTGGGGTCTAAGGACCATCGAGAAGAATAAAAAGGTTTCTACAAAGGATGCCGACCATAGTGTAACTTGATGCACCCGAGCATATTCATCTGACCACTTCAAGACTAGGTAGATTCTTACAAAATCTCTCTGAGTCTAGGAGGGGTACCAGAAGGACAAAACATTAACATTTAACCAGTAAAATTGTAGAAACGTAGAAAAAGAAAAAATATCAATAATTTCAAGAAATGGGGGGCGGGTACAATTTGGGCACCTATAAGCCAAAAAAAAAAAATTGGAGTACAAAAAGAACAAGACATCTATTGCACGGGTGGACCAGCTTGCTCAGTTACCGGCGGATTAGGAGCAATCTTTAGCTCCTCAATTACCACAACGTCATCGGCCACCTGGGCACCCCCGACCACTTCACCATTTTCACCGTCGCCGACTACCGCACCGTCACCATTGCCCTATGTTTCCCCGGAGATCTCGGGCATGAATAACCAGTTTAACCCGGTCAAGCTAGGGTTGGCCAAGGTGAAATTGGCATTCATATCCCTCATCCCCTCTTAGTATTCGGCGAGGAGACGGGCTTCAAACCACTAGGAATTCTGGAAGTTGGCGACCGCCTGTTGTCGTGCTTTGTTTAGAGTGGCGAGAAGCACTTCTTGAAAGTAGCGGGAGTGCTCGGACAGAATCGAGGCCAACTCACCCTTGGCCCCTTTTTTTTCTCACTTCTTCTGGTTTTAGAGCCTGCTTCTCTGCCTTCTCTGCCTTTTGAAGGCCGACTTCTTGGCGTCCCGCCACTTTTTTACTTCAGCGACCAGGATGGTTACCTTGTCTTTCATACGGTTAAAGTGGCTGCGAGCTGCAGTGCTGTCGAATAACGCAAGGGAGACCACCTGAAATGAAGTTGAAGACTGGTCGGAATAACAAACTAAACAAAAACAAATACTCTGCGGGATGGATAGGAAAAATACCTCAACCAACTTATCAATCATGTCCTCACTGACCCGTATATGGTTGGAGCACCGGGAGGACTCAGCATCCTCCGAAGTTAGACGGTCGTTGAACTTTGCAACGACCGCCTTTTGAGCTGACGACTTCCTACTGATCTGCTCAGCCTCGGTGACTACGGCTGGGGGACCACGGGGTCTCACATCTTCTCGCCTGGTACAGGCAATCTGCTCGATTGAAGCAGACTGCTCTTCTCGAGTGCGCCCGACCGAGGCTGTGGGGGGGTCGGACGAGACCCCCTCACTGTGCTAGTTACCTGGCCCTCCGGATGGGTCCTGCTGCGGTCATCCTACTTGGAAAACTTCCGTTGTAGCTGAGTAGCCCTCTCTTGGTCATTCGAGCTTTTGGTCCCACGTTGTTCTTGGTCGGCTATGGTCAGTTCTGCAAACAAAGGAAACAAGTTAACACTTGGTCTGGGCACCTCTTACGGAAAGCTATGAAACAGGACGACTTTCGATCCGAAGATCCCGTGGGGGATAAAGATGTCAGATCAACTCTTCCACGTCCTCGTCATCGATTCTCGGGCCCCAAGTCCCGAGGGAGGAACTGCCAGATTGCAGACCAGAGGTTGATGCGGTCGGCACCTCCCGGAGGACCTTAGATCCAGCAACATATATGCTGTCACATCAGCAATGACCACTGTCCGTACGCGTTAATGGACAACATAATCAAGCATTGTTGCCGCGATTGTCACCTTTTCCTCGGACCACACTAATTGTGATCGGTCATGAGGGAAACTGGATGTGAAAGACGAACTGAACCAATTGTACTTGGCCAAACTCTCGTTTACTAGCAGTCGGTTTTGGTTCCGCTCAAGGCCTGCCTTCTTTCAGAGCTTCTCGATCCTTTCTCTATTTGAAGACTACATGTGTGGTTCCCTTGTCTATACATAACCCCTTTTGAATGTGAGGGGGACCCGCTCCTCAGATGACACCTAAGTGTAATTCAACCGACCAGACTACCACTTGCCTGTCGCATAGAATCACAGGTGCTTGTAGTTCTTGTTCGAGTTGGGGCAGCCAGCGACAAACGTTCCCTGATAACCTTGGAAGTAATATGACCCGGTCGACGAGGGAGCTGTCTTCATCCGGTATTGGTTCTGGAACACGCTAAATGGAAACTTTGTGCAGAAGTACTTTGCCCAGAGAACAAAGCAACTTATCAAGATCCGATAAGCGTTGGCGTTCAACTGCATAAGAATAACATTCAGTCTCTGGAGCGTTCTCCAGAGAAAGGGGTGAAAAGGCAGGCGTAGGCCAACTCGAAAGAACTCCGCTGATAAGGTGACGGGTCGGGGGAAGGTCGGGAAGGCAGATTGTTCAAACCAGGCACAATCAACTTTACGTTGCCTGGGATCTGAAATTCTTCCCTCAATGACTCCAGGTGCTCGGGGGTGACCGCCAAGGTGAAGTAATCCACCATGTAAACCGGGCAGCTTCCAGCCCGGTCGACCATCACTATATCCGTGATCCGGTAAACCAAGACACCGTTGATCCGTATCGGATGGCTGCGATCACGCTGGCGAGATTTGATAGGCTCACCCAGAGGGGTCGCACTCTCCGAGCTCTTAGACCCTTCGTCGGGGGTTTCTTCACGACCGGATGTGCTCGGCTGCCTAGGCGTTCTCGCTGCTACTGCATCCTCCTCTTCAGTAAGATCCACAACCATGGACGTTTGCACTGGAGCCTGCACATCGTTTAACTGGTCCATAAAAAAGCGATCAGGACAAGTGGTCGGCCTCATCTGCATAATTTGCCTTAGCCGTTGGATGCCTTCTCGCGCATAGCCGGTTAGCGCGACTATTCTTCTTGAGGTAGGGATGTCGGAGACATCCAACAAGTAGTCTGGAGTCCTCATTGCTTGCTCAGCTGAAGCCACAGTGCAGTTGCTAGAGTTAGAGGAATCGGTGCTCCCCGAGGAGCCTATTATGTCGACATCCCTTGAGAGATTATCGTTCTCGAAGTCGTCTGACAGGTTGCTCATCTTGAAAGAATTCTTGCAAAAAGTAAGGGATTACCTGCTCGGAACTTCTCGAACACATCGATCGTGGATTTCGTTTAATCTTCTTGACTATTGTCTGAAGCTCTCGGTAGTTTAGTACGAACAATGAAGACGCGAATGAAAAAAACTGAAGCCCCAGCCTCTATTTATAGGGGTGGATTTAGGCGGTAAAACTCAAGTTCGGATCCCGAAGTGTCAGTTTGACCACCCACCAACCGTGGCGCGACTTGTGGCATCAACTGACATGTGTCAGAAGTTTTTTGTAAAACGTGCATTCGACTAGGTTAGACCAGACCAATAATGACCAGGTCTGGTGAGAACTACTCCGATCAGCTCCAACCATTATCTCAAGATGACGCACCAATCGCCTAAGTAATCGTGACCACATGTCCATGAACATCCCTGGCCTGATCAGCCCACGAGTGCTCGGGGGGCTCCTGTTGATGGTATAACGTCGGAAGACCACCTGTTCACCGGTGAACAAGCTACGCAAGAACAAATAGACCTATTTTCATGATTAGTGGAGAAAAGCTGATGACTGTGTATACCCGACTAGGCCAGACAAACCAGTAGAGGATTCTTCCCTGGGAACCAGGTTGATCTACCACCACCTCTGATGTACTGCAGGTCCTCAAGTTAACCATCCTCCAGAGATCCAAGCATATTACTGTTGAGGTCCGTAGTATTGGTCTAGGTAACACTTCCCCAACCACCGCTGAACCTCTGCCTGGTTGTCGGCCTCGTACTATTCCTGCCACGCCGTCCTGTACCGACTGACAACAATATCATAGCACAGCATGCCACGCCCACTACCTTGCACTACCTGACACATGACATCTACTACCTGTTACTATACTTGTCCTTACTCCTGCCTTGGCACCAACCTGCACTGCCTGACATAGTACTGACCACCCGCACGAGTACTAACCCATACTTGTGCCCCCCCATCATCCAACTAGAAGGGCATGTGGCATTCATTTAGTGGAGATCCAATGCCCATAAACCCGGAGCATGTATACTCGCCGGGACCACTCAGAATACGACCCATCAAGGTTACTCGAGTACCTGAACCCGTGAGAAACGTCTATAAATAAAGAATTGCTTTACTCGTTTAGGTATGGATTATTTTGTTTGCCGAAACTCTGCTTCTCTGCTTGCTTATCAGTGTCACTTATTGACTTAAGTATCGGAGTGCTCTTAACAGACACCCCACTAGCTTCCCCCTTACTCCGAGGTGCTTCTCTTCTGCAGGCGATCAAACAGAGGACAACTATGGAAAGCTGGCCACGTCAAGTGATCACATCGGGTGTTGTGTCAAAGGTTTTTGACATCAACACTAATAATAATTATAATATCACAAAATTGGTCTTCAAAAGAGCATTCACATACATGATAGGCCACATGCTTATAAACGTACGATCTGAACTAATCCAGATAACTATTACTACCTCTAATTTAAAAATAAATAAATAAATAAATCATCACTGTTTGTTAAGACTGATTTTAAAATCATAAAATCTTACTTGGGGATCTCTATATATGTATAGTAGAAAATTTTTGTTCAATATGTCGAACATTAGGATACATTAAATTTACAGAAGGATGCAAACGAGATTATATGAAAAATCCAATGATACAAAATAATACATAATTGATTTAATTTTTTCCTTCCTCTTTCACCCCCTGTACCTTAAAAATTTCCCATAATGAATCCAAGTTCGTAACTTGAATTTTAATTTTTTAATTTTTTATTTATTTACACTAACTTGAATCGAGTATATATAAGGGTGCGTTTGGAACACCAGTTCAACCCCAACTTTTCAATTCAAATTTTGTCTTTTTCCTCAAAAGTCTTTGTCTTTTTCCCAAAAAGTTTTTTGTCTTTTCTAAAAAGTCAACAAAATTTACTATTTCAACTTCAAAATATCAACTCAAACTTGCGAATCAAACGGACCCTAAATCTATAGCCATGCCACTAAAAAAAAATAAATAAATAAATAAAAGGAAATTATGTATATGGGGTATCGTGAGGTAAGGAGCACGCTCACTGTCATCAACACAGACTCCTAGCTGATCATGAGCCATGAGGACTCTCATCAGTGGCCAGTCAAGCCCACGCTTTCAAATTAGTGCTGCCACTAGTTATGCAATACTCTTGTAAATGAAAAACCCAACATTCTTGCTGGTCTAGTCGCACTGGAGATTTGGATAAGATGACGATGCACGTCTTTCAGAGAAGTTGCATATTCGTTCTCGTCTTATATTTCCAAAAAAAAAAAAAAAAAAAAAAAAAGGAAAAAAACTCAACATTCTTTTTTATATTTCACGTAAAAGCGGCAAATTCTAATTAGCAAAATTGTCATGTTCATGATTTTCCCCGCTAATTAAAAAATATCCATATAAACTAATAATTAGGAACTGGATCAGCATTAAGAATCATGTGGTCAACCTACGTGGCAAAGCAAGTAGAACAGATGCTTATGCAGCATATTTTATTTGAGGAGTCACACACTGGATTCCCCTATATGAATTGGCATGTCCAAAGCATAGGACTTAATTCAGAACAATGCAACTGTACATGTAACTTCTTTGTCTGAAACCAGTTCCCAACAAACAAAATTTAAAACCTCATTGTCTGAAATCTAATAGCAAACAAAAACTTATATATATATATATATATGTGTGTGTGTGTGTGTGTGTGTGTGTTAGCCCCAAAAACATTAGGGTAACATTTCGCATCTAGGAATAGGTCAACTTATGTACGTACCGTATTGATTTTATGAACTAGAAGCGCAGTCAAGGAAAATTTTATATACAGTTCTACCATATGCATGTTTCTTCATTGTTCCTA
This sequence comes from Ficus erecta, assembly GCA_008635985.1. Classification (NCBI taxonomy): domain Eukaryota; kingdom Viridiplantae; phylum Streptophyta; class Magnoliopsida; order Rosales; family Moraceae; genus Ficus; species Ficus erecta. The sequence continues at coordinate 272,754 of BKCH01001251.1, forward strand.
GATTCGCCCCCCGCATTACAATCTTTGAATGAATGTTGAATCATACATATATATTGTTCAATGAATAGGACACTATCAGCTCATATACATGTGTGTGTATATATATATATGTATATAAATATATATATATATATAATTTATACACATATATATAAATGAGCAGACAAGTAGTCATAGTATGACACCTTTTTGGCGTTTTATTTGGTCTCTATAGATTATAAACTTTGCAATATACAAAGCCATTTTAGAGGGAATTATGCTACTAAAAAACTGCTAGATGCATGTTTTATAAATCATCAAAATAATATTTTTTAAAAGCTAGTTGATTTATATCATGTCCATCCAAAATTTTGACCATGAATGTGGATATCTAATTATTTGAATTTTGACATGATCATTAAAAGGAATAAGTGTTATTGTGAGCATATTATAAATAAGTACATGTCTTGTGAATTTCCTTGACATGTTTATGCACAATTATTGATTTTATGGAGGTTATTGAGTTGACATTCAAGCATGTTCAAAATAATTCACATACATACATATATATATATATATATATATTTGCATCTCAAAAATAAAAGAAAATGAGAACAAAACAAAATTCGGAAAAAAAAAAAAAAAAAAAAAGATCCTTCGTAGTTCCTAGCTAAGTGCCAACTTTACATGGGATGGGAAATGAGCTTTCCTTATTTCCCTTGTGTGTTTGGTATTCCGTCTTAGATTTTGGACAGAGGAGGTTTTGAGACTTGTGACTTTTGAACATATAGTTTCTCTACCTATATACTTTTTTTTTTTTTTTTTTTCAAATAGTATAAACACAGCTCGGCTAATGAAAATACATTTGAAAGGTAGCTCTATTCAAATCCGCTACTTTTCTCCTAATCCACACACACACACACGCACAAAATATAAAAATATATAAATAATATATATATATAAATAAAAACTATGTGTATAAGAATTGAGCACTAAGAGTTCCTTCCACCCCTCAAATATATCCCCTCCTCCTATCTCTCGACCCATAAAACAAGAAAAGAGTTTGGACATCTCTCTCTCTCTCTCTCTCTCTCTTTCTAATTCTGTGTGTCTCTCTCTCTACCCGAAATAAGACGCTCCTGAAGAGAGACAGAGAGGACGCATGAAGCGAATGAATGGTAATTGGCATGAGAAGCAGTCGCAGCTGAAAGATACCAAAACACAACCCCAACCCCAACGACGACAATACCATTTCCTAGTACTTGTTTTACTCTATTATTATTACTCTCCAGGTACAGATACATTCTTTCTTACTAATGCCCCCTCCTCCTCTTTTTCTTGTTCTTCGTCTCCTCCAAACACTACTCACTCCTTTTTTTTTTTTTTTTTTATTAACAAAAAAAAAAAAAAACAATTCTTAAATAAATAAAAAAAACAGAGCTTTCTGATGATCCGTATTCACAATGCCCAATATTCCAATCGTACAACTCCAATACAACAAAACACTCCCCAATTGTACCACTCACTCCTACTACCACCACCTGGTACTGCTGATCAATTCTCTGTTTTCCTGCTTTTTCCCCAAAACCAAAACCCAAAAGAGAGGGGGAAAAAAAAAAAATCCCACTATTTCTCTCTCTCTGTTTGTTTGTTTGTTTTTTTTCTTTTCTTTGTCATTTCTGATCAAAATAATATTCCGTATGTCTCTGCAGCAGCAGCTCATCATCATCATAAGCAGCAGCAGCAACATCAGGTTACTAGAATCTCAGAGCCAGAGGAGCTGAAAAAACGACACACAGGGTGTTTTCTCGTAGTCGTCCCTTCCATGATACCTGATCTCTTCCAAATTCACTCCGTTAATTGTCGTTTCTTTTATTACTCCCCCTCTCCACACGACTTTTTTAAATTTCGTTACTCCTCCTTCCCGGCCGCCAAGCCCACCTCTGGCCCACGAGCCAGGCGGGCCCGGATGGAGTACTCCTCCTCCGCCGCCCGCCGCCACCACCACCACCACCACCACAAGGACAAGCTCTTCGTCGTCATGGGCGCCACCGGCACCGGAAAATCCCGCCTCTCAGTGGACCTCGCCGCCCACTTCAACGGCGAGATCATCAACTCCGACAAAATGCAAGTCTACAAGGGCCTCGACACTACCACCAACAAGATTCCGCTCGAGGACCGACTCGGAATCCCCCACCACCTCCTCGGCGAGGTCGACTCGGAAGCTCACGGCGAGTTGACGCGCTCCGAGTTCCGCTCCCTGGCAGGGAAGGCCGTCTCGGAGATCACCGCCAGGAGGAGAGTCCCAATCCTCGCCGGCGGGTCAAACTCGTTCATCCACGCACTCCTCGTGGACCGGTTCGACCCGGAGTCCGACGTGTTGGACGAGCGGCCGGTCGAAAGCGAACCGACTGGTCCTTCGGAGCTTCGGTACAAGTGCTGCTTCCTATGGGTGGATGTTTCAGTGAGGGTTTTGGAGGATTATTTGTTGAAGCGAGTCGACGACATGCTCGACTCAGGGATGTTCGACGAGTTGGCCGAGTTCTACGATCCGGACGAGGACCACGGACCGGCGAACCGTACCGGCTTGAGGAAGGCGATAGGCGTGCCGGAGTTCGACCGGTATTTCGAGAGGTTCAGACCGGGTCGGGTTTACCGGGGAAAGCGGGATCGGGTGCGGAGGGAAGCATACGAAGAGGCGGTGAGGGAGATAAAGGAGAACACGTGTCAGCTGGCGAAGAGGCAGATAGGGAAGATTCTGACATTAAAGGGGTTGGGGTGGGACCTACATAGGTTGGACGCGACGGAAGCGTTCAGGGCGGTGTTGACATCAGATTCCGGTGAGAGACGTTCGGAAATTTGGGAAAGGCAGGTATTGGAACCAAGCGTGAAGATTGTGAAGCGCTTCTTGGCCGAGTAGTAGGTTTCGCCAGCACTTTCCAGCTATTTTTTTTCCATTATTTATTATTATTTTTTTTTTCTGTAGTTTGTTAAAAAACAAATTTTGGCAGTTAGTTATCCAACGTCAAGAATTTCTTTTTTTCTCCTTCCTTTTTCTTTTTTTTCTTTTCCTTCCAGTTTCCCGGTCTATTCCCCCCAGCTTACCATACCAAATTTTGGGGCATTCGACGGAAGCTGCCACAAGAACATATCATCAATACAAAAGAAAAAAAAAATGAGAGAAAAATTTTGTTTTATTCGAATTTCGCAAGCTTTTGGAATTTTTGGCCCCTGTGTGAATAACTAGAAGGGGGAAAAAAAAAATCAAAAGAAGAAGAGGCAAATATGTACAATTTTCCAAATACTCATTAAGTTGTCGTTTTGTTATGTATATACACAAATTTATATATATGGGTTTTGGTGTCAATGTAAAGGTTATGTGTTACAAATTTGGCCTTTTTGCTCTTCTGAGAAAGGAGATTGAATCAAATTGTTTTTTTTTCCCTCTAATTTTTTTCCCTTTCTTTTTGGAAGTGAATATTCCACAATCTTTAATTCTCGAAAAAAAAAAAAAAAAGATTTAGTGCTTATAACATTTTCATTGTTCTTTCCAACGGTCAAATTTTGTCTTCAAATCTTAACAATTTAATGCCATGGATATAGAAAATCATTGTCTTCCAAAATTACAAATTTGGGGGAGAATATATCTAGTTGTTCATGTGTTTGACTTTTTCTTCGCTTTTTTCCTTATAGGTATTTGACTTTTGTATTCTGAAAAGGATTTTGGGTATAATTTTGACTTTTTCTTTGGTAGCTGAAGCTGCAATTTAATTTTGGCTAAGGTATTCTTAAAATTAAAAAAAAAAAAAAAAAAAACCTACGAAAAGGGACTTTTATGGCCATTCGGGTGTATATAATTCGTTGTGATGAGCTGGCGTCTTAAAAGTATGGCATTCCTGAACTTGAAAAGATTAAAGATTATAGAAGCAGCACAAACTTTTGTTATTGCGAATAATTTTGATATAAACAGAGATTTACTTGATGAAATAAACTATTCCATTAAATATTAGTTGAGATCTTCATAAAATTTTGGCGGATCTCTCCCAGATTTCAAAGAATTAGATTGCTCACCAAGTTGTAATGGCATTCTAGCAGTTTCATATGAAAGTCAAAAAAAAAAAAAAAAAAGAAACACACACACACATACACACATTTTGCGCTATTGTTTATCATTAGTTGTGCCCAAACGAGTAAGTATTATTAAAGGATGCTAAAAGAATGACGAATTAGTTAAGACGTTTTTCACACGTATTAATCCTTATCACTATCATTTATTTATCTATTTATTTAAAAGTAAGCATTATTATCTTTTATTTTCATCACATTTCCTGAGTACTTCTACACCTATTACTTACCATCAGTAACATTTATAATCTATCCAAAAAAAAAAAAAAAAAAAAGAAGGTGTTTCAAATTTTCAATTCAAAATTCTAGTGTCATTTAAGAGCATCATGAGTTTCGATGGTCAATTTTGCTTCCTCTAGGACAGGGATCTAAAAATTAAGGAAACACCTTTTTTTACCATTTATGTGAAAACGGCATTTAAAGGGCCATTTTCTACTGTTGTCTGAATCCGCATAAAAGCGGTCAATATACATACATACATACATACATACATATATATATATGTATATGTATATATACTGGGGAGAATGACACCTGGGCACTTTTTTGGTTTATGTACTAGTACTACTTTGCCAAAAATTCAATGTGGATGAATTGTCAATTTGGTGCCAGCCAGGGTGAGAACACTACGACAAGACGGTCCTTTGGAAACGATTTTGTTGCAAAGTTTACTCATTCCTCTCTAGAACAAATATTTCAAGTCAAACTTTGAATCACAACAATCCATCAATGAGGCCGTGTGATTGCACTAATAATAACATAACAGCAAACCAACTATCGATTTTAAATGCTCTCTTTCTTTATAATCCATTAAATTCGATACATATCTTTGAGCATTATTGACGAGTAGGTTGGCTGGCTAGTCCACTTTCCGTTCACCACACTGATTAATTTTTGTCTTTTTATCTCCGGCCAGATGATCAATGACATAGATTTTCCATGATGGATATAATTTTTGCACATTAATGATGGGTTAGACTCTCTAATGGTGGATAATTTCACAAATGATAGGGAGTGGACTAATTAGTTTAAGGCATTTTGGTAGAATTTTGTCACATTCCCAACATAATGATATCACAAAGGGCCATCCTTTTTGGCATTCCAACCTTTCTGAATCTTCTGAGAAACAATTATGAAAAACTTCCGTGTGCTTTAATTAATCCCAAAGGTTTCAGGGATTTGAGAAATGGACGTACCATTGGCGGGTCGTTATCCATAAAACTTCCAAACGTGTCTTTTCTCAAGAGAAAACAAAACAAAACAAAACAAAAAAAAAACAATATTTACTATTTTTCTTATGTATATACTTTGGTTGGTATTGTCGTATGGTTAGGACTACGTGGGGACCAATACCAATATGTGTTCTTCATTGAACAACCAGGGTAATCTGTACAAGGTCCTTATAATATTAAAGTGCTTTTTTTTTTTTTTTTTTTTTCGATTATGAATTTCCTTTTTGGATGAATGATGGTAAACTATTTTGCAGAGGCCCTAAAGCTTGGAACTTGAATCCTAGAAGCCTGAGGTATATGGAAATTCATGTAACGTACAAGTGTTATTGGTTCTTTATTATTGAGTCACATTTATAGATACAACATACCCATTAAGCCATATATACGATCTACTCAATTGGCCAAGGGTTAATGTGTTAAGTTGTGGAGTCTAATTATTGGTTTTTTTTTATTGAGTCGTACTAATAGATAGAGCATACCCTTTAAGTCATATATGTACGATCTACTCAATCAGCTAAGAGCTAATGTGTTAAGTTGTGTAGCTTAATTATTACTCTGATAAAAGGAAAATATGTAAATCAATCTTATTAGAGAGGTTAATTAGTCTATTAGGGGAGATAAAAACACAAAGATTTAGAGATGTGCGATTTTCTCTTTTATTAGACTTTTTTTTTTTATCATAGGATAATTACTGTTATGCCTGAAAGTGAACCATAACTCTTACAGTAAGAGTGAACCATTATAAATCTTGTGTGTTTTTATTTGTTAATTTTTTATTCTCTTGATATGTACAAAATTAAGGCATCTAATTATGAATATAATGCACATTGGGCCATTACTTGAAAATAGTCTCAAGCGCTTCTCATGTAACTCAAAATCAAGATCTCTCATCTATCCTGAGAATTGAGTAAAGCCAATGCCACTAGCTGGTGATATTCATATCTAATTGGTACCGATCAAGGTAGCTTTCCAAAACATGTTAAGTAACCAAATGTAAATCTCAAATGGAACGTATCAAATTTCAGTTTATCGGTCGTGCTGAAACAATTGTCTATCTTTTAATTTACTATTATAAGGACGAGCCATATCCATATCAAAATCTCAACACGTGAAAGGGAAGGATTTGAATAGAAACTCCTTAGTTTAATCTTGTCTGGTAATTAATCAACATCCGCCTCAAAATTTAGAACTAATTGAGTTTAAATTTTCCGTAAGAAATTAAAGAAAGAATGATGATTAATATATAGTTTTAATGCGACATTTTCATGACGTGTAACTATGTTCTTATTAACACAAGAGAAGAAGAGCAAAAAAACTTAAACAAGTAAATAATATATATGTTATAAAATATTTAAAATAAATATTATATTTACTAATAAATAGTCAATAGTTTTACCAAAACATAAGCTGGATAAGTAAAACTATTTGTCATATTTATTTTAAACATTTTAAATTTCTTCTAAAAGTTTTAAAATATGATCCTTCTGATAAACTTCTAGCTAAGCTCCACAAGATGATCCAACTCATCTATGGGGCCCAAATGTTGACCTTTGGAACCTTCTATTACTTGTGATTAAGTATAACTATAAACATATGGAGAAATACCATTATTATACTTACTGTATAGATACAAGATGCTATATTAATATCATTTGTCTGTTAAGACCAACAAGCATGGATTTTTAGACCGACATATAATAAATTAGTTGTTTAACCATAGTTTTCATTTATTCTCCAAGGTCCTATAATTCCACATTAAGAATATGCCTAGTAGCCTATGTGTGTGTCTATGCGTGTATATATAACAAGCTATATAGAAGAATAAGTTTTGTTTTATGTTAATTGGTCCAAATTGGCTGACAATGGCATGGGGTTATATATTACAAGTGAAAATGGGGGCATGGTCCAAATCCAATATGGGTCGGTCATGCCAGCAGTGGTGCAATATTATTGGGAGACATTTTCTCGTGGTCATTTAAATTTAAACTATACACACTATTAACAACTAAAGCCAGGATGAAGCGAACCGGGACTTTTTTATAATGCTCATACCAGTAATGTTCATTTTTTTTTTCAAAAAAGTTTTTATTAAAACCTAGCATATAGAGAGAGCATTAGACAAACCTTCTTATTAATCTAAGAAACCTAGCTATAGTGATTGAATCATTAGTTGAACCTTGTGCAACAATCAAATAGTATTAGGTTTCTGCTCAACAGGAAAACAAAAACAAATTACATTTTTTAGTTTAGTATATCTATATATATATATATATATAATTATGTGTATCTGTGTGTGTGTATATATATATATATATCTTTATATATATACACACCACTAGCACCAAGCACAAAACACAATTGTGCATATAGTTAAATGCCAAATTGGTATGGTAGTGCATGTGCAGAGAATCAGAAGCACAAATGGGAAACATTGTATAAGAAATTGGCCATATGGGACCATGAAGTACACACACACACATATATAAATATGTATATATATATATATGTAATGGAGTGGTACTAATTGGGACTAACGAAAACTCAATTGCATTAAATTAGGTACCCCGTGGGTCTGTATTCTGCAAATCATAGATGAAATTTAATTCAGAAGCAATATAGTACTATTTATTTGGTCCAATCTAACACATAAAAGCCCTAATGAAAGTGAATGCTTGGTCAACAAGAATTCGTCCTCCAAAAAAATGACTAAATAAAAAGAAGAATTCCATGAAAGGAGTGTACGACAGCCTTTGGATGCAATGATTTGCTAGAAATGAAGTGCCCTTTTGCGCCGTTTTAGTGCTGGAAATAATAGCCCGAGAACTATTTTATATCGTCTTTGATGGATGGCGACAACATTGGGATGCGAATGCTGACTGGTTTTTTTTTTTTTTTTTTTTTTGGGTACTTTCCTAGCTAGGCATGCGGGTTGGTTTCCGCAAATTAATAACCTTCTAAATAGTGACCTTTCTTTGTCACGAACTATACTCATCAATAAGTATGGTGGTTAAGTGGTTGTGGTCAGAGTCTAGCAGTAATGTCAGTTTCTGACTCTATCTAAAGAGAAAAATGCCCGGTACATGTGCGAAAGCATCTTTTGACGGTTTTATATTTGATCCACAATCTACACCGTTTTAGTATTTGCCAAAGATAAACTCACGATACTCTATCGTCATGAACATGATATTCACACTCCACGTCCTGATCATTTATGAGCACGATCATCATGTCCTTAATTACTCACGGTGTGTGTTTATTACAAAGATGTAAATCCGAACAACCACTAAAATGAACGATTCAAGAACTTTTTGTAGAGAGAGAAAGAGATAGAGAGCCTTTGTGTGATTTTGCATAACATGAAAAAGCCATCTATGTAAAAGGGTGACGTATCTAGACAAGTACAAATATCAAGCTTATTAGTTGGCGGAGAATAAATACCCTAATTTACTCAATCAGTCATAATATGTCAAATTGATATTTTCCCTATTTGATTTTATTCTAAATAAAATCTCACGTTGACCATCGAGTCATGCACCATTATGGGTGACCCAAAAAGTCTAATAATATCATAAGGTGTTGAATTCGAATTCTTAATCCTCAAATTTTAAAAAAATAAAGTATGATATTAAGTAATGTTAAAAGAGCGTTGTGACTGACTCGATTCCGTGTCTTTAGTTGTCCATTCATATGAACTACAACCTATGTCTAATCATCATATTTCTTATGAATCTAGCTCCTTCCCGAGTCTCACAATTTTAATGCATACGGTTTTACAGAAAGCACGTTTTGCATTTGTTTTTTTCTTCCTTGAACATTCTTTGTTTTTATCTTGTCCTTTAAAAAAAAAAAAATTTAAGTTAAGAATTCGAATTGGTGAAGTCCTTTACGTTTGTAGAACTAACATTATTTTGTCACTATGAGGAAGAAAATTGGTACCATTTGCACAACAAATGCATGATAAAAATACTTTGATGAGGTTTATATGAGGTCATTTACTTCCTTTTATTTATTTAATTACTTCTTGAATGACGAAATTAAAAATAAAAAATAATGCAAAAACACAAATATAGATCTCAGAAGTGGGGCCCAAACCAGGCACGTGCCATTCACATCTTGAAACCAGCATCAGCAAAGGGCTTGAATATGATCAACATGCTGGTTTTAATGAAGCTGTCTCAAGAATGTCGCTTCAACAATTAAAAAAAAAAAAAAAAAAAAAACTAAAATAACAGAGAGAAATAATAAATCAATGAACCAGAAAGGGAATGATGAAAGTGGAAATGGGAGATCCAAGGATGACTTAAACAAGTGAAAGACAAAAACATCGAGAAGTGAGTGCCTCAGTGTCTTCTGATCTATACCTAAAAGCCTTCAACATTTTAAGTATTTGCACGTCCCATTATATATATATATATATATATAATATAACGTATTAGCACATAACATAGCATGATGGCTCTTGTAGCAAAAACCAAGAGAATATATATACACATATACATATGTGCATGTATATGAATATATATATATATATATATAGAGAGAGAGAGAGAAAGAGAGAGAGAGAGAGAGAGAGAGAGAGAGAGAGAGAGAGAGAGGCTGTTTGATAGATAGAAATGAGAAGAAGAAAGAAGGAAATGATGATGAAGAGGGAGTCAGTTGCGCGTGCGGTATGCTTTTGCGCATGATCCTATAACTCAGCCTATGTTTTTTTGTTTTTGTTTTTGTTTTTGCGTTTTAAAATAAGGTTTTATATGACGTAGATTAAGGAAATGGAACTATATAGTGTAAGTGCTTGAGCAGTCCAATGTTGTTCATCAAGTGGTGGGTACAGGAGTTTTTGCTGGTTCAAGTTTCCCAGGCGGCTGCTCTTTCTGCTCTGACCCATTTTTACAAACACAATGAGCACCATGTGGGTTTTCCATCCATGCCAATATTGTTCTCTTTATTTTATATGTAATATTTTTAATGCAAATTAGGATCGGGAGAAAGAAGTAAACAATATTTTTGTAATAGATAATTGAAATAAATAATAATCTTCAAAATTATTTAGAATAAATTAAAACAAACATAAAATTTATTAGGTAAATAACATATTTACTTATTTAACGCATATATTTTTTTAACCTTATGAGTTTGGTGTTTGCTGTATTACTAATATAATGTTAAAAAATTAATAATAATATCGTACGATATGAACATATGTGTCAAAAGTTAGTATTTGATTCTTAGTATTTGATGTGTTGATTTTTCCGTCCGCTTCATTATTATTAGTACTTAAACATTTCTAAATTACTAATTAAAAAATTTAAATGTTTATAATTTGTACAAGTTTCAAAGTCTAAAATTTATCTCAATAAGTAAATATAGCATATGTTGAAACAAAAGAACATATAAAGTATACCATATCCACACTTTTTGTTGCAAATGTATGGCCATTTTTACTGCCTCTAATCAATCTGATTTTCCTTGATTACTCTCTCTCACTCTCTCTCTCTCTCTCTCTCTCTCTTTTTAACTGCATGCTTAGCTCAATATTGTCAGGGGCCAACAAAATATAAAGTGTCTGTGTTCATCAAGAGTTGAAAAGCTACCTATAAATACCTAACATATAAGTAAACAATCGGTTTATGCAGCCCAGTCATCAAAACATGGTATAGTGTCCAACTTTATTTCAGGAAAGATAAAACAAAACAATTTTATTGAACCAAAGAGAGGTAAATACTGTAGACATATACAAATATATATATATATATATATTATAACTTAGGTGGTAGTCAAATATAAAATCACTACTAGATTATGTATTGAACTATAATATTGTAAATCGTTTTGTAGAAACAAATTATACATAGTTTTTATTTACTTTTTAAATAAAGAAAAGCCTTCATCATTTTACATGAAATTATAGTAGCAATTTAGTAGCGTATAATTTAAATGAAATAACTTGTAACTAAATTTATTTGTCAAAAAAACTTATATTTAATTCCATCATTTGAATCTATTATTATGAATCAGCCTCGACCCAGGCCCATACAACTTCGCAGTCGCAGTAACGCCCAATCATCGTGCAGCGCAGCCCATCACTCTGCATTTTGTGAGAATTAGAAAGGTAAAACTCTCATTGGTGCTTGTTTTGGACACACTTCATCGGTTTCGTTAAAAAATAAAAAAATAAAAAAGATATATTTATTAAATGATAGAATTAGCAAGTAGAACAAATAGACAAAAATCTAATGATAATTTCAAAAACAAAAGATAGCACATCTTGCTAATATTTTTACTCGTTATTCTCTCTATTTCCCCCCTCTTCACCGCTTCTCATGGCCAATTTTGCTATGACTTCATGCCTCTTTAAACGTAAGGACATCCATTGGCAACCTTTCTTTGAAAAAAAAAAAAAAAAAAAAAAAAAACGAAAATAGGTTAAATTAGTGGAATTAGGTTTATAATTGTCATGATTGATAAAATAAAATGTTGTCCAAAACTATTATGCACGTTAATAATCAGGTTCTTTTCTTCCACCTCATTTTAGATGTCGCAGGAGATCATGTATCTCGTCTCTCCTAGCGGCCTCCCGGCACCGTGACCTGTGAGGAGTAGTAACCGACAAGGTCCAAGGAGATCTTGTACGCTCGTCTTGGAGCCACGAGGAAATCTCACCGGCTCCTTGCAATTATGGAGGCCGAGATCAACAAGCTTGACTGCACGAAGTTCGTGTGTGCCGCAAGGAAGTGATTTACATGGCCCTAGAGGAAGGAACCTGTGCCACTTCATTGTCGTCAACCTCGCGGGATTACTTTGGAGAAAATGGATCACCGGTGGTTTGTGGTTTTTCGAGAATTTTTTGAAAAAAAAATAAGTTTTTTTGGTTGTGTTGTAATTTTTAAAATTATTTTGGTGAGAAAAAAAAAATTAGTGATAGCATAGTTGGTTACCGTAGTCGTTGAATTTTTCAGTATTACGACGGACTACCTTTAGTATCACAGTAGGATATCATTGTCATCATCAGTCGTAGCATTTTTTGTAAATATATATATATATTTTTGACAAAAATAAATCTTTTTTTTTGGTAGCTCCTATTTTATTATAATAAAAAATTAGGTGGATAATCATGTTTTGAATACCTCCTAATAATTTTGCCAACTCTAAAATTTATGTTGATAATTTTAGTGTTATAAAATGATAAAATTATCAACTTTATTGTTATGGTGGACATAAATATAAAGAGATGTCAAATTTATGGCATTATTGCATATATCTCATTTTACGAAGGAGGAAATTGCAAATAATTGCATATGTTTAGGATTTTTGTCTCATGGTTTGGATAGTTGCCCTGAAAATCACTTTATTTGATATTGTAAGAAGGTAAAAATCCTAAAGATAATGCAATATTTCAGAGATGTACTTTTTTGGGGTATCCCTCCAAAAAAAACCTCTTGATAAAGAGCATGAAGATCAGTCATTTAGAACATATAAACTATCAAATAGGCTCGATAACCTCTAGTTTCTCAGTTTAATAGGGTGTAAGTCCCTCCTGAACGATCAACCAAGGGATCACAACGCTTCGTAGCTCGCTTGCTCTTTTCAAAAGGGTTTTGAAGTGGGATATTTGCACAAGTTATGCTACTAACAACTTGGCCCAAACTTTGGTTTAATCTTAAATAAATAAATAAATAAATAAAAATAAAAAGTGGGAGAGAACTAAAATGAATGCCCCTCAAGATTTATGACTGATATTCTTCCAACAAGATCAAATTGAGCGGGCACAATTCGGAAAGAGAAAAACTGAAAAGTGCAATACTCGTAAAAGGAGTATTCTTTTTTATTTTTTATTTTTTATTTTCCCGAAAGCTCAGGAGAAACGTTGTGATGTGAAAGGGGGCCAACGTATTAAGAGATTCCTCTTCTAGGGGTTTCTCTTGGTAAGGCTTGCCAATCTAGTGGCGACAGTGGATATAATGATTAAGGAAAGAAAGAATAATGCTTATACTCTTCAAGTTTGAAACGGAAAGGGCTTTAAGATGTGGAAATATGTAGCTTTTCAATTATATACAATCAATGTTTTCTCTTTTTGTTTTCTTTATTTCGTGTAACCCTCAAATCTAGTTTTCCTTTCTTTTTTTTTTTTTTTTTTTTTAAGTTCTTGTAATTTTCTCCCGACTCCATAAATTGAGTAAGGATGGTGAAATGAATTATTTAGTGGGTACCAAACTTTGCTCGGATGCTCTAAAGCTTGTTCTGGTTTTCCCTCTCTTTCTTTTGCTGAAATAGGAAAATTATTTATAAAAAAAAACAAAACAAAACAAAGAGAGAGAGAGAGAGAGAGAGAGCTATTTCCTAGATGTCTAAGAAAGTGGGCTTTGTTCAAGATCATATTTATTGGACAAATTGACGAAAAGTAGGGGGAAAAAAAAGCCTAAGCCCAGTCCGAGCAAGCGCTAGAGCCCAGTCCTCATATTTAATACAATTCGGAGGCAGCCCATGAAAATACGAAACAAATTTGAGTTGAAACTAGGTATTCGAGATTTATAGAAGCCTTTGCACAATATTATTGGAGGTTAATTTTATTTATTTTTTTTTAAAGGAAATTTATTTATTTATTTATATGATATCCTAAATTTTGTCAAGTATGAGAGTTGGTAAGTTAAAATCCACTTAAGTAATGATTCACATTACTATAAAATAAGGCGTAATTATTAGGTCATATAGATTCGTAGTAAATGGTACTTTTGAACATAGCCCTTACCACCCAAGCCAAAGAAAGGGGGAAAAAAAATGTCACTATTTTATATGTCTTTAGATTCATATTACCACTTATTTGTGGTGGGTGGGCACCCACCATTTTACTTTTCACACATATTTTTTAAAACCACTTATCATATTAATTTTATAATTAAAAAAAATACTTGTTCCACTTTTTAATTTTTCCAAAAAGCCCTTATAAATAAATTATTTACTATTTTCTTTCTCCTCTCATTGAAATCTAAATCTCCATACATTTTTTCCCTTTTAAAAACAAATGTTTTACTTTGTTGTTATTTTTAATTTATTTCCAGGAGAATTTTTTTTAAGAGAAGATTCTTTTATTTTATTTGCTATTATTCTTATTTTTCAATAGTTTTTGTAGTTCCATGTTATAACTAGTTTTTTGTTTTCTAAGAAATAACAAGCAAATGGAAAATATGTGTGCAGGATGTGGATCTATAATCAAATTTATTGATTTGATTGGTTATTCATTTTATAAATAATTGAGAGAAATTATTAGGAATTCATGCAAACTCTAAATTGTTGGCTTTTTTCTAATCATCTAATAAAAGTATTAACTAAATTCATAACATTTTCAACCATGCTTGTGGAATACTCAGCTTCGTCATTATATTATCCTCAAATTTATATCGTCTCAAGCAGAAGTATACCAAAGAATAAGTTTATAGATTTTTATATCAACAACTAAAATGATAAAGAATTTTTATTGGATATCTAAAAAAAAAAAAAAAAAAAGAAGAAAAAAGAAATCACGTGAGAAAAAAAAACTTAAAAAAAATAAAATAAAACATATTTAAAAAAAATTGTGCATAGGTTTAGATTAGTACGTGAAGAAAGAAGAAAGACAAATAATTTAGTTATAATGCTTTTTTGGAAAAGTTAAAGGGTGTAACAAATTTTTTTTTTTAATCCTAGAATTAAGGCTGAAATCATATATTAGAAAGTTAGTGTCAAAAATCTAAAAGAAAGATCTTTTGTGGCATTTTGAAAATTTCTGAGAAAAAAAATGAAAAGAATTTAAATCCTTTGGTCTACAAGTAATAAAGAGCTGTTAAAGATTTTGAGTCGAATTTGCCTTACGGTGGTGATCTTTTCCTTTTATAGGAAAAGAGGCTATGAAAGGCGGGAAATAAAGGTTTTTTAAGGACTTTTTTTTATATTTTTTTTTAAGGAAAGTTTTTTAAGGACAAATTAGAAAGCAGTATTACTTAACTTTGGACTATGTAGTTGCCTAGCCAGATTGTAAGGGTGATTATGACAATAAAGGAAGTCAAACCGAAACAGCAAATTCCATTAGCGCAAAAAAAATAAAAAATAAAAAATAAAAACCTCTAGTATTATATTATGTTAATTTCCGTCGTGCAATATAATAGTCAAAATATGCATGGTATTTGAATCTATTTAAAAAATATGAAATATAGTTCCTGCTTAAAAATTTTTGTTTGAATTTATTTATGTAATCGATTCCTTTGTTCCATCAATATTTGTAAAAATTGATTTTAATTATGCAAATTGTTTCTGACCCCACACATCTCTCTCATGAATGAATGAAACATGCATCTTTGAATCTTGACAGAAGTTTCGTAAAATTAGCAAAGAAGAGAAAACTAGTAAGTGAGTCAATGTCAAAATTTTGGAATCACGCACAAAATAATAGTGTGTGTGTCTATATTTATATATATATATATATATATATATATGTGCATTATTTATACACACAATTTGCAGCCTGGCTGCTAAATTAGAAATATAATTCCCCAAGTTGATAAATTAAAGAAAGAATCAAGCAACTTCTTGATCCAAGTTGTATTTTGGAAAAAATATTCTGTTTTGTGTTAAATAATATATATTTTTTGACAGCGTATATAAATACACACACACACACACACTCACACTAAAGGCTGCAAAGGGAGGTCAAGAGTGGCACGTGTACCTCAGATATTGAAGATCAAGAAGACACACTTGTTATTCGGAATAGAATATATAGCATTGTTGTCTCCAAATTTGTCATAATTTAGTAATTTATCTCTCAAACTTTTACTTTTGATAATTTATCCAACAAACTATATAACATACCCCATTTAGTTGATTTTAAATTAGATTTAAGATTTGAACTTAAAAAATTTGTATTAGGATTTGTATTAGATTTAGAAATTTTTTATCAGAAATGAGGGTTTTATTCTCATATGAGGCATATTCGGTGACTAATTTAATGGAAAGTCAAGTCATAAAAGATACATTATAATAATTTAAAAAATTCGTGAGGTAAATTATCAAAATAAAAAATTTTAAGGATAAATTGTTAAAAATTAACAAGTTTACAGACATCGGTGATAAATTATGAGTAACAGATCTATATCCTGACCTTTGATACCAAGAGTATACATCAATATCAATTGAAGCAGAGAAAACTACAGATTTTGACAATTAGCATATAGAGATTGAGACATTAATGATCAAGGTAATTTCTCTTGATCATCGAGGATCTCGTCGGCAGCGACCCTTTATCGAGGAGAAATTTTTTTTGTCCAATCACGTGTCATCAATATGTCACATCAAATATAATCATAATAAATATCATTATATAAAGAAAAAATTAGCAAAAATTACATAATTTTTTTAGGGAAAAAGAATAAATCTCTTAATATTCTAAAAAATACTCAATAATATTGACTACATGTATTAATAAAAAATTGATTATTTTACCAATAAATAAAGTATATGGCTCCATATTTTTATTCACACTTTACTTATTTACGAAAACTTCAATATTACATATTCATTTTTAAATTGTCTTTTTGATTTGAACGTTTAAGTGCCTTCTCCAGATAAATTCGGGCGGGGAGTTCTTGGTTTGAAAACGATCAAGAAAGACAGAAAAGATAAAAGAATGTTGATGTTGTGAGATTACCGCAACAAACTATTTTTCTCTCTTTTTTACGTGTACGCATGCACCAATGAACGTAATTAGAAGACCAAGCTGGTAAAGCAAAAATTAAAACACAGCATGTTTATAAAGAAGTCCTATACCTTTTGAGTTTCCACCCAAAAAAAAAAAAAAAAAGAGGTAGGTATATTCTTTTTGAGTCCTTGACTCGACCAAATAAAGATATTTTGCTAATAATTTGGTCAACCCCACATGTGAAGTTGAATGGTTTAAATTTCCATTCTTTGGCACTACATAAGTTATTTTGTCACATGCGTAAATCCGTATAGATAAATACATGTGACGGCGTTAGACTCAGACCAATTGTAACATATGACAAAGAAAGTATATTGTAGAATTTTTGTTCTTTTCTTTTTTCCGTGTTGTTCCTTTTTCTTTTTATTTTTTTAATCTTTTGCCTCCACACAAATTAATGCACTGAAAAACGTTTCTGGCCACAACCAAAACAAGTAAATTTCTTCTATCACATGTTATATTTCGCATTGTAAAGCCTCGTGAACAAGCAGATGCCATGCTTGCCCTAATTTCTTGAAATATTCATGAAGATCATGTGCTTGACAAACGGTTAATTAATCACATACAGACTGTTGTGAAAATTACAAGTGCACAATATCGTAAACAAGTAATAAAGTGATAAGTAAAGTATCGTTTATACGAGGACTACCGTTATCAATTACCGAAATTATATTAACTCCAACTTTATTTGAATAACCGAAAAGAGATTTTAATTAAAAATAACAAAATAAGTAAAAAGACAAAAGACTCAAAATACTAAAAATCAAGATTTCTGATTTCACCGGATTAATCATATCCAAATCCTCTAATCCAATTAATCAGTGTTTATTCCCTATGTTGCCAGCAAATCCAACTAATATAATCATTAATCTTTCTTAAGCATTAACAATTTATCTCACAATAAGCCCGTTATCACTTCTCGGTCTCAAACTTTAAGCTTACCACAATTCATTAAAAACAGGAAATTCATAATGCCGGAGAAGTTTTATAACTATCTCTAGCTTATGACAATCTCATGGTAGATGAAACAAAGGTCTCAAATCAAATACCAAATCATGCAAAAGTTGGCTAGAAATTCACAATATAAAACTGGAATAGAGCATCAATCAATTAAAAATAAAAAAATAAAATAATTATAATCCGGATAAATTGTATCCCTAGAGAAGAAAATTACTTCATAAATAAAATTAGAAATCTACAAAATAAAGGTTTAATCATTATCAAATTACAAAAATAAAAAAAATAAGAAAATAAAGCAAAAAAACCCAGTTTGAAGTGTCACAGGTCTCCAAAGCTTTCTCCTAAATTTTCTTCTCACTCTCTTCTTGATAATTTAAGATAATCTCTCCTTAATTTTGTAGAAAACTAAACCTAAAACTTAATATATATATATATATATATATTTTTTTTTTTTTTCTTTTTCTTCTTTGGTTTTTGACTTCTCCTGCAGCCAAAAGACCAAGAGCACGGAGCCCTGGGCTTCTATGTAAAGCCTCCAAACAGTCACCGCCTATCCTCATTTCTTTTCTTTTTATTTTTCTTTTCCTTTTGGCTATAGCAAAGTTGACGCCAGTCAACCGTAGCGAGGCCCACGGGACAGGTGGCACTCGACAATTGGAGATGTGCTGAAGCTAGGGCCACGTGGCGAGCTGGTGTTGGCTGGAGCTCGCAGGTGCACGTGGAACTGTGGAACGCGAAGCACCGGAACTGGCACGGCCTGAGGGCATTGACACGCGGATGGAGAGGCGCCTAGCTGGGCGAGTGGGAGGCACTCGCTGATATGGGTTGCTACTAAGGCAATCCGATGGATAGAAGAGCGAGTGGCATGCGTGGAGTAGTTGTGCGAATGGGCAAAGTCGGCTCTGAATTTCGTTTTGCAATTTTTAATTCCTTTTTATTACATTTTAGCTCCAAATTGCTATTTTTAACCCTATTAACATAATTAACTCAAACACTTGAAATACCATAATAAATTTAGCGAAAAATTAAGATAAATTATTAAGATTATAACAAAAATATAAGTTTAAAAATATTAAAATAACTCTAATTTATAGAGTCATCATAGAGCTAGGTCCTAGATTTACTTACTGTTATTTTTACATAAATATAAAAAGAAGTAACATTGATAATTTACGCGACCCTCAAAGTGATGTTATGATATACAAGCCTCCATGTGGATGGTTCTGTTTTACATGTCTAATTCTATTTACATATCTCTTAATAATATCATATCACAACAATTAAATTTGAATTGAAATGTTATGTCGACTAAAATATTTTAATTGATTAAGTACGATATAATTATTGGTAGATGTGAATGGGACAAAAATAAGAGGTGTGATCTCAAAGACTAGACACTACACCCATGAGATTGGATCAACTTGGCACTCCCTTCTCACATAACTTGATTTTACAATACGTCTATAAAATACCGAGCTATTAGCTAATTACTGAGATACAAACATTCTTACCTATAGTTTCTCTGCCCCTCTACTTGACTCCTTGCTTAGTTTTTCTAGTTAAACAACCTCATCGGTTTTTCATTTTCCTTAGTTTTTTTCGCGGTTTTCTG
Source organism: Ficus erecta (assembly GCA_008635985.1). Taxonomy (NCBI): domain Eukaryota; kingdom Viridiplantae; phylum Streptophyta; class Magnoliopsida; order Rosales; family Moraceae; genus Ficus; species Ficus erecta. The sequence continues at coordinate 292,390 of BKCH01001251.1, forward strand.
AACGGAGTACTTGTTCAACCACTGTGCACAGCAACATGACATTAATAGAAGTTTCTGAACCGAAATGTTCATAAGGCATAAATATTATTTACAAAATGTCTAATTTAAATTGTCTCTCACAGTTAATTTTATTTGGGTTCATAAAATTTATGTTTTTTGTTTTTTTTGTTTTTTCCTAATAGGTTTTCATAATTCGAAACATCAATAGATATTTTTGTTTGGCACTAATATTTTTATCTTATTTTTATAAAACCTATATTTTATCCTTTAATGCATCATATATAGAAACAAAATCACACATAAATTCTTATATATATTATGCAATATGGGATTTAGGTAAAAATAAAGAAAATATAAGAATAAGTGTATCTCAAAAAAAAAAAAAAAAAGGCGGGAAGGGGAGTAGTTTAGCGTGGTTTGACAATAGGCTTGCAACACGGACTGAAAAAAGGAAGAAACTTCACAAATAAATAGTATTATGAATGAGCTCTTGTATAAATATAAATTATAATTACATCTTAAGGATAAGTCATTCAAACTTAACAAATCTTCTTATATATTATAGAATGGTAATTTCCTATAATAATATGCTAATGTGATTTTTCTTATATTTATATAGAGAAACATTGTGTCACGATAAGTGATTTCTCATTATATCATCAGTGACGTTCCCGGATTTGGTGATTTTTCTAACCTATGGGGCAAAATAATTAAATAGATAAAGATTTGTGGCCAACTATTCATGGGTGAATGTAATCTTTATCACCCTCAGATTGTCAAGATCGACAGCAACAAATAATTTGACATTAACCATTCTTACACTATCATGACAATTGCTGGATTTCGTATTTGGTTTGTGGTCAGCAACTCCCATAGAAAAGAAGATTAAAAGTTTAACAAAAGCTGGCAATTTCTTTACTAGCAAACAAAATATATAAATAAAAAAGTTGGCAATTTTATATTCCATTTTGATCGAAGAACAAGCTTTCATTTCACATTCTAGCTTCCTAGTTCCTACCTCTCACATCTCTTGATCAATCTTGACCAGCCCCTTATTATTTTTTAACCTAGTACGTCCAATTTGTTAGACAAAATAATTAAGTAGTACATTTTGGAATAATTTTCCTCACGCACCTTTATCTTCTAAGCTCCTTTAGACGACCAGCCAAAATTGGGTTTATGTCAATATCCTCTTCAAAATCCAGCGATTCCAACTTTTTTTTTTCCTTTTGATATGGGTTTTCAAACAAGAGAGAGAGAGAGAGAGAGAAATTTTACTGCTCGTTAGTTGAAAATTTTGGCAACAATGGATATTGGTTGGGAACTTTCATAAACCGCACTTAATTTCCATATAAAATAAGCAATTTACTAATATTTAAGTTATTTACCTAATGATTCTTTTCCCACTACAAAAAGTAGATACATTTTAGTGACAACTTTTTTTAGTGAAACATGTTTTTTTCAGAGTTAAATGCTATAGTAAATCTCAATTTATATCATATAACTTGTCACAGTACATATTTATTCAATACCAATATTTTATAATTGCAGGTATAGTCTAACCTGATTTTATTAAATATATATAAATTAAATCCCCCCCTTTTTAATATAAAAATACCTATATTTTTGTCCTTGTCTTGTCGGCTTGTCCCCACACCCCACTTCTAAAGTTTCCACACAAAAAATAATAATAATAATAATAAATAAATAAATAAAAAGCCGGTGTTTGTGAAGACCTGATCTCTTTTATAAGGAAATATCCAACTTACTAATGGTCCTGATTAATACAGACATGCTAGCATGTGAACTTGTTGAAACCTTTGACTTTATGTAGTTATTTATATTTATGTTTATACACAAAGTCTCGTATCCAGTAATGTAAATTTCAGTTACTATAAATGTGAATTGTAGTGACTACAAATGTGGATTAATAGAAGAAAATACAACTAAAATAAATGTAAATTTATCTTATTTTATATTTTCTTCTGCATGAATTCATATTTATAATAACCGAAGTTCACATTTACAAAAATTGAATTTCATATTGCCGGATATCATCCGGTACCGAATAAAAAACCAACCTATATTTATATTTATATTTGTTGTTGTTATTATTAAATCTTAGGGAAATTATTATTATTATTGTTGTTGTTGTTGTTGATGCTGTTGATGGAAGAACAGTTATGTTATTTCAAGACCTTGGCGATCTCCTATTGCGTGATTTCAAGTAAAAAGCTCTTGGTCAAACATTATCAAATAAACAGGTTTCCTGCCAAAAAAAAAAAAAAAAGAAGAAATAAACAGGTTTAAGGGGCGACAGACTGTTCCTAGTCTAACAATTATGAAATTAGAGTTTCACCGACAGATTTGTTGCTTTAATTGTGAGTTTCCATCAAGCAAGAAAAAAAGAAAAGAAAAGAAAGTTCCTGTTCAATTAATTACTCCAAGACAAATTCTCTAATTGCAGTGGAAAACATATCAGTAATGTTATGATCTTTACTCTTCTAATTATATTATTATCCGTTGCGATGACTTTCTGTGTGGGTCTCAATCATACGAATATTAGGTTTTACTCGATCTCTGAGAAACTCTTCAAGATCTACAATTCAACTCTACACCCCTACTTCTGGAATGGCTGGTGTTTCTACAGTGAAAAAAACTCCGAAGCTCAAATCAATAGGATTCCAAAAATGAAATTAATATAGTTTGGCTAATGAAATCAAGTAAACCGTACATTTCTCCGACCCATTTACACCTATTTTTGGACCGGCGAATGGGCAGGAGATTAACTCTCATACTAATTACAACCGTTCATTCTATTTTATTTAATTATGCCAGCTGCCATTAGTTTTAAATCACTTGAAGGATCCAACTCTTTGCGCTGAATCTCGTTGGATTGTTCAGAGCCTATTTTGGTCTTTTCACTGCTAATTAGATCTATTATTATTATAAAATTGTCGTTTTCCCTATTTTATTTTCCTTTAATAATTAGAAACTATAAGCCTTTAAGTTAAATCCACATAAGATTCAATCACGATTAAACGAGTAAAAATTTTATATCAATAACTTGATTGAGTACTTTTGTGCACCAATACTAATCTTACAAAAAGATGGAAAGAGTTTTATGAATTAGTTTAGTCCCACCTTGACTTTTTCTAGTTTCAATAAATTGACAAAATGCCTTCGAACACAAAAAGTCAATTCTTGAATTTTTTTTCAGACACAAAAGTTAATTCTTGATTAGATTATGGCGAGTTCATTAAATGTTAATTTAAACTGGTGCGTGAAGCATACGTTCTTCTCTGTTTGTAGAAAGGGGAGTTGAACAAGAGATAAAGATTGGTCATGATTTTACCAAAAAATAAAAATAAAATAAAATAAAATAAAACCTTTTTGAAGTTTTGAACAAGAGATATAATAGTGCAGGCTTCAAAAGTGGATGGTTAATTAAACATTCAAATCTAATTACGTGTAATAAGAGATCAAATTGTAATTATGTATTTACCTAAAAGTTTTCACCCTGTTTTACAAACGTATTGTAAGACCGTTGACCGTATTCATATAATTTAAATCGAACAACATCACATTTATGATTTAGGATTAAATATAATAAATCGATTTCTTTAATAACATAGCTATAGCTACTTTATCAGGTGCTTAATTTAATTAAATTGTTCAATTAAAATTAATAAATATACTGCCATGGGGTGGGAATAAATAAAACTCCCTTGTACGTGGATTTAATATGCATCCCAAGTTGTGTACGTATCTTCTACCAAGGGAACACATTGACCAGTTTAAAGTTACAGAAAACAAAATACTAATACTAATACTAATACTAATAATAATAATAATAAGAATAATAATAAAGAAAGAAAGAAGGTATAAAAAGAAAAAAGAAAAAAAAAAAAGAAAATTTACTATCGATAAGCAATGACAGGCATAAATTAACATTAATTCTACATCTTATTACATCCTAAATTGTCAAATTCAAATATTATATTTTAAAAACTACTACACATTTATTTTAACGCCAACTCCGCCATCCTTATCAAAGCGGACAAGAGCACCCATCAATACTACTAGCTTCATAATGTGATAAATCTAAACATAAAATTTGCTATCAATAAACGATGACATGCATATAACTTAACAATGATTCTATATTTCATCATAAATTATAAAGTTCAAATACTATATCTTAAAATTTACGGCATGCTTATTTCACCGCCAACTCCGTCGTCTTTGTCAAAGCGGACAAGAGCCCCTTTTCCACCACTACAACTGGCTTCACAATACGATAAATGTGACAAACTTATTATATATATGTGTGTGTATATATTTATTAGTATTTCAAAGAAAATAGAATGTTTATTGATTTATTTTTTAATTCCGCCAAAGCCTAAATTATATTTGACAAACAATTGTGAATTTTCCACTCTTGTTATTAGTCAACGGTCAGAAACGCTGGCTTTCCTTTCCTTTTAAGCTTCAGCTTGATCTTATATATAGACTCACATCCCCTTTTCTCTTTTCCCTGTCTCTGTAGCAGAAAAAAAACTTCAAAAATCCTCATTTCCATCTAAACCCAATTCATCACCATCACAAACTATCACCATGAGCCCCGAAAAGGTCATCAAGATCAACGGCGCACGCCCTTCCCCTCTCAGGATCAGCAAGGAATCCCACACCATTCACAAGCCGTCTGATCAGCATCATCATCATCAGCAGAAGGTGAAGCAGCGTCAACAGCCGGTGATTATCTACACCCACTCGCCTAAGATCATCCACATCCATCCCCGAGAATTCATGCCTCTCGTCCAGAAGCTCACCGGTATGTCCCGAGAAAACAATACCTCGTCTGAAGTCAAATCCGACAACGACGAGTCGTCTATGGTTCCGACGGTCGAGATCAATAGCGGTAACAATGGCAGTAATCGTAATTCTAGCATCGTGAATCCGAGCTTCGCAGACATTCCTTTGTTCACTCCGAGCGCGTCAACGGACTTCAACTTCTTCTGCTCTCCCCGGCCTGCTTTTAGGTTTCCCGATGCGTCGGCTTCGTCGCCGAATCTGGGGAGTCCTTCGCTCTCGCCGTCGTTTTTGGAGTTCATGAAAGGACTACCTGAATATTGAAACAACTAATTGTTACATGAATACTGATAGATTTACAGTTGATCTGGTTTAATCTGTACATCTCTTGGTTCGTTCATTTTTGTCAATAATATATTACATTTAGTTCTCTTTCTTTCTGGTTAATTTCTTTGGTCATGATATAAATATATATATATATATATATATATTTATTTATAACAATTTTAATTTGAAGGTGAGGTAAGGTTTTCCAACATTATAGCTTATTAAATGTGAAATCACCGTTATGATAATTTTGAGTGGACGAAGAAAGTTGCAGTGCTTGATCTTATATGACAGACCGCAACTTAAATTAACTAATGTTAATTAATTTAAAATCCGAATGATAATTAGCTTCTTCTCTTTTTTTTTTTTTACAAGTATTAATAGTCTCTACATTTAATTAGTCTGTGATTGGTTCAGCTTATCTTGAGTGTTTGTGTTTATAACTGACATTGATGTTGGATAAAATAGACCGTAATTGAAGTCAATTATCCAATTGTCAAATATAAACTGATTAAGATCTTATTAATACGTATTGAAAATTCAATACCAGTTACCCTAAACACACACAATTTATTCATGCACGGCAGTCGACTTAATATTAACCCATACGTCTTGTTAAATTTAAATTTTTCTGAAGTGTGATGAATTTATTTTATTAAAAGGAAAGTTGAAATGGGAGCGCTGTAACATATTGAGAAATTGTTTTGTTAGGTGATGGACAAAAAATTTTGAATAACGAAAAAATAGGGAGACAATTTCAATTTATATTTTATCTATGTATTAACTTATTACTTTTCTTTTAGGAAAAATTTCATTAACTCACTAAGAAGATATAAAAAAAAAAAAAATCAAATATAAGAAATCCCGTATTTTATGAGACAAAACCTTTTAACAATAACAAATCCACAAGTAAAATCTAATGATGCTGAAAGGGAAAGACATATGCTTGAGAGCCGATAACAGGTGTATATCTCGGCACACTGAAATCGAGCACATGTAAGGTTTTTTTTTTTTTACCAAACCCCGACAATCAATGGATTTTCCTTATCAATCGAGGTCTAAGGCTCAGTAGCACTAGGACCACTACTAACTCCACATAGAAGTAACTCTAGCGGGATCAAAACACCATCAAGACTCAGACCTGACGGATAAACAACCAACTCAGAAGGTAAAGAAACCATCTCCGTTATTATAAACAAAAAAACCAAAAGAAAAGGCAATGAAGGTATCATCATTATTAGAGACAAACTTACACACTAAAAAGAAAAGAAAAGAAAAAAAAGAAAAAGAAAAAGAAAAAACCATTCACATAGAAAGTGTCCTTACCGATAAAACGAAACACATTTTCGGAAGAAACTGAGTTGTCAAAGCTGAGCTGCTGCAGGACCTACCCGGTGTGTGACGACCACGCACCACCAATTATTTCATTCCTGCCTACTCCTTCCCACAACGCCCATCCTCCTGCCATGAGCTCGCTTTTACCAAGACTCTTACCATATGATTCTCACCTTCATCTCCAGGACCAGGAAACCAAAGACAAACCAAAGGTCGTCAACGGAATCCGGCCCCAAGAGAGAAAAATAATTATGAAATTCTAGCCCTCACATGTTAAAGAGAGAGAAAATAGAGAGAGAAAGAGAAAGGGAAGCGGAAACATGTAAAATCCATTAACTTATTACTTTGTCTCTTTATATAAACCTTTCACATTTGTAACTAATATTGTTAATCATGTTTCCCTCTTAGAAGATGTGGGGTTCACTTACTTTTTCCAAACTATTTTTTGTAAGGTTATCATATATGTGTGTGTGTGTGTGTGTGTGTAGAACAACACTAAAGTCTTTCAGAAGTAAGAAAATTTCATACACGTGTTCAATGTGAGGGAAAGACAATTTGCTCTAAGTTGTCAAGATCTTGAAGAAGATCTTTAAGCTTCAAGAAGATCATCGTCCATTTATTTGGGATTAATAATTGGGGGATGACATGCAAGTTAAGCTACTTAATGAAACTGAATATATAATAACAAGATAACTGTTTGTCTCACATAGTAATTTTTTGTTTTTTTGTTTTTTTTGTGTGTAAATTATAGAGTTATGATGATCTTTCTCTTGAAATTTTCAATGACTGAAATGATTATCCCTTTAATCATAAATATTGCAATCAGCCCTAAGATTCATTTAGATTTTTATTTGTAAGATTTTACTTTCCTTACATGTTGAGGCATTCATCCTTAAGTGCCCTGCCAAAGCATAAAATCATAATGAAAATTTTGATATTTATTGTGCCCAACTCTTACATGCTGCCCATAAGATAGTATTACTGTTTATATTGATGCAAGATGCTTATTTACTTCCCAAAAAAAAAAATAATAATGTTAAACATAGAGGTAACCGGTTGGACAATTGCATCCAGTTACCTAAAGTATAGGTGTCTTTAATTGGATGTATTTAGGCCCTTGAGATGTCAACAGATGGTTAGGAAAAATTGAAGTTTTCATTCTTTATTTTAGAGTGATGGACCGAAGTATTATCCTATATATGTCTTGTTAAAAATGAAAACCATGAATAATAATTTGATTAGTATTGAAGCGAAAACTAAGTTGTTGATGAGCAAACAATTATTGACTGACATAATTCCATTTTTAATCCGAACTATCGAAAATAACTTTTTTTTTTTGGGAAGAGAGTATGATAATTAATGACGAAGTTAAAAGGAAAAAAAATAAGTTGTGGAAATGAAAAGTTAAATATATGTTTTGAGCTTTTATGTTCACATGAAGTGCTAATTTCTTTTGTTCTTTGTTTTTTAATTGAACAATCATTAGAAAGAGGATTACTAGTTGTCTGAAAATAAAATTAATAGTCGATTTCAGTGAAAGGATTAAACGTTAGAAATTAATATTGAGAAACAAATGTGTCTACGCTCTAGTTCTTGTCTTTTAACAAATTAAGGAATTAAACTGAGACATAATTAATAAGATTTATTTATTAATTAAAAACTTGATTAAAAAAAATTAACTTCAATATTAATAGGCCTTTTATAAGTACTAATTAGTTAAAAGGTATATAATAAGTAGTTTTGTCTTAAGTCTTAATTAATAGCCTTAAGCTCAAGCTGGGAATGAGAAATAGATATAGCAAATGTGGAGAGCGGTTAAAATTTTATATGATCACAGATGATTTGACCATAGTTATTTTTTAATCAATACAAGTACTCCCAATCACACGGGCTTTAATGAAAGCTCGTCAAAGAATTATGAGCTAATCAATTATAATTTTACCGGCCGCTAATGATGGCACATAGAAAACAACGGCAAAATAGAAAATCATGATTACCAGCGGTTCAAAATGTGAGAGCTACCTCCACTGTACTCATTGAGTTTTACTATGTGAGAACAGAACACAAAATGCTTAACAGTTTCAAAGTACAATAAGGCTAAAATAACCTATTTATAACCTTACATGTCAAAAAAAAAAAAAGTACATTCAAAGAATATAAATTGCATTTATGCTAAGTTTGGACTTATAGTTTGATCAACTTATATTGGACATAGCCTTTATTTCTTGCTTGAATTTAAATGAAAAGAACCTAATTTTTTGGACGATTCCTGGTATTTTAGAGATATAACCCTTGATACCTAGCTCCATTTACTAACTTTATTTAGGATCTTCTGCTACTTGGGCTCAAGATAATCAAGAAGACAACGGACAGAGATCTCACACAACGCTCGACGGTCATACAAAAACATGGAAAATAATAATTAATAATTACTTTTTTTTCACGTGCAAATTAACAGAAAAAAAAAAAAAAACAATTCAGGCTATTAAATGTTTGGTACTAACTAATAAATAAAGGTCAGAGGGCAATTGGTGGCCTATATTATATGTTTAGAGCCTAATAAATTAAGCTAGTTAGGCTTAGGGGAATGCGAAGTCTATTTTATTTTATTTTATTTTAATGAGATGAGAAGCAGTCACTTACGAACCAAAATCAGTAAGCGTTGAAATAGGAAATTGAGAAAGAGAGACACCAACCATAGACTAACATGCAAATTGGAGAAACGATTTTTATAGTCAAACTTGACTGTCCTTTTGAAAATTGGTATTTACAGGAATTATCTAAGGAGTACTGATAATGATGTATAGTTTATCGATACATATAAATTAAAATTAACTAGTCTATTTTTCTTATTATAGACACTTTTAAGATTTTATTGGCCTGATGAGAATGTTAGTAATGTATTTGTGCCAACGAAATCTTTACTTAAAATTCAAAATTAAACACACACACACACACACACAAAAAAAAAAAACTGATCAAAAACTAAATATAGACCCCTAAAGAAGTACTAATTAGTAATATTTATATTTGTTTTTCTGTATTGTATTCTATATCTGTGTTGGATATGCAGGTTTAGACAGAATTATTGTAATTAGCATTAGTATAATTAGACTGAAACCGAGTATGTTAAGTCCTATCCAATGTGGTACTCTATCAGATAAGTCAATGGAAAAATTACCCAGATGTTATTTGATATTTTGATCATATTGAAGTAATTTTCTTAGAAAGAAGTTTCAATAAAATAATACTTTGTAAATGCAAATTTTCATTAGAATTAACTACATAACAAACTTAAAAATAAAATTAATTGTCAAAATTATTATTATAAATTATGAGCATTTTCAAATAATGGGACCTACCAAGTACATTTGGATTTTTGTCCTGCACAAGGAAGGATTAGTTATCCTTTTATGTTTTATTCTTTTGGCACCAAAATATAGAATAAAAATGTTTATCTCAATTATCTGTCACCAAATAAGAATATATAACCTGATGATTAGACTAAGAGTAAAAAAAACTTTATTTTCAGTTGCCATGATTAAGATCACTTGTTCAATTTTTAGTGTTCTAATTGACATCTAATAAACTAAACTAGTAAGCGTTTAACTTGTGAGAGCTTGACTGCTCAACCCGTGACAGTAAAAGCGGTTGCTCAGTTTTTTACCTTCTGCGTTGCACAAATAAATGGAAATAAAATCCTTCAAAAAAAAATTTGAAAATAAAAGGCTACACATTCTCTATCAACCTTCGGAAGAAATTAATTACTGGTTTTTTCTTTCAATGATTTGGACCAAAAATTTGGGTTCAAATTTGAAGTCTTTGAAACTTTAATGAGAGAAACTATAGTAGCAAAAGAGTTTGGAATCAAGATTAATTCTGGGTACAAAACCTTAAGACAAACAAATTGTATTTTGTTAAATATGTTTATTTTACTTTGGATATATAGACTATGGATTGAACCCCGCGAAATCTGATATTTACAAAGTGAATTTGGGATATAACGGATTGAAAAAAGCCCAATCCAAAAATTAAAGATAGGGACGTAATCCAATCTGCGAAAACACCTAATTATGAAAGACCTTTAGTTTTTACATTTAATAAAGCATAAATATTATTGCGGATGTTCTGCCAATGTTGGGTTATTTCTAGATTGAGGCAGCTCTAATCAAAATGGGATCAAACTGGTAAAACTAGAATGAGAAATTTAGGAAAATGAGGCATCTAATTGGAACCAGTTGACACTTTTAAAATTTTACTATGTTCCTAGTATTGTTGGATTAAAAAAAAAAAAAGTATTTGAAAAAAGACAAAGATTTTTAAACTTAGAGGTAAAGATATTTGAATAGTAAACCTCAATATTAAAAGCGATCATGCAAGTACATGCTTCAATATTAAAAGTGATAATACCTTCTTAATTTCTTAAATATTATAAGGTTTATGTCTTTATTTTCTCCTTATAGAGGAAATAATTCTAAAAGAGTGGTGCAATAGGAAAATTTCAGTTTACATTGTTTCCGATTCTAAAATTGAAATGGGCTCGCAGGTAACAAATTAGTGGGCTTATAGGTCGACCTAAGCTTGGCCCACCTCTCTCTCACCCTTTTGTCTGGACAAACATATGCTTTCGGCCCTTACATGGCGGGAATATAAATATATAAGTAACGCAATGTGTAAAAGAACTCCTTGAAGCTATTATCGGACTTTCATTTATATCCTAAAGTTGAACAAATATATAAATTAGATGGATTATGAACACATAGACCCAGAAACATAAAAACCTACTTATTGTTGGATCACAAGCGCCTTTAATGAGATAAAATAACACTGTGATCTATAAATGAATTCCATTAAGAGCATATTCTGAAGAGCTTTTTAAAAATTTCTTTTGGTTTCATAAATTTAAAAAATATTTTTGAAAGAATGATCCATCAGAAGCACTTTTATAATCTAGAAGAACTTATTTTAATCAAAGTAAAAAGAAAGAAGACATATATATGGCTTCTTGAAAGAATTCTTATGAGTAGACTTTTAAAATTGTACCAGAGTTTCAATAAAGACATTATAAACTGTATTTTACGTTTTTATTGCTTATTAGAAAATTAAAATAAAATAAAAAACTATTTTGACTCCTTAAACTTCTTTTAAAATATGGTTTTAAACACTTAGTGAAAAGTCAAAGCTTTTATTTCCGATCTTCTCATATCGATTAAAATCAGCAGCGAAAACTCTGCAAAATGTGAATAATTGAACGGATTATTGAGTTAAAAATTGTATGAGTTAGCTTGACTATTTCAGCTGTCCCTTGGTCACAGACGTTTTTAATTTGACATCTCGTATGTGTTGGCCAGTTTTTAGCCGTTTAATGAGTTATATCTCTGCGCTTTCTTGAAAGCAACATTTCTACCGGTAGATTAATTATTAGTATTATACTAAGTCTAATCCAGTCTTTGGGACAAAAAAGAAGAAAAGCTCATACTACAAAATAATTTAATTTCCGTGAAAAATAACATCGCTTTTGCAAGGGTGGGATAATTTTTCAAAAGAACTTAAAGATTATGTTTTTTGTTTTTTTAATTGCTCACATCCAAAAATAATTAAGAGCTTTCATATTTGAAAATTTAATAGTATTAAACTAACTAATTATTATTTTAAATGTGATACGATCTAAATCATCACAGCACCCTAATATAAAATAGTTACAATGACAATTCCTATCCAATAATTCGACCCAAGCAATATAGTTAAGATAAATATTAAAACAATACCAACGGATAAATATATATTAAAGTACATAGTAACTAAAACCCCAACCATATATTTGTCTATCTACTTGTTGAAGTAATTAGTACTCAACTTTCCAAACAATTAATAATTAATGGAATGATCTTGACCAAAAAATAAAAATCAAAAGAAAAGAAAGACTATATTAATACATGTTAGACTATCACATCTATCTGTAACATTCTCCCTTAAAAAAATGCAAATCATAACTTGAATGTGGAGATTCTTTCCAATAAATCTCTATCACATTTGAAAGATTATATTTCAAGTAAATGTCCTAGATTTCTTAAATAAAAAATTGTACTCTTCGGGGGGGGGGGGGGAGAAGCTTTTAAACTTAGAGATAAAGAAATTTGAATAGTAAACCTCAATATTAAAAGTGATATACAACTGCCATCACTAATCTTAAATATGATAAGATTTATGTCTTTGTTTTCTTGTTAGAGGAACAAAGTTTAAAAATATTATTAGGAATATCAATTCTAATATAACTTTTTGAGTATCAACTCACGTAACAATGAGTGATTGTTTTTTTATTAATAGATATAATTAATTTATATGACAATCTTTTTAAATACTTAGTATATAAAAAAAAAAAAAAAAAAAAAGAAGCTTACATACTACATAGGTATCTAAAAAGTTATGATCGGAGTTAACATCTATGATATTTTTAAACCTTTGATAAGAAAGAAAAATTACGTTAATTGAAATGGGCTGAAAAAGTGGGCATGTTAGGCCGACCTAGGCTACGTCCACCTCTCTCCTACCATTTGTCTGGACAGCATGGTTTTCAGCCCTGACAAGCTAATAGTGGGAATACAAGAACACAATGTAGAAGATTAAAAAAATTAAATTAAATTGAATTAAAAACTCCTTTAACCCAATGTAGAAAATAAAAAAGTAAAAAATAAAATAAAAAAAACTCCTTTAATCTATAGTCGAACTTTTATTTATTTCTAAAAGTACAAAGAACATAATAATTGGTAGTGTTTTTTCATTTTACTTTTTCATGAAACACAAAAAAAGAGAAAATATAATTCACCGACAGATCAATCGTAAAGTCCACGACTATTAAGAAAAATACTAATAATCGCGATGAATTATTGAGTTAAAGATGTACAAGTTAGCTTGGCTTAGTGAGCTGTCTCTTTGCGGAATTGTTTAATTGACATCTTGTATCTGTTGGTTCTTTACCCGTTTAATGGGTTATATCTCTATGCTTTCTTAAAAGCAACATTTCTACGGCTAGATTATTATAATAAGTTTTTTTTTTTTTTTTTGGTCAATTTAGGTCTCGCTTGATGCACCGGATTAGATATGGAATTGAGATAATTACTAATCCTGATCCTGTTTTTGGGACAAAAATTTAGAGAAGAGTTTGGATATGAATTTTTGATTTGAGTTAAATTATTATGAAATTCTAAAAACATTCAAATAATATCACTTCAGTATTTGTTATCATATAATATAATAATAGCAACTTAAATAGTTATTCTAAATGCAACCTAGGCGTTTGAATGTGTAAAAAAATTTCCTTTTTGAAAACAAAAAGAGTTTGGAAAGTTATAAAATGAGAATAATGGTGTTGAGAATAGTGTATTGGGAGAAGAATTCAAAAAGATTATAAAAGGATACTGTACAAAATATGTTTGAGAATGAGGTGTTCACATTTTTTTAAGATGTGAAGAATGATGGAAAAAAAATTAGGAAAAACAATCGTTTGCTATTTTATCAACCACTTTTAAATTAGATACATGATCGAAACATGGATAGATTCTACAAAATGATCCCATTGCCATGAAAATAACATCGCTTTTGCAAGGGATAACTTTCTAAAACAAACTTAAAGAATCAGTTTTTTCTTTATTTCTTACGTCTAAAATAATTAAAGCCTTTTCTTTACTTTGAATTTTCAGTAGTTTAAAATAATTTATTTTTCATTTAAAAATGAAATACAAACTAAGTCAAAAATACACCCTAAAATAAAAATAGTTTTAATTTTAATTTCTATCTAATACTTCCCAATCAACAATTTTATCCATTAATCTCCCATCAAATAAAACTTAAGTACTTGAATTTGTACATAGCATCTTTTGCAATGTACATTACCTAAAAAAGATCAAAGAAATAAAAGGATGAAGTCAAGTTCCTATACCAGTTCTTTTTTTTATTATTATTATTATTATTTTTTTTTTTTTTTTTTACAAAAAATTCATATTATACCAGTGTTTCCAGGTTAGGCACATCCACCAATTTCATCGGTCCAAGAAACAACTGATATTCCCAATAAAAAAAAGAAAAAAAATAGAGAAACATTATAAATTATAATATTGCGTGTATTCACATGTACATATAACGTGTACATATATATGTATATAATATGTATACATATACAAATTATATATGTATATACATATACATACGTCTACCTACTTCTTGAAGGTAGTATTCGACTTTCCAAATGATAACTAATGGAATGACTTGAAAAAGAAAAAGAAAAAAATGAATAATATATATAATTGAGTGATATGTAATCACGTCTACTTTAAATAAATGCAAATTATAACTTGATTGCGTATATTCTTTCCAACAAATCTCTGTCACATTTTCCAGTTCTCTTTCATTATAAAATCACGCATATAATAAGTACAATAAGTCTGTTTCCACTTCTATTGTAACGCTGAACCTTTGAATTAGTATTTTTAAGGCTGGACGCATACACACACTCTGTCAACTATTGATAATTATTGGGCTCATAATGTCATGTGATCATTAATTATGTTAGGTACATAGCCTCGTTAGAAATTTTTGCACTATTTTTTGTCAAAATTAAAAAAAAAAAATGTAGATATTTTGTTAGTATTGCTAAGTCTTGATAAAAACACAAACACAATATTACCTAGTTGTGATCAGAGAAATTAATTGTTACTCCCTAGATTATTAACATTGTGCCACTTCGATTGGTAATTTTGATAGATTTCCTGTGAGTTATAGATTTTAGGCATTTTTTTTTTAAATTTAATGAAGATAATAACATTTTTATCTAACCGAAAATTTTAGAGAAATTGTTAGATTTAATGTAAAATATTATAGCACAACAAATTCCATAGGCACGTAATAATCTCTTTAAAATTTGGTCATTTTTGTCCTAAACAGCAAACGAACAATGCCTTTTGTACTAACATATATATAACTATTTCTGAATTTTGATTTAAGTTATCATGCCATAAGCACATAGTAATCTCTTTTAAAGTTCATAAAATCTTTGGCAATTTTAATGTTTAAGGACAGAAATTACCACCAAAAAAAAAAAAAAAAAGTCACTCTATCTAGGTCATCTATTTAGAGGAGGAGAAAACACTCTTTCTGAGCGGCCGAGGGTTTCATCTTCAATTTTAAAAATGAAGGAGACTGTGGGTAAATGGCAGACCCTTTTCCATCACTGAGGGCGAGAGAGGAGTGGTAGAGTTAGAGGATTCAGAAATACAGTAGGGTTTTGAGGGTCTGAAGTTTGGGTTGGTGGGTAAAATCCTTACGAGGAAGCCTTTCAACAAGCGGATTTTTATGTCTAAGATCCCTTCAATTTGGAGAATCACGAAGGTCGCAACTGATATTTTCATGTTCTCTTTTGATCGAGGTATTCTTGTCCTTAAGGATTTCACTAGCAGGGGTTCTTTGGATTGGGGGGTTTTCCATTCCGTTCCCTTTTGGGTTCAAATTCACAACCTTCCTATTGATGCTATGTTGAAAACCATGGGGGAGAAATTAGCGAAACTGTTTGGGGAATGTCTTATGTTATTAGCTCCATTTAGGTTGGAGATTATCCAGATTGTGTCTCTGACTTTGTTGCTGCAGATATTGCTGCTATCCATTGATAAAATCTCCACCTTTTTCTACAAAAAAAGAAATTACCACCAAAAAAAAAATTTTTAGGATGTAACTTAGTAAAATTAAAAGTTCTTGTACTAAAGTGACACAATTCACATAGTATATATTAATATAAATTGAAATATTACGTAGTTTTAAATATTCATTAAAAAACCATTTCTAATTTATCATAAAGAAACTCTAAAAATGACAGCTCAGTCACATAAATAATGTATTGCTTCAAAACATACGGGTTTAAATTATATGTCAACGCCAACCAAGCGTTCCCAATGATTGTTTGTTGGTTCACATTAAACGCAACCATTCAATTTTTTTTTTTTTTTTAAAACCAACAGTTAAATCATAAAAATAATTAGATAGGAATCAAGGTCATTCACGCACACACACACTCTCCCGTTACGCTTTTAGCAAACTATTTTTGGAGTTTCCCAGAAGTTTTATGTTTTCCATGAATGAGTTTGAGTTGAAATTTTTAAGTTTAAATAGTAATTTTTTTTGAATTTTTAAAAAAGACAAAAAAACTTTTATAGAAAAGACAAAAAACTTTTTCAGAAAAAGATAAAAACTGAGTTGAAAAATTTAAGTTTGAGTTAAAATGCCAAACTCCCCCCTTTAAACCTTTGGCCACACCTCCTAATTAACACCTCGTAATTTTTCTACAAAAAGGTGCCAGGTGTACTTTTTACATTCAACTCTTTGGACTTTGAAAATTGTTCGTTTGTTTGTTTGAACAAGCGAGTATGGCATGGAGTTGAAAATTTAAAAAAAAAAAAAAATCAACACGTGAATCATAGGCCATTTCTACGTTATTATTCTTTCATTTTTTTTAACCTAATCCTGTTGAAATAGCATAATTTGACTATTCAAGAAGGGTTTTACCGTTTGTTCAAGTTTATTATATATCTATGAATTTCAACGATAGGAAACAACATCATTTTAATTCAGTCTAATTTATAATAGAAAATAATTCTACATCCACATTATAATTTTTTAATCCAACAATTAGAAAAATTAATCCAACAATTAAAAAATAGTTCATACCGATAATATATAATAATAAATCGTATTGTAATGGATCTTGAATAGCCCATTTTTTATCCTAGTCAAGATTCCAAAAAACAAGTCCAATAGTTAAAAAAGAGTTGATGCCAAAATACATAATAATAAATCCTACCATAATGGATCTTGATTAGCCTGTTTTTTTTTTATCTTAATCAAGATTTCAAAAAATAAGTCCAACAGTTAAAAAACAGTTAATACCAATAATACATAATAATAAATAGTCAGTTTTTTTTATCCAGTCAAGATTACAATAGATAAGGGATTAATATTAGTTTATCTCATTAGGGAAATGCATTAACTTAATCTTGTTGGAAAAACCTTTCACCCGAAGGAAACTGCCAAGAACTTGAACAAGTAAAAATCACGTTGTTTAACTACCAAGACAACTAATAAGCCAAGGATTAATAATAGCCAAAACAAAAGGCAAACTAAACACCATAAATAATATTTATAAAAAAAAAAAAAAAAAAAACATGTATTATTGGATAATAAAAAAATGAATATTTACAAATTGTGGGTACAACAAATTTTATTATTTCTGTTTAATTCAGTCACATCTACAGTAGATAAGACCTAACCGCGTCACAACACCGAGTCACGGCCGAGTCAGATCCAGACTCGTCAAGCCCGTACGCCGTCAAACTCTTCAACGGCCAGCTCACGTTCCTCAGATCTCCGACCGTCACGCCGTCGCTGACGTCATCCCTGACGTATACCTTCCCAGCGCCGTCGGACGCGACTCCGACGATCCTCCCTAGCTGCGGCCCCCACTCGGCGAGTATCGCCGGAATCCGACACCCCACGCGCGTGTCCCAAACGCTTAACGACCCTCGCCCACCCTCGCTCGTCCTCGCCGAAAGTATAGTGGCCGGAGCTGAAGTGGCGGCGGCGTCGCCGTAGACGGAAACCACTCTTCCGATGTGATCTTCGTCGTCGAATCCCATCCCCAAGCCTTCCCAGAGCTTCACGACGCTCTGGCCGGTGGAGAGGTCCGACCACGAGAACCGCCGGTTGTCGCCGGAGCTCCGGCGGTGGCGGAGCCTCAAACCGTTGTAAAGACCAGAACCTTTGACGTGGAAATCCTCATCGGCGCCTACCTCCCTATCGGCGTCGTCTTCGAAATCGGAGACCGAAGAATACGACGAGCAGGAAACGGCGTCGAATTCTTCGTCGTTACCCTCGTCGTCGCTGTCGCTGTAATCCAAGTCGTCATCGGAGTTTCTGAGAAGAGATTCCGATGACGAGGATTTACAAAAACGGCATTGTAACTGAACCACCAGAATCCTGATTCTGCTAATAATGGTTCCGAAGGAGGCGATGATAGCGATGATGAAGGCGCTCCATTTCCAGAAGCTGTGAGGCTGGAAAAGCTTTTCTTTCCCGGAAAACGAAAGAATCTGGGAGAGAAAAGACGGGTTCTGCAAACACGTAGCGACTCCGGCGTCGAAATTGCTTATTCTGTTGATCACTGGGACCTCCATAACTCAAAAATAAAAAAAATACAACAATTTCGAATCGAAATCGGAAATAAATTAGTAAAATTGAGAAGCGAGGAATAATAATATGTTTATAAGAAAAAGAGAATGAGAAAGAGGAGGTTTTTGCAAGGGAGGGGTTTGGGGGATTTATAGAGAGAGAGAGAGAGAGGCGAAGGACAAAAATGACCAAGTGGAAATTTAAAAAAGCAAAAGAAAAAAAAAAAAAAAAAAAGAAATGTTGATGTTGATGTTGATGACGTGGGAGATAACGATTGGGTATGGAGTGGGAGAATATTCGGGTACACGTAGGAAAAGTTCGCGGGAGATTGGAAAGCAAAGAAGGGAAGGAAGAGTCAAGAGAGAGAGAGAGAGTGGGGAATAATGGGGATTTGGGAAGGAGGGGGGAAGAGTAGAGACGCCGGGTCATTGCTGAGTCATGGAGGGAGAGTGTGATCCTCTAGAATTGGGTTCTGGGAATGAGGTGTGGGTCCGCATCCAGTTTGTTCTGGTCTTTTGGCAGTCGGTTCAACTATCGTGACAGCTCATTCGCTTCTTTCCTTCCTACAAAATTAAATTAAATTAAAATGCTTCCTACATTTAATGATAACTTTTTGTTGGGTGTGAAAAACTTACATCATGGTTTTGATCAATTTTGTTTGAGCAGGGGTGTTTATTAAATGATAAAGTTATAGTAATAACAATTTTTAGTTAAAATAAAAATGAGAAAGATGCAGAATTTTTAAAAATAAAATTTCAAAAAAATTCATTAGAGGCGGTAATTTCTATTCGATAATGAGTATCTTCACTTTTAAATATTTTTGCTGTTTTTTTTTCTTTCTACAATGTATAAAAAGGAGTAAAGAATTTTTTGATATCATGTGATTCTCTTATCAAATTTTGTTTCTAAGTAATGTATTTGTTTGAGAAACTAAATAATGTATTTTTTTTAAGTAAATAATATAATGTATCAAATAATTTATTTTTTAATGTTACAAAGTGTTGGACCACCGTCGAGCTAACGATAATCTCGATGTCAATTAGTAAGATGAGTGGTCAAGTCACCGATGAAGTTCCCATCAGGGGTCAATCTTGGGCATTACCCGTGTACATCGAGTAATCATATTATATATGAAGCCTCGACATAGAAGTCACAACCTCGATGGCAGACCACAACAAAGGGTGTATATCGACGTAGAGTTGTAGGAACTCCCAAGGGATTAACCGCCACCCAACTACTTCGAGATACTCGGGAGAATGATCATCAACTAACAATTGAGACCTCAAGACATGAAAGAGGCTGATGACTCGTGGTTTGTAAGGGTTAGTTGGTTAGAACATAGGAGAAAATAACCACCTTGGTGAGGTAGAAGGGGGTATTTAATGTATTGAAGTCCTATTAGAGGACATGATCTCTCTAGATAAATAAACCATTTGTACTCTTTCTGAAAAATAGTGTAAATACCCTCTCGGACACACAGAAATGACGTAATCTCCATTGATTCGTGAGAGAGACAACCTTAAATGGGACGATTTGAGTTGGTAGATTTTCATTGTCAACACAAAATATTGTAAACATATTAAAATTAAACAACATATAATATAGCAAAGTTTGGTGTTTTGGAGCGGCACATAATTATCAAAGCAAATTTTTTTATGTCACACCGAAAATTCTCCTTTTATTATTTTAATGCAACCAAAATATGTGGTGGTCCATGATTCGCATAGTTTCATAATTGATAATAATTTGATTTCGTTCGATTCTCAACTTCACAATGCCTTTTCATTTTCTGGAGGTGGCTCTCACCGGCCACTAATCGCACGAGTGAGGATTCAAACGTTGTTTAAAAACAAAATATTAAAAAAATATTTATTAAAAAAAAAACACAGAGGTTGTCTCTTATTTCAGACAAACCTTTCAATTTCATGTGGTGCTCGCAGTGCCAAGTCTAGTTGTCTGTTGCCCTTTTGTGGATATATATATGTAAGTTGAGGTATACTTTAGTTTATCCTAGAAAAAAGCATTGGACAAATACTTATTTCTCTCTCACTATTGCTTGCGGAAAACAATTTTTTAATTTCTTGTTGGGATGGATTTTATATTAGCATATCTTTCCATAAGAAAATGATAAGGTTTTTTTTTTTTCCTTTTCTTTTCTTTTCTTGTAAGGATATAAAAGCGATTTACTCTGCAATCATCAACCGAAAAAGTCCCACCTTTACTGATAAAGTTAAAATTATGTGCTGAAAAACATAAATGTATGAAATTGCAAGCATATGTGACATGTGGTGAGTGTTTTTCTGTCTCTACTTTTTCAATGGTTAATTTGGGATATATATATATATATATATATCTCTACAAGCAAGATAGTAGTTTAATTACTAATAACATTAGGCTTATTCATAAGTAAATTATAGATGGAAGGTGTCAGATTTGTGTCCCATAAAAAGACTTTTGATTATTTCTAGACAAATGATTAATGTTCATTCGTTTTGGATAAGATTGAATTGACACGTTTCATCTTCTAATATATGTAAATATGGATCAATACAGATTAAACTCAGCGTAGCATAAGGAATCTTTATAATCACTTCCACAATAGTGATTATCATTAGAGGAAAGAGCTCATAAACCGGTCTTCTTTTCTTAAATTTGGGGAAATAGCACCAAAGTAGACATGCTATTTATATATTTATTTATAAGCAATTTATTTTTGTTTATTTACTTTTCTAAAGAAGTGGACCCCTATTAATTTGCAATGATGCATACCCAGCTTAGCATATTCGTCGTTATCCATGCAAACCAAACTCACTCACTCACAATTTTTTCTCTTTTCTTTCCTTTTTTTTTTTTTTTTTTTTTTCTTTTTTTAAATCCTCTTTACTAGGAACACCATTTTATTCAATTTTATAGTTTCCTCTCCTTCTTCTTCGGATTGCTTCTTCTCTCCCAATGTGTGTATATACATACATGTATAAAAAACACTTATAAAGTATTTAACATTTCTTTCCTTTTCTCAAACTTATATGCAAAAAGTCTCATATCCGATGATCCAACGATCCGACACTTTAAGATTAAAGTCTTGTAACATCAATTAATTACTGTACGTATAATATTTTTATTGATATTTATCATTTATTATAAGGTTTTAACATGTAACATGTTATATATATATATATATATTTATATTTACATAACGTTAACTGAAGATTAACTAATAGTTTCATGAGTTTGTAAAAGAAAAATATCTATTAATTATATGATGATAAGAGACTCATATTATATATAGGTAAAACAAATCCTGCTTTGAATACTAATAAAAAAAATTCATGTTTTGACATATATATATATATATATACATATTTAATTAGTGCAAGAATAGGACGGTGACAAGGAAACACATTATACCACTTCAAAACCTCCGCCTTGATGTGTAGAATTTTTATGAATAATAATAATTAAAAAAAAAGTGAATTCAGAAAAAAAAAAAAAAACAAATAAATAAGTGAATTAATTAGAAAATGGTCGGAGGTAGGTTCCAGCTGTTGGTTCAGTCTAAATTTGGTGAGAAATTATTTCATTCATTGTGAAACACACCACTACCTTTACTTTTCTTTTCTTATATTTATATATATATATATAAAGATAATGGTCTGTCGTCTTCGTTATAAATTTTTGCGAAACTACTTGTTACTCTTAATAATTAACATGTATTTATAGGTTGTGATATTAATTAAGAACCACGGTCCTAATTAAGTACCCAATAAATTAGCAACTCAACTAACCAAAACTGCATCAAGTACTGCAACACAAGGATACGAGGTTTGTCCTTTCAAAAAAAATAAAAATATATATATATATATATATATATGAAGGTTTAGAATGAATAGAAAAAATGAAACTTTGATGTTAAGGTTTGGATCGTAGAATTTGGATTTGAATTAATTATACGTTTATCGAAACGTTTAAATTACTAGAGTTAAAAAGTGTAAAACTTGAAATGTGTTTAGAAAAAAAAAATTAATATGAAACTTATTTCGTTTGTCTCGAAATTCTATGCAATTTTAAAAAAAATCATTTTTGACTTGTCTATGTAAAATTATAGATTTTTAAAGTTTAAGTTACAAACTGTGTTAATAGTAAAGTTGATAGAAAAAGATGAAAATTGAATTGTATTGATAGGATTTGAACTAGTGCCAAACATCCCATTAGAGTACATAAATATACCCATAATTTTAAAAGATATGTTTCTTGATATAAATATTTGTATCAAATTATACAATACAATCTAATACAAAAGTGTTTTGTCATATTTGAAGAACGATATTGTTTTGGAGTAAAAAGAGAATTATAATAAGAAGGAAATGCATGGTTGAATAGAATTCCGAGGAATTCATTTTAAATTTAATCATCAGTGGTCATCCATATTGCTGAAATATAAATGGATTAATTACTAGTTGATCAAGAAAAATATTTTAGTTTTTAAAGCAGAGGAACATTTCTGTTGTATAGTGTCAGAAAAAAGAGAAAGCTACTTATCATGAATAATCAGATAAGTCAAAAGACAATGATCCAACTGTAGCCAACTCAACTGAGGATTTAACATTATGAGATGTCGGAAATCCATAAGTGTGAATTAGAAAATTTTGACAACTTATCCTTCAAATTTTAAAATCTTTTAATATGTTATAATCCCTACTAAATTTTTACGTTTTTCCTACAGGTGACCAATTATTGAGGGCAATAATTGACAAAGATAATTTTTTTTTTTTTACCTGAATTAGAGCCCATATAAACAAAAAAGTCAATGAATAAACAACTTTGCAATTAAGAGAAACTTGTTCATATTAAATTCAATTTGAGCAAAAAAGACCTAAACTACCCTTAATGGTGGGTTACGTAGGAATCACATGCGGCAAAACCGTAAAATGTTATACTTCGTTTTTTATTAAGAGTTAGGTACAATAGATTTTGGAGTTTAAGTTGATTTACTAAACACGAGAAATTTCGGGGTATGTATATCTAATAAGCCAAAAGCTATCTGATTTTTTCGAGTAGTGGAGTCATTCCTACCATAAAATGTGTTCCCAAACTGACAAGGCCAATTGATTAACACTGAACTGCAGCGTCATTTTCTTCTGAAAGCGTTTCATCTCAAGCTCATTATAATTTTATAATGAACATCACCTAAAAGTCAAGTGAATAATTTGACAATTAAGATCCTGTTCTCACTAGTGAAATGTGAGCTTTACCTGAAAATGGGGCGTTAAAACAACAACGTGATATTCATTGTGGAAAACTTTCGTGAGTGATATATCTATAAATTTTGTCTTCATTTAGAAGCAAAATCACGCGCAATGGGGTACCACAAAATATAGCCACGTGATGTTCATTGTGAAAACCTTCTATGTCTGACCTTCTTAAAGAAAAAAGTAGCTAGGCCTGTGCTCGTGAGATATATATATATATATATGATGTATATATCTAACGTCAAAATCAATTTACAGGACCCCTAGGCAAATAATTAAAAAAAAAAAAAGAAAGGGAAATAAAATTAATATAAAACTTTTTATTTATTATTTAGTACTGATTCAAATTTAAGTCTCATTATATCTCTGAAGGGTCATATATAATCATGAAAGACGGTCTTAGGCCACGATGAGAATATAAATATATATAATTTGATTAACAAGCCCTAAAAAAAAAAAATTTTACAAGGACGTAGTACATATATAAACTTATAATTAACTAATTAAGTGTCCTTTTATAAATGTAGTATTAAATTCTTTCACAAAACATGCATTCAACGTGCAATGACGTGGTATTGACTTTTCACATCTATCCAAGGACATGGAAAAGTTCAAACTATTATTGATATGGTAGGACTAGGTCCTCGGAAATTGTGAGGTGAGTAATTTTCTTTGAATATATATATGATATGTTTCAAAATGTCTTATCTATAATTATTTTTATTTGGTAATTAACGTACATTAATGTATTATTTATCAAGCATAGCACGACGATTATGATCTGTTGTTATAGGAAATTATAGTTAATGAAATATAGCAAAATTTTATGATCTCTCTCCTCTCCTTCCTAGTCTTCCTCACCTCATCATCCAATGTGCAGTAAGTTTTTGTCAGACAACTATTTGAATCCATGTTTATTGCTAATGATCATATATTTCCTTTTCCTGTTCTAATTTGCCTTCCAAGAGATACCAAAGACACTAATTACGATGGTCCGGTGTCTTCCTCAACCAATAATTGGTATAGTATACGAGAAAGCACATCAAATTAGAATTAGAAACTCTAACTTTTGAATAAGGACCCAAATGATTCTACAATAATTGTCGTTTGACTCGTTAATGATTCAGCAAAATTAGGGTTTAATCAAAAGGAGGGAATACCAGATCTAAAACTTGCCGTGCATCTTTCTATAGAGCTATTCAAAGTCCAAGAACAACACTAAGGGACATATTTAAAGCCCTAATAGAGAATAGGCCCGTAATGTGAGATTTGTTAAGTTGTGTAGCTTAATTAATGTTCTGATATAAAGACTGTATGCGGATTGATCCTTGATATTCATAGTAAATTATTATAATGGTTGAAAGATGATATAGTCTCAATATTGAGGTGAACATCCATAAATCTTATGTGTTTGTGTTCATTTATTTTCTTGTGTAATTTTTTGTGTTCCCAATTATATACAATTAGGATGTATAATTCTTAATAGGATCCACAGATAGAATCCACTTTTTATGAGTTGTGGTGTGTCTCAAGAATGTCTTTAGAGTTCTAATTAGCCATTTTCCAAAAAAATGATGAAAAATTATCCAAATCAACCATTTCAATAAATAAGCAATAGCCTCCCCTCAAAAGTGGTGTATGAATATAAACGAAATATATTGAGTGGAGCCACCACTCAAGCAAACTATAATGGGATACGACTTGATTCAATTTGTATTGAAATTGGATGGGAAGTCGAACAAAATAAAACCTCTTTTTTTTTTTTTTTTTGAAATGATAACAAATGACTCGTTTGTGTTGATGTAATTACGTCCCTTGTCACGATTTTGCTGTGTGGAACAAATTTTGTCACACAAATACATATTAAGATCCAATACGACTACTTAAATTAAAATGGAACAAATTTTGGCACACAAATACATATTAAGATCCAATACGACTACTTAAATTAAAAGAGATATATACTGCAAAGAGTAGTATTACCTCTATTATATTTAGGTTTCGACTACTTTCACTTTCTTTTTTTTTTCCCACTCAATTCCCTCTACCGGCCGGCAAATGACACAGGTGGAGAACAAGCATCACTTAGGTCGTCCGCATCGTTACGGCGGTGAGGATTTTGCGTAGAAGAAAGGTCTCCCCTCGTACAAGCCTCATGATGGCTGACCTAGTGATTAAATGAAAAATTATTTAATTAAAGTTCGAGAAAAATCTGAACTTAGGGAAAAGTTGAAGTTCGAATTCAAAAATTCAAGAGAAAAAACAAGTTTGTTCCGGGAGAAATTATTCAGTAAACTGGATATATCACGTCATCATGCTTAAGTGGTACACCCATGCAATAGAAATTTTATATTTGGAGAGTTTTTTATGTCATTTTTCTAAACTATATTTCTCTTTCCTAATGTGTTTTGATTAATTGTTGAGTCAAAATCTCTATAAATGCTCTCATTTTATTATATGACTTAAAAAGATTTCTGTTAGTTTTTATTTATTTATTGAATTTCATTATTTTTTTTTGAAAGGGGAAATTTTATTTAATTCAAAATAGAAATTACAAACATATGCATCTAATCCTGCATTACAGAGATTAAACCCTCAACAAAAAACCAGTACCATCAGTACATTCTGATGACGTACAAAAGGGAAAAATGGATGTCTGAGCTCGGAAACGAGATAGTACTTCAACATACTACTTTCGAGCACACATAAGGCTCTTTTCGACAATTCCTTTACAATAGATGAAAACTTCGAATTGATTGAGAAGCTACCAACTGTAGCACAGAGACCACCACTAAATCCATCTAGATTCATATCTAATGGAACTATAGCGCCGCACATATTTAGATCTGGTGTATAACAAACCAATTCAGAAGGTAGGAAAACTACTACCGTTATTACAAACCAGAACATATATAAAAGAAAACACCAAAGTATTAAACCTAAAAGGCGAAGACAAAGACGCCGTTATTAAAATTAAAATCCTTCAAAAAACTAATAAAATCTCATCACCACAGATACAATCATCGGCAACAACTAGGCCACTGCATCCACCAAGACCAAGCTAAACAAAGCCATTAAGAAGAAACTTGCTACTGAAAGACCAAGCACCCAACAATCCCCTATCTTTTACATGTCCCATCCATCCCAAAATGTTTTTGAATAGCCACGCCGTAACCAAAATCTTTCTTATGGCTATGTAACCTCCTTCATACAGGCCAGGAATTCGAAGGCCTACTCGAAGGTGCTGTCGAACTCCAACCCCAAAAAAGGAGAGGGAAGGCTGCAAAACTCTAGGACAGAGAGAAAAGTTTAGAGAGAGAAAGAGTTATCTTTCTTAGGGAGTATTTTTGAAATTACTAAGATTTATGTTAGTTAATTGACTTTATATTTTGTTGCTTTTAATTAAAAAAATATTTCGCAAATTTAAATTTATTAGGGATTGTATTTTTCTCTTATATATTTGTATTATAGACATATAGATATAAACGAAAAGTTAGAGTATTGTTGGGCAGCACAAAGGCAAAATATATATATATATATATAGTGAGAAAAGTTAATTGAATTAATTATACTATATATATATATATATGTAAATTTTCGTGTTCCTTCTGATTGGATTGGTTTTGAAATATATATTGCCTTTGTCAAACGGTATTATATATCTCACAGAACATAACTTTTCGTTGATTGAAGAAGAAGAAGAAACCTTCCCAAAAAAAAGGAGGAGAAGACATTGTTTCCTCCAAAATAAATACAATTGTAAAAATATTTTGAATTAAAAAAATGATACAATGACTATTAATTAAGAAATTCATACGTAAAAAAGTATTTCCAAAATTAAAAACAGTATTTTAATGTTAATTATTTAGCACGAGAGATTTAAGTAAAATACTATGGGGGATTTTAATTTAATATTTAATGCGATACACATTAGAAAAGAGAAATGTTATTATATAAAACTAACATAAACAAATCCTCTAAATGTAAAATCTCTATTGGACGGGTTGTACCATGTAAGCATGATAGCGTAGTTCATGTTTATATAATACATTCGGTCTACTGAATAATTTTTTTTTGTTCGGAGTCTTGAAAATCAATAATTGTTTAAATGAAATTAATTAAAAAAAAAAAACAGCCACATATATTGAATAATTCTTGCCAAAAAATAGATGCACAGATAACTTTAACTAAAAACTGAAAGGTTCGTTGTGCAGCTCTAAAATATGAAATCTAAAATAAATGACAAATCATCGAAACATATCCAAAATGAGGGATTTCACTGGAATAAAGTTATCCTTGCACCCATTAATACATCTTCAGGCTGGAGACTAGAAAATACATTAGAAACCCAATGAAGCAGTATAATAGACCGTTGACAACCGGCTCAACATGACTCTCACCTATCGAAGAAGACAACTTGAATAATACGTACAACTTGGTTTAATTTAATTTTCAAATAAAACAAATTAAGTATATGTTTCTGAGGAAATACAAGCAAGGTTAGCAACAAATCTAAAGCTGTTCACAAATTATCGAAGTCTCGAAACCAACATCTATCTAATATATAGAAAGGAGAAAAAGAAAAACTGATATCGTCCAAAACTATAAGTCTTTCAAATTTTTTTTTTTCCACACTAAAATTAATTTATTTTTCATTTTTAGTCCCTTTTAAATCAGTTTTTTTTTTTTTTTTTGTTCTTCATTTCTTTTTTTCTTTTTCACCCTGAAATTTATTTAATTTTTCATTTCAACCCTTTTTATATTGGTCTTTTTTTTTTTCCCATTTTAATCCTTTTATCTTTTTAGTTCTTTTTTAAATTTTTGATTATTTTTTTTTAAAATTTCTAGTAATTTGTTTTGTTTGTCTATCCCACATGCGCGAGCACGCGCCATTTTATCTATACTACATATAGAGTAGGCAAAAATGCTTATTGTTCATAGAACCTTCGACAAAAATGCACATTTTTGTTGAAACACGTGTTTTGGTCCCCCCTCCCTCCTTTTGTTTTTGTTTTTTTTTTTTAATCTTTCTATAATTTATTTATTGAGTTCTTCTTTCTTTATTATTATTTTTTACTATTGTGCATTGAAAATTTATTTATTTATCTTTTTAGTCCTTCAGTTTTCTTTTTTCCTTTTTTTATTTCGCCTCATTTTTTTTATTTTTTATTTTACTTCCTTTTTATGCATTTGTTTATTTCTAACATATTTGTCCTTTTATCTTTTCTGTGTTTTTTTTTTGGTCTCCTTTCTTCTTTCTTCTTTTTTTTCTTCAAGTACTTTGTTGATTTGTTTTGTTCTTTTGTTTGTTTTTTTTTTTTTTTTTACTTATATATTTTTCTTTTTTCCTTCGTTAGACAAATTTCTCAAAGAAAGCTCAAAATCATATATTTTTTTTCGTTGGCCCCAAATTTTTTTTTTTCATTTTTTCATTTTAATCCTTCTTTATGTATTGGTCTATTTTTAACATTTTAGTCTTTTTATCTCTTTGGTCTTTTTTCATGATGCTTTTTTTTTTTATTTAATTTTCGGATACGTTGTTAATTTTGTTTTGTTTTTAATTTTCACTTTTTTTTTTCCTATTCAGATAAATTTTCTCCAAATCTAATCATTTGTACTTTTTAACTAGTATTCTTAAATGTATCAAATAACAGCAAAAGTGTCCTTCCAACATATAAAGTCAAATCTAATTATAACAACACATCAGACATGCCAATTCCCTAATAAAAGCACCAAAATTTAGTTGGTTGATCAATTGTATACAGTTAGTTGATAAAAACCAAAGTAATATAACGGTTTATATTTCTTCCACCCTCAAAACTTGAAACCTGCAAGAAAACAATTTATAAATACAATCGGTATGCCATAATTAAAAGATGTATTCCTAAGAACAATTATGTGAAATGGAAATAATATTTTTAATACAGAAGTTCATAATATTAAGCGTGATGAGAATATATTCTTGACAATCATAAATAAATCATCAATTAGATATATATACACTCAAATCAATAAAAAAAAAATTAAAGAGTTTGAGTTGTCATGAATCAAAATAGTCCGACAATATCTATATAGGTAAAATGACTACGGTTGGCCAAAATGAAGACGTTTAACTTGAGTACATAGAAGCTTTGAATCATCCATCTTGACTATCTCACAATTCTGATGCCATGGACATGTACAAATGATAGAAAATTGGCCGGGAAGACAATTTCCCAATGAGAGAGAGAGAGAGAAAGAGAGAGGGAGAGAGAGAGAGAGAGCGAGAGAGGGGTTTGTAGTAGTGGTGTTGAATATTCTAGGTTTTTCAGTTAGTTAGTTCCAAACTCTTTAAAATTCAAATTAGACCACAAATCTTAAAGTCATGACAAGTAAACCCAAAGAAAGTTTCAAGTTTTATCCCATTCTTCAGCCAAAATTTGTGCGAGTTTGTCGCACGAGGCCGACTCTCATGCGTAATTTAAAGACCATTTCACCAGTAATATGATACAAAATTTTAACAGTAGAGCAATATAGCACAAAATAAAACTAAAGTTTGTGTCATGTCAACCGAGATGAGATAATTTATGTCATGTTGGTCAATAGATATTAAAAAATTGCCTATTTGGGTAATATTCTCGAAAATTACACCACCATGATGTATAGATCTTGCAACAGTCCAGTGAGATCCGCGATGCTGTGGTTAGATGTACTCCATTCTTTTATCCTTATTAGCACCCAAAGAAAACTGTTGTCTTATCCATGGTAACCCGAAAGTATACTTCCATTTTGGTGGACCAAGATAGCCCAAAGAGAAATTCATCCCTCTAGCTAGGAAGTCCCAAACACCCACAAAAACCGGTTCGAATAAGGGTTAACTGGATATCACTGAAAGATGAGGAAATTGGCCTGGCTAGAGGTTACGATAAGGTGCTACATTCTATAGATCTAAGTTTGGAGTGATGGCTAAAAGCCTATCATGATTGGCCATGTACACTAGGCTTCACCGATGACAAGTTAACAATAGTTTTATTAGACTCCGTTTGGAAAAAGAGTTTGAGATGAAATTTTTATGTTGAAAATGATTGATATTTTAAAAATTAGTTATAATTTTTATTAGTTTTTAAGAAAAAGACAAAAATTAAGATAAAAACTTAGGTTTGAATCTGAAAGACAAACACCTTGTAACACCTCTCAACTCCTGGGAAGAGACCATCAGTAGAAGTTGACCAAAAGTTTCATCTTTGTAAATTACTTGAGCCCTACAGTCAATCAAGTTTAAAAAAGCAGGGCATGCCCTCCAAAGATGCCACTTAGAAGTACTATCGATATTAGTTTCATTAGTCTCTTTTAATTCTTTATACTTTTATTTTTAATTAAAATAGTTCCAATATTAGTCGCATGCATAATATCTGATTCCGTCGCAAAATATAAAGATTTTAAATCCTTAAAGTTTGAAAAAGTTATAATTCCGAGTTTTGACCATTAAAATAATACATAACGAGTAGAGAACCTTTTTTTTTTTTGGGTAGTCTACCAATTATTCATCTATTATTGTTACCCTATGCTGTTCATTTATTATTACTGATAATTCTCAAATAGAGTATTCGAACGGATTAGATTAGCTGTCTCCTACCATATGATAAAAGCAAAAATATGTGTAATGAATGAGATTTTTTTAAGCTTAATTTAATGAATGAAATTTAAGGTCCATGCATTGGAATGCCAAACTTGGAGTTCTATAAATGTTTCAATTGAAAATGAGTTGAGTTTTGAAAACATTCATTTGAGTGAAAATGGATTTTTTGGAGTTAAAAAGTGTGAAAATATCAAACTTGTTCAGGAAAAAAGAAAAAAAATAATAGGGATCTTATTTCATCACTCTAGTCATTTTATGCATTTCAAAAGTTGTAATCTCTTCTTACTATGGACTTTTAAAAGTTTTGAGTTTTTAAAAATGAGGATAAGAGATTTGAAGATATAAATAATAAAATTAGTTTACATCAAGAGAAAAGACAAAAAATATTGAAATTCCGTCGGAAGCTGATGCTTCAAATGGGTCCCTAGATCACATGAATTTTTTTTTTTTTTTTTTTTTTTTATATAGAAAAGAAAGAGATAAACTGAACTTTACTCGTAACAGACACAAAAACAGCTGCCATCACCATTTCAGCCTTTCAGCTTTTCAAATCCCTCGTTATTTAGATGGTCCTTGCCTTTCCAAGCACGTACTCGTCCAATGTCCAAACATGATAATTAACTTTTTTTTAATACTGAAATATTTGACCAAAATAAACCCTCAAGGGTTAGTCTTCACAAGAAGTTACGAAAGGGTATTTGAGCCAAATCACAATTGATGCAATTTATTATCTGGGGACGTTAATTAGTAACGTTTGAACGCATAGCTACATCAAAGGCACCTTTCCGTGCAAGTTGAAAAGCTCAAAGCGACAGCTTGCATTATATAAAACAACGGAATTGAAAAAAAAAAAAAAAAAAAGAAAAAAAAAAGAGGACAATTAGTTATTATAAGAAACGCGATATCTATGATTGGATATTGGAAGTCAGGCAGTTCACACCAGCCTATAATACCAAATTCTATCATCGCTACAACAAAAGAAAAAAGAGGAATCAATAAAAGATTTTTCTCATATGCCTTCCTTTTAGCTATAAACTCATATCTACTCTTTCTGTTGAATTTTGAATTTATTTCATTTAATTTCTTTTATAAGAAATCCTTGAAAAAACAGATAGATAAAGAGAGAAAATTAGTCTCATCCCATTCAATTTCTTTTATAAAAAATCCTTTAAAAAACATATGGATAAAGAGAGGAAATTAGTCTCATTTGACCCCTCTGATTAGAATTTCATTTACAAAAACGGAAAAGATTAAGTGGACTCATTTTGTCTCCTCATTTTTCTTATATGTTTTCAACGGAAATTATAACATTTGCAACTCGGATGGATTCAAAATTCAGGAGGAAAGTTTCTTTAAAATTAAGGAGAGATAAAGTGAGAGTAAGCCGAAATTAAGGGAGCATAAGTGCAAATAATTAATAAAAAAGGAACAAAAAAGGAAATAAATGTATCAATTCAAGGTTAGTTTGTTTTCACACTTTGTTCTCTCCATTTCTCACTATAAAAGCTTTGTTCTCTCCA
This sequence comes from Ficus erecta, assembly GCA_008635985.1. Taxonomy (NCBI): domain Eukaryota; kingdom Viridiplantae; phylum Streptophyta; class Magnoliopsida; order Rosales; family Moraceae; genus Ficus; species Ficus erecta. The sequence continues at coordinate 325,461 of BKCH01001251.1, forward strand.
TTTCTCACCATAAAAGCATATAGAAAGCCCAACATAAGAGAATATTAAAAAAAAAAAAAAAAATGCCGATGGAGAAATATTGGAGGGTCAATGTATTTACACTGTCACTAGTACTGCTGTTTCTCTTTCCAGTAATCCATGGCTGGGGATATGATGGGCATTACACAGTTTGCCGGATTGCTCAGGTTCTTCTTCTATATCTATCTGTTTGGCTCATATGTTTTCAATTCAATTAAGATAATAATACGAATCCAAATGGAATAGTATACTTCTAAACAACTCGACTCGGAGGGTCGGGCTGTGAAATATTAAGGAGGTTCATTTCTTTGTTTCACAATCAACCCGCTGAAAGTCGGGTTGTGTAACGTTTTCCCCGCTTAATGCTTGGTTTGGTTTGTTTTTGATTTATAACGCTAGGCTCGGTTGAGTAAAGCAGCAGCCGATGCTGTAGCGAAACTGCTTTCTGAAACCACAGAAAGTGAGTTGGGAAGTCTATGCATATGGGCAGATCGTGTGAGATTTCGTTATCGATGGTCAGCTCCACTTCATTATGCGGACACTCCTGATTCGCTTTGCACTTACCAATATGAAAGTAAGTTTTTCTGCAGCCTGACAAGTTTGCCTTTACCTTGTCCCTTTATTTATTTTCATTTATATTTCATATTTTTGTTTTTTGTTTCCCCCGTCCCCATTTCTTTCTCTAAATTTTCGGTTATTTGCTGGTAATATCCTTGAACTGTACTAGATTTGGCACCCTGGTCCTTTTGTTTTTACTCCATACTTTGGTCCTTGTACTATTAAAATCTAGGCATTTAGTGCTTTGGATTTGAGGGCAATTAAAGACATAATCAAGAATCTTCGTTTACTAATAAATTTGTGGAATTTGGTACCATTTTTGTATGTTTTTATTATTTTTTACAAGATTTGTTGTCATAGGCAGAAAAAAGTTACTATCCAAATATAAAATGTGTTAACTGCCAATATTAAAACAAATATGGTAAAATCTAGTACACACAGCGAGAATTATTACTAAATTGAACTTAAAAAAAGATTCCTAGAATTTTAGTATTTTGTTCCTGTGATGTGATCCGCTCGTTCCATATTTTTAAAGATTTCATAGGAAAATGACCTTTTAAAGTCATTTTTAACGAATGTTCTGAGTTTTTTTTTTTTTTTTTTTTAATTTAGGAAAATGACCGTTTTTAAATGGTCTACTAGTGATGTACTGTTTGACTATTTGATGATCTATCACTGATATGCTTAGTGGTCACTCACCATCAACTAACATGAAATATTAATGTACCAGGATTTTCCGCAAAGGACTACTGTAATTATACACTAATTGAGTATCATAAAATCCATTAAAAATAAAAAATAATTTTGAGTAAAGTAAAATTCAGTTAAAAAAAATCATTAACCTTAAAAAAAAAAAGTTTAGCTACTTAGTTTAATGAGGGACCAAAAATACGGTCACCGACCTAATTTTTCCTTCTTTTTTTGGGCGGAAAAATAGGTTTGTGGGGACCACAATTTAAAAACATGGAGAAATCATTTTATCGAGATTTTTGGAGGGCTCGTGTTTGCTACAATTTTGGAACTTTTACGGAAAATTTGAAAAACATATCCTTCTAGACACTATAGTTGGATATCAATTGCAATGTTTTTTTAACTTCTTCTTGACCATGCTAAAGACATAGCACTAAACTAGCAATTATCGACATTTATCGGCAGATCCCGATAACCAAAAAAAAAAAAAAAACCTAGAGGATGTGATTATAGAATCATCATGTAGCAATAGACGAAAAAAATGAATACAGTATATAGACGTTGGCATTTGCATTAGAGATGGTCTAACGTACTCAAACTGTGGTCAATGGTGTTCAGGAGACTGCAAGGATGAAAATGGTATGAAAGGAAGATGTGTCACAGGGGCTATTCAAAATTACACAACCCAGCTTCTTACTTTCAAGAACAATTCTCCTCATCAGTCTCAATGTATTTTCTTGCACAGAAAATTCAAATTTTTATTTTGTGTCTTACTTTTATTTGTTCTTTTTTCCCTCCCTTATATCATATTCTAACGTTATATTTATTTTTCCACCAAAAGATAATCTCACGGAAGCTCTTCTGTTCCTTTCTCATTTTATGGGAGACGTTCATCAGGTATGACACAACATCTAGTTTCGGCTTTTGACATTAGAAACTAGCTTTTGGCCTAACTAATTGTTTTTTGGGTGATATTATAATTAGCTTTTGGCCTAAGAACTTTTTTTTATGACGTTATATTAAATAGAATTTTCAGTGGGAGTTGCTTATCCACATCTAAATTTACAATTGCCGAGCATGAGGGGTGCATTTTCACATGACATATGTATACTTCTATATATTTTGACTATCACCATAAGATCTATTTAGTTAAAAAAAAATAAAAAATTCTTATTTTGTGTAAAACGATTAGTTTTATCACCCACTTATTAGGTCCCTTGGTGGTAAGTTTTTTGTGTCTGAAAATATGTTGTTCGCCTTATATATGCACAGCCTCTACATGTGGGTTTTACCTCGGACAAAGGAGGAAACATGATTAACGTTCATTGGTACACAAGGAAACAAAATCTCCACCATGTGAGTCCAATTACTTGCTATTTATTTATTTACTTATTTACTTATTCATTACTGCTCTAACTTTAATTTTTTATGCAAGTTGATTAAAACTAGGAAAAAATAATCTCATGTAAATTAAACGCTTTCTAGGTTTGGGATGACAACATAATTGAGACAGCAGAGGAGAGGTTCTATCACTCTAATGTGGAAGAGCTGATTAAGGCAATTCAACAAAATATTACGGTATATTGTATTATTTACATTATGGATTTTACTGAACTTGGGATTTACCATGTTAATTTCTTTCATTTTTTTTAAAGCTAGTTTATTTATTTATTTATTTATTTTGTGCAATTTTTGTTGATGCAAGGTTGAATGGGCAGATCGAGTTAAAGGCTGGGAGACTTGCAGTTTGAACAAGATTACATGCCCGGATATGTATGTTATACAACTTTTTAGAAGGAAAAAGAATTAACATTGAATTTTTCTTTTCTAAATTTCTTGTTTGGTACTTTGTTCCAGGAACCAAAATTTTATTGATGAAGACTTTAGTATTAGTCAAATATAAATTATGTTAGGCGTATCTTAATTTTAATTGAAATATTTCATAACATAACACGGGAGTTGTCATTTTTTAATTTGTTGGTAATTACTAAAAAATTGAGAACTTCTTTATCACGTGAGTTGATATATAAAAGTAGCAATACTCGTTGAAATTGTCTCGACAGAAGTGTTTCATTCCCTAGCACTGTGATTTTCCATCAGATTGAAGTTTTTGTTACATTAGAGGAGCAATGTAACATTTTTTAATTTGAGGAAAACAAAAGTTTGGTGAAGTTCAGTGCCAAGTATTCTATTAGTTTCCCTGAGACTTGTATTTTTTTAATAGAGAGATGTTTCTAATTGGCAGATATGCATCTGAAGGTATCAAGGCAGCTTGTGATTGGGCTTATAGGGGTGCATCTGAGGGTTCTGTACTAAAAGGTAAGGAAAACATCCTGTTTAAAAAAAAAAAAAAACTGAATTATTATTGAAAAAAAAAAAGCTATCAGTGGTTACCATTAGATAAAAGCTGAAAAAAATTTCAACCTACAAAACCTATTAAAAACCTCATTTAGTAATTAAATTTAGACTGCACGTATGTTCCAAAAAAGTGAGATAAGCTATAACCTCACTGAAAAATTAGATTTGTTTCTTAGTGAAAACAGTAATATCTTATATGTAATGTCTCTTCATCATGTCGAGAGATTTTTTATTTATTTATTTATTTATTTATATTTATTATTTATTTATTTTTTAGAATGAATAAGAGAATTAATAGAACTTAAACTTGTTACAGATGGCTATTTCCTCACTCGTTTACCAATAGTCAATACGAGGTTGGCACAAGGTGGAGTTCGATTAGCAGCTACTCTCAACCGTATCTTTGGGTGACAGGTTGTCTTTTCTAATAATTATTCAGTTAAATGATATTCTAGAAAATTAAATATGTGATCTAAACAGTGTGAAATGTGTTATGTATTTGTGTTTTAACACTCTAATGGTCGGTTGAATGCACTCGGTTATAAAGAGAATTTTTTACGCCTTTTTTTTTTTTCCCCTAATTTTAATGATTGTTGTCATTTATATGCTTAAACTTTAGGATTGTTTCTATTTTGCATTCTAAACTTTAAAATCTCTCATTCTGTCTCTTGAATATTAAAATAATCTCACTTAACCCCTTATATATATGTCAATATTAAAAACAGATGGAAAAAGAAAGTAAAGTGCAATTACGTGATATTTTTGTTTTGTTTTTAATAGATGTCTTAATAGGTTTAGTGGGACTAATTCTCCTATTTTTCTGTCTATTTTTAACCAAAAATTATAATAAAAGGGATTGTGAGACTAAAACAAAATTTAGGGGTAAAGTGAGAAGTTAAGTTTAGGGAGCAAGACGTGAATGACGGGACATAGATAAACCCTATATTAGCTATGCGTGGTTGTGTGTATGTTCGGTTCTTATTGAATTCCCGACGAAGATTAATTATGTAAACACCCTCTGTTTTGAAGCTTGAACGACATCTCTCATGGAGGAGAGAGAGAGACAGAGGGGGAAAAGAGAGAGAGAGGTGTCGAGAAAGAGAGAGAAGGAAGGAAAAGGAGGAAAAAGAAAAAGGAAAATAAAGAGAAATAGTACCGATTACCCTTGGGCTTAATCTTACTAATAGTCTCCTATTAGTTTTCTACCAAGCAAGCCTCGTGATAATTAAATACTAAATTCAAAAATTTCATTCACTTAATTCCTTAATTATCTCCACTACTTTGAATTTGATAAAAATAAAGTTTCTCTCCTAATTTTCTAAGTATTATAAAGTTAATCTGTCAGGGATTTAGTTTTAATATTTCCCAATGGATGGAGTTAAACTGCAATTTGCAACCTAAAGTGTTTTATTGTTCTGTGCTTGAGTTAAATGAATCGTTAATTCCTCTTAAAGACCATCTCTATCCTAAAGCTGTTGTTCCACCAACAAATTGACAGTGATTATAACGACGGGAATAATTATTTCTGAAATTAGTATATTTGATCTGAGATTGGTGGAAAATCTTGAATCAATTAAACTTGACTAGGATAATTCGTTTCTTGAATTAAACAAATTTTGAAATCTTTGGCTAAATTAAAAGCACTATTGTTCGTGTCTTTGGTGTTGGATTAAAAAAGTCAATTTAATTAGGGGTGGGCATTGGATCAAAATCATGTTTTTTTAACATCCATCGTCCAATTTAATTAGGAAAGAAATCCTTTTAAATCCAACAAATTCAATCCAATTTATTTTATTATCCAATCCAATCCAAAAACTATTGGATTGGATTGAAATGGATGATTGCATTACACATGTTTTCGTGATAAGAACTGTTAAAACCTACTAAAAAATACAAATCACATTTTGTAGACATCAATTTAATTCTATTATCCATTCATCATATAACATTAATCCAAAACCAGACAACATAGTAAATAAAATGAAAGCTTTTAAGTTAATAAAACATGATCCTTATCCAAATTAAAAAAAAAAAGGTTGGAAAAAGATAAACACAAAAAAAGTATACATACATTTATATAATCTAATTTTTGGCATGACAAGCCCGCCAGGGGAAGCCATTTCCAATTTGTCAATCTATTTTGGGTTCTTCACCCACAGCTATGACTTCTAAAAATATTAAAAGGAAAAAAAAAAAAATACAAAAAAAAAACAAAAACAAAAACAAAAGATAATAAGAAGATATAAAGTCAAACCTATGCAAGAACCAAAGCACAATAGAAATTAAAAAGCATTTATATTACTCGCCTCTAACGATTCAATTTCTTCATACATGTTCAAAATCGTGAATCCAATTTTGAGTGCAAGTAAGTGCTTGTACCATCTTAGGAGACAAACAACTCCTAAATAAATCCAAGATACGACAACCAGTAGAAAATACCGATTCAGAGGCAGTTGTGGAAATAGATATAGTCAAAACATCTTATGCGCTATGCGAAAGTATTTTGTATAATATATAATATATAATATATAATTATTTTTATATAAATTTAAGTATATGGATTGGATTGGATTTGTTGGATTTTCAAAGTTCACATCCAATATCCAAACGAATCCAATTGGATAAGTAAAATTACCATCCAAATCCAATCCAAATTGTATTTAATTCAGATTTTTTTTTGGACGGATTGGATTGGTTCTATTGGATGTATTGCATGGTTGGATCTTGTGTTTACACGTAAATTTACTGTTTTGTCAAAATTAAATATATGTATATGTAGATTTTCATATTTTCCTTCAGACATTTGTTGGGGTATGATATGTTTTTAGATTTGAAATTAATTAACTTACTAATTTTAACAACTCCATTTATAAGAGTTTTGGATATTTTATGACAAATACAGGATTATGTACATCCTACTCTATCTACTAATATATATGGCAACGTAATAAAACACCGTATATGCCCAGTTCCCTATAAATTAATCTTTTGTAAGATTGCTTTCTTGTCCCGAAACTCAAATCCTCCTCTTTGATCATATTTCCAGTGACCCAACAACACAAACAACACAAAAAAAAAAAAAAAAAAAAAAAATGAAGAACATTTCTTTCAACATGGCTTCCTTGGCTGTTTTGCTAGCCATCATTGCTTGTTAGTATCTCTCTCTATATCTTACACATTCACAAACAAATATAAGCAGTTCTTTCCCAAAGTTTCCATTTCTTTTTCTTGTTTTGTTAATAAAGCAACAAAGTTGTTACTGTTTGGATTTTCGTATTCCTTTTCTTTAATTGATAACGTTTAAGGTGAGGATTTGATGGAGGATTAGGTAGATAGTGATGCCAATGTAATTGGGATGTATATACGCTTATAAGAGTTATATCACTAAAAAAAAAAAAAATCCCATTTGAAACTAAAATGTGTTGGAAGAAGGAATAGTAAGAATAAAGTTTTCGATGAATTACTAAAAATCCAAGTGCAAAAAATTAGGGTTCAGGGAGATATCTTAGGTTTAAATCTTTTGCTCAACTTGCAATGAATCGAAAAATTAGATAAGTTTATATGATATATATAGACATGAAATATTGGCTTATGCGCGCATGTATGCAGGTACAGAACTCTCATGGATTGGAGGAGTCGAGGCAGTATATCGTTGCGCTACCAAAATGGACTGCTGTGGAACTGTGCTATGTGGAGGCCATCATCTTAACGTTGGCTGTGTAGATGGAAAATGCGTATGCGTTCCTACTGACGATACTTATGATGCGATCATAATTGACCCTCCTACGTCATCGCCAGCTGCTGGAGGTGGAAATGAAGATGCTGATTATGCTTCACCAACTTCTACTTGGCGAATGCCTTTGAATTGTTAAATTCTTTGGGATTAAACAAATTGTTACAATACCTAATAATATAATAAATTATTGTCTATTTGAGACGGAGAGAATAAATATAAATGTTATAAAATTACTTGCAAGCATGTTTCTGTAGTTGATCAAAATACACGTTCTGTGTTTTGTGTGTGTGTGTGTGTTTTTTTTTTTTTGTCAACTAATCAAAATACAATCTCCAATATATAATGCGAATAATGATTTTTTTTTTAATACTAATCCTCGTCATCATAATCACAAATATAACTAACACAAAACACTTAAATATCGGAAAAAAACACATAAATAAATCAAAACAAAAAAATTAAATACAAAAAATAACAAAATCAAAATTGAACCCCAGCCAAATTAACTACAATACTAATAAAAATTCTAAGTGCATTTTTGGAACACCGTTTGAAACGGTGTTTACCTAGTTTCATCTCAGCTAATGGTGTTTGGCAAACTTGTTCATCTTCAGTTGCCCTTTGAACCGTTATACAATAACCCCAACTTGGTTTACTGTTCATCAAATCTCCCATGCTCTTCTGTCTCGCCCGTGCCTGGCTCCTGTGCCCGAATCTCTCGCCTCCACTCTGGCGCCCATGTGCTGGTGAGGGAGATTGGGTACGACGGAGGAGAGGTAGAGGTCGCGGGACATGGAGATGGGCTCGACGAGTTTGAAGACGCGGATGAGGAGGAAGGCGAAGGTGGAGCAGAAGGACATGTGGATCATGTTGAGGGAGATTGGGAAGGGCCAGTTGTACATCTTCTTGTCCAGGATGTACTTGTTGTACATGATCACCGTGAAGCTTAGGAAGATCCACACGCCGACTTAGGCGTACGATAGCAGGATCTTCTTCACCACGCTCTCGCTCAGAGACCCGCCCTTCCCCATTGTTCCTCTCTCTCTCTCTCTCTCTTTCCAAATGGCGCATGATAAGCAGAGAGTGGGTGGTGGATAAGGGAAGAAGAAGAAGAAAGAGAGAGTGATTGGGAGTGAGAGAGAAAGCTGTATATAATATATGAAGAGGAGAGAAGGGGACAAAGAAGAAGCGTTTTTATGGGGAAGGGGGGATCAGTTTTAAATTATTAAAAAATAAGTGGAGACTTTTTTGTTTTAAAATAAAATTGGAGGGGAGGAAATTGAAATTTGGAAAATGTGGTGGTGGTGGTGATGTGGCGATGGCAGCTGGAAAATGTGGAGGAAATTAATTTGTTATCATCAACTTTTAATGACCAACTACATACTGTTTGTTGGTCAATTTTGTTGGCGATGTAAGAGTTTTAGTTACAAAAAATAAAATGATGTCTCAAGTTGATAGGTGTTATTTGATGGTTCATGAGTTTGAGCTGAAATTTTTAAGTTTCAATGGTACAATTTTTAGAATTTTCAGAAAAGACAAAAAAAATTTTGGGAAAAAGACAACAACTATTTGGGAAAAAGACAAAAAAAAGTTTGAAAATTATGGTTTAAATTTGTGAACCAAACAAGCTCCAAAAACTACAATAAAATGTTATATACAGACAAAAAATTTGTTAAACTCATTTTTTTAACATCCAAACATGGCCCTTGTTTTTTTTAAACATTTATCTCAAACTTTTTTACATCCAAACACTCAACTCAAACTCAACTTTTCAACTCAAACTTTTTCCCAAACACTCAACTTTTAAACTCAACTCAACTTAACTCAAACTCAACTTTAAAATATCAACTCAAGCTTGCGAACCAAACAGACCCCAAGAGTAGTCGTATTCCAATGGTCACGGTGCCTGCGATGGACATGGTGGTAGAGTCTTAGCGGCGACGGTGGGCATTGTCATGAGAGTCTTTGGCGGCGATGGCGACAACAATGGTGGGGGTTGAATAAATGAGGAGTGAGGAAGAGAGAAATAGGGAAAATTTAGAGGAAAAGAGGGTTGAAGATTTTGAGTTAAGACAGGGATTGAAAGAGATAATTTCAGAGAGAGTTTTTTAAATGGTGAAATAATGTAATTAATATATAGTCAGAAATAGACTTTTCTATATATTTTCACATTTAGTTTTAAATATTTCTTAGTATACGATGCATTTTCAGATTTGAAATTAATAATTAACTTACTTGCTTTGACCTATCCAACCAAAAGAGATTTGGATATCATTTACAAAGATTGCTTTCCATGTATCCTGCTCTATCTTCTCTATATATATGGCAGCATAATAAAACGTCGTATGCTCTCTATCCCTACAAATTAATCTCGAGTATAATATCCTTGTTTTAACGAAACACAAGTCCTCCACTGGGATCACAATTCAAGTGAGAAAAAAAAAAAAAAGAAACATTATGAAGAAGGTTTCTTTCAACTTATTAGCTTCCTTGGTTGTCTTTCTAGCCATCGTTGCTTGTAAGTTTCTCTCCCTCTCTTACGCATAATATAAGTAATTCTTGACAATACTTTCCATTCATTTTTTTTTTTTAAGCAAATTCCCGTTTGAAAACTAAAATTTTTAGTGGGAATGTAAGAGTAAGTTGAGATTGCAATAGCACGAATAAAATTTTTTGAATAACTACCAAAAATCCGCCGGCAAAAAGTATAAGGGGTTTAGGAAGATATTTATATGCAAAACTCTCGTGAAAATATTGACATGAAAACATCAGCTTCTGTGTGGATGTATGCAGGTGCAGAGCTCTCGTGGATGGGATCAGGAGCCGAAGAAATAGGTCAACAATGCGCCACCGATGATGACTGTAATATTTCCGAAAGGAATTGCAGAGAGGGACTTATAGCTGTTTGTGCAGGTGGAAGATGCACATGCGTTCATGTCGCCGCTTTTGATATTCCGATCAGAACAGACCCTCCTGTCTTATCACCATCCGCTGGAGATGAAAATGAAGATGTTGATCATGCTTCACCTACTCCTGCTATACCCCTAAATTATTGAAGGCTTTGTGATTCAATGTATTTGTACAATCCGTATTAATGTATTACATTCTGTTTATTTGAAACAGAAAGGAAAAAAGAAATGTAATAAAAGGATTTACATATTTTAATCGTTGATCAAAATAAATGTCATGAGTGTGTTCACACTTTTTTTTTCTAGGAGATTTTTGAATTTTAATAACTAACTAACCATATATTTAAGAAGTCAGATCCAAAATAAATACCCCTTAAATCATAGAAACAAAAGTTGTGAGAGTTTTCCCTTGAGTGTGTGTGTGTGTGTGTGTGTATATATATATATATTTATAAATATGTGTCTAAGAATTAAACCCGGGAGGAGTTGTGATAAGCATAAGAATTGTAATTAAAGTTTTTGTCTTTTGGTTTTTCTTTGATGTCACTTAATTTGGTTATTCTTTGACATCATGTAATTACAATGGAGAAAGGTTCAAGTGGAAAAAAGTGAAATGGAATAAATAAAATTTTAGCATCACTAATTATAATTTTGTTTATGGGAGAAAATTAAGACAACTCTTCGGATGGCTTGTTCGGGTTTTTGTTTTCTATTCAATTAAAGATAGTAGTTTTCTGATAGGTCTGTTTTTTTGATGTTCTACTATTTATTTTGTATTTTAATCCTTTGAGATTTGTTGCTGTATAGATAGTTGTATTCTTTTTTCTTTTTTTAATATATAAATAATATTTGAGGAAAGAATTTGATGGATGATTAGGTAAATAATATGTGCCAATCTAGTTCGGTTATATTATCTACTCGTAAAATTTGTTATCCTCTCTCTATTAATTATTTTTTTCTCCTTGTATACCCCACTTTTGTAACCTGATCGGAACTTCAAATTTAACTTTGATATGAAGTTTCTGTAAATCAACTTGTCATTTGACTCTTGTTTTGCTTAGAATTACACTCTAGTGACTACAACAAAAAGTACTTTTAACGACACAAAATTTATGACATTTTCTGAAAGTGTTGTCAAAGTATCTTTAAGATGACATTTTAGTTTTAAAAAGTTGGCAAAAGATAAACACAAAAAAAGTATACATACATTTATATCATCAAATGTTTGGCATGACAAGCCCGGCAGGGGAAACCATTTCCAATTTGTCAATCTATTTTGGGTTCTCAACCACAGCTATGACTTCTAAAAGTATTAAAAGGAAAAAAAAACAAAAACAAAACAAAAACAAAAACAAGAACAAAAGCAAAAGATAATAAGAAGATATAAAGTCAAACCTATGCAAGAACCAAAGCACAATAAAAATTAAAAAGCATTTATATTACTCATGCAACAACCCGACTTTTCAGACCATTAACTAGCTTACTTATTCTTATTTAATTTAATTTTAACACTTATTTATGTTTGGTTCCAAAAATACATAATTTTTTTTTTTACAGAAACCATATTCGTAATACAAAAGTTAAATTTACTAAATTTTTTAACTGAGGGAATTGAAAATATCTAGGTAATAAATATCATATTCAAATTCGTACTTAGATAATATTTAAAAAGCTATAACTTCATGTAAGTTAAAAGGAAAGAGTCTAAAGTATTTTTCTCGTAAAGTACTCATACTAGTTTAGTAGTACCAAAACATTGGAAACATAGCTAGTTATAAATATAGTCGATACAAAATAATTTAAGAAGTCTAAATGCGAAAATTAAATTCGTGGTGGTATCCTCCTCCCTTCCTTCATCGTCTCCGCATAGCTTCGTCAATTCATAAAATATCTAAGTAGCGGGCTGCTTACCCACGTTACCTACAACACGAATACACATGTATGAGCTTTCGCTCAGCACGTACAAACAATATCTCACAAAATATTTTTATAAAATCATATAATCATATGTACCATCGTGAATGTTTTAAAATATATGTGATCTATATGTGTTCAATTATGCTTCATTATATACATGTCTTGTCTACTTAAGAGCCCCTATGTCGTACCCATATGAGCGCAACCAATGGGGAGTTGGGGGAGCGACCCTCCAATAGCCTCCAAGGTCATATCTTATAACTTTTGTTCATATCATATTCTCTCACTAATTGGTAGTTGGTACGACACTTAATCCTATCTTTCATTTGCCTCATTCTTATTAGTTGTGACAATGTGTAGATTTATATGTCACTATGCATCCATCATTATAGCATAAATATCTGTGAGACATGTTGATCATGTCAGTGCATGAGAAATTTTACACGTCAAATGCTTAATCAAAGCAATAGGTATAACTTATATACTCATCACATCATCAAGTCAAGTCATAGCAAACGTAGAGCATCAACAAAGAAAAACATTTTGTTCCATGCTGTAGGTGAGATTTGTACTTACTTGTCTTATGTGCCTAAACTTCTGGTGTTGTATCTCCTACTATATAGATTTGAGAATTTGTCATGATTTAACAATATCTCATTAGTAGATAGAATCATAATTACATTACTTTATTTATTTATTTATTTATTTTATAAACTAAAGTGAGCTTCATTTACTTATATCATAATTAACCTTAACAATTTATTCATATTAATTATTAAGTGTTAAAATAAATTTCTACTAATTATTATTTAATTAATTTAATTTTACTTAATTTAATTGATTAATTTATCAATTAATTAACTAATGAATTTGGTAGTAGTTAATTATTACTTTATTTAGTTGAGTAATTATAATTAATTTACATAATTTCAATTGACTAATTAATAATTATATTATTAATAATTTAATTATATTACTTAAATATTCTTTCTCATATAATACTTATCAATTATTAATTCTCATTTCAATAATTAATAATTATATTATTCTAATAATTAATGTTTGATTAATCTTTAATTAATCACCCATAGTTATATTAATAATTATATCAATGATTAATGATTAATTAATCATATATTATAATTATGTAGTTACTCAACATAATAATCTTACTTATACAGTTAATTATCACTTACTAACTCTTATAATTAATTAATTAAATTAATTAAATAGTTACTTTATTAACTACTAATTAACTTTCTTAGCATAATTATATTTTATCATATCTTTATTAGTTTATTTATTTATTTATTTCTTAATTAATTAATCACTTAAGGGGACAAAGAGTCACCTAAGTGTATACATTCCATCCAGTATTGGGTTTGTAAGGCTCAATCCTATTAGTTATGATCATTTAATTGGGCTAAGATAGTCTCTTGGTATATGCCCAGTAACCCTCTAGTGTACTTTATCTTAGCCCATTTAAAACTTGTGATTCAACTTTACAAAGTTAGGTTTTTCACATTATTTGATCATACACTTATTACCAACTCATTTCATAACTAAATATGTACATATATTATGACTTACCCTTATGTCACATTTTAATGTTTAATTGTTTTGTCGGTGTAGGATTTTAACTTGTAAGATTTATTTAAATTTGAGTATAATTCCGTTTTGGACACTTGATAATTCGTGGGAAAGCTTGCAGTATCTAGTTTCTGTGTTTATAATTTGTTTTCCAATATTTCAAGCATTTCAAATATTAATGTGGGTGTTTTCCTAAGTGTCTTATGGTGAAATCTCAGTTTACCAGATTTCACTATAATATTATGTGATTTATTAAAATTTATGTACATATCCGTTTTAAACTTGAGATGTCTACTTTACAGCGTAAAGTTCCTTCCTTTAGTGTTTGAGTGTTTCATACCATAAACTTAGGTTTTGTTATTCTTGGTCCCCCATATGTACCACAAGTCCAGATTCATGGGTAAACTTAGAAAAATCATAATAATTCACTTACAAGTCCAAATAAGACAAAAGTTATGTCATTGGAAAGCTTATAGTGTCTATTTCATATGATAAGAACTGTTTTGTAAAAAATTATGATTTACTAACCCAAAATATACAAAAACCGTCGCAAGTATAGGGTTCTAGCAAAGACTTTCGGCTCATAGTCCAAACTTGTAAAATTCACCAAAAACTACACATTTTTCTGTTCAAGGCATACGATATCTTGTTGGAAAGTTAAAGAATCTACTGTGTAGATCTATAACTTATAATCCAAAATTTTGAAGCTAAAGGGTTCGGAGTACATAAAACTTATGGCTAGATTGTACCCCAGACGTTCATTTTCTCTCTAGTTTTGTGTCACAACTTCAAATGCACATAACTTTAGACATTCAAAAGCAAACCAAGTAATTCCAAAGCCTAAAATGAAGTTTACCTTTTGTAGAATCTTATTATATTATTTATTTTTTATACCAAAGTTTCTAATGCATGCTATATTATCACAACAGCTACAAAGCTTTAACGAAGTTCATAGACCTTACCGAAATGCTTCGTGGATCCTTTAAGATCTCGGATCTCTAAAGTTCTTCTCAAAACTTTTTCCTAGGTAAGAAGAAGTCTAACATTAAGATTCTAACTAAACATCATGCTTTAGCTCTCCAAAAATGACTAAATCACAAAGAATACCACTAGGTTACCTCTAGTAAAACATCCTCAAACTCCATTTCACACTTCTTTGAACTTGATAACGGGGTTGCTTAGAGCTTAAAAATGGAGGGATGAGGGTGCTAGAGGGGTGTTGGAGATGGAGAATAGTGTTGGTGGTTCTATTTTCTGTTTTGAGCTTGGTGGTGGCTAGAGAAACTAGGGTTTTTGAGCTTAACTTGTGTGAGAATTAAATGAGATGTTAGGGGCTTGTTTTTAGCCAACATTTACCTTAAAGGAGCTGTCTTTTAAGGGGTAAAATTGAAAACTTTTTGGCTGATTCTCCCCTTCATTGCCGCCATTTAAAAGAAGGGAGTTGAGTTGAAAATTTTGTTCAACAAAATGGAGACAAGGGGTTACTTTCACTTGTCTCTTCTTTGGGTCAACTTGCCAAAATAAACCATGCCATCTCTTACATGAGGTTGCATGTATGAACCACTTTCTTTTTTTCTCATTTGTTCAAATTTCTTCTTGCTTTTTGATACAAAAATCCTAATCCCCTTGGTTATTTTCTCATTTTCATTTTGTTTTTCTTTCTTCCAATTTTTCCACCATTGATTAAAAGTTTTCATCCTTATTCCCATCCATTGGATCTTCCATCACACCAATCCTTACCTTAAGCTCTCATTGATCACTTATCATCCAAAGCTTGGCCATTGATTTGCCTAGTATTCTTTAACATAAAATCTACACCACTGATTTCAAACTTAAGCACAATTCTTGATCAATCTTCCACTTTTGGATTTTCTAAGAGTAAATACTAATCTCTCATCTTCTATCTATGTGACACATCAATTACTCAATCATACTGTCAAAACTTAATTATCTTAATTATTGATATGACCAAAATAAATACTAAAATCATTAAATTGACCTAGTAATAAAAATTGGGGTTCTTCCTAAAAATTAACATTTATCCCTCTAATACGACATAATAAATTTTTCGTATAAATTTATATGTCGTTCAACTAATCTTTTATGTATTTATAATTTCTCATTTAAATAGAGAAATTCAACATTATTAGATTATCGACATCATTATACTGATGATACATATACAATCATTCATGATCTTGAAATTTGATATTCATCAAAATAATTCATTAGAAGTACATTAATGAAGGAAATACACGATAATAGTTCATGAATTAAGTTTATGAATTTCTAGGGCGTCACGACTTGTCTCTAACGATTCAATTTCTTCATACATGTTCAAAATCGTGAATCTAATTTTGAGTGCAAGTATGTGCTTGTACCGTCTTAGGAGACAAACAACTCCTAAATAAATCCAAGATACGACCACCGGTAGAAAATGCCGATTCAGAGGCAGTTGTGTAAATAGATATAGCCAAAACATCTTATGCTCTATAAGAAAGTATTTTGTATAATATACAATATATAATATATAATTATTTTTATATAAAATTGAAGTATATGGATTGGATTGGATTTGTTGGATTTTCAAAGTTCACATCCAATATCTAATCGAATCCAATTGGATGAGTAAAATTACCATCCAAATCCAATCCAAATTATATTTAGATTCGGATTTTTTTTTGGACGGATTAGATTGATTCTGTTAGATGCATTGCATGATTGGATATTGTACTTACACCTAAATTTAGTGTTTAATCAAAATTAAATATATGTATATGTAGATTTTCATATTTTCCTTTAGACATTTGTTGGGATATAATATGTTTTTAGATTTGAAATTAATTAACTTACTAATTTTAACAACTCCATTTATAAGAGTTTTGGATATTTTATGAAAAATACAGGATTATGTACATCCTACTCTATCTACTATATATGGCAACGTAATAAAACACCGTATATGCCCACTTCCCTATAAATTAATCCTTTGTAAGATTGCTTTCTTGTCCCGAAACTCAAATCCTCCTCTT
This sequence comes from Ficus erecta, assembly GCA_008635985.1. Lineage (NCBI taxonomy): Eukaryota > Viridiplantae > Streptophyta > Magnoliopsida > Rosales > Moraceae > Ficus > Ficus erecta. The sequence continues at coordinate 342,269 of BKCH01001251.1, forward strand.
TGATCATATTTCCAGTGACCCAACAACACAAACAACACAAAAAATAAAAAATAAAAAATAAAAATGAAGAACATTTCTTTCAACATGGCTTCCTTGGCTGTTTTGCTAGCCATCATTGCTTGTTAGTATCTCTCACTATCTCTTACACATTCACAAACAAATATAAGCAGTTCTTTCCCAAAGTTTCCATTCTTTTTTCTTGTTTTGTTAATAAAGCAACAAAGTTGTTACTGTTTAGATTTTCGTATTCCTTTTTTTTTTAATTGATAACGTTTAAGGTAAGGATTTGATGGAGGATTAGGTAGATAGTGATGCCAATGTAATTGGGATGTATATACGCTTATAAGAGTTATATCACTAAAAAAAAAAAAAAAAAAATCCCATTTGAAACTAAAATGTGTTGGAAGAAGGAATAGTAAGAATAAAGTTTTCGATGAATTACTAAAAATCCAAGTGCAAAAAATTAGGGTTCAGGGAGAGATCTTAGGTTTAAATCTTTTGCTCAACTTGCAATGAATCGAAAAATTAGATAAGTTTATATGATATATATAGACATGAAATATTGGCTTATGCGCGCATGTATGCAGGTACAGAACTCTCATGGATTGGAGGAGTCGAGGCAGTATATCGTTGCGCTACCAAAATGGACTGCTGTGGAACTGTACTTTGTGGAGGCCATTATCTTAACGTTGGCTGTGTAGATGGAAAATGCGTATGCGTTCCTACTGACGATACTTATGATGCGATCATAATTGACCCTCCTACGTCATCGCCATCTGGAGGTGGAAATGAAGATGCTGATTATGCTTCACCAACTTCTACTTGGCGAATGCCTTTGAATTGTTAAATTCTTTGTGATTAAACAAATTGTTACAATACCTAATAATATAATAAATTATTGTCTATTTGAGACGGAGAGAATAAATATAAATGTTATAAAATTACTTGCAAGCATGTTTCTGTAGTTGATCAAAATACACGTTCTGTGTTTTGTGTGTGTGTGTGTGTGTGTTTTTTTTTTTTTGTCAACTAATCAAAATACAATCTCCAATATATAATGCGAATAATGATTTTTTTTAATACTAATCCTCGTCATCATAATCACAAATATAACTAACACAAAACACTTAAATATCGGAAAAAACACATAAATAAATCAAAACAAAAAATTAAATACAAAAAATAACAAAATCCAAATTGAACCCCAACCAAATTAACTACAATACTAATAAAAATTCTAAGAGTAGTCGTATTCCAATGTTCACGGTGCCTGCGATGGACATGGTGGTAGAGTCTTAGCGGCGGGGGTGGGCATTGTCATGAGAGTCTTTTGGCGGCGATGGCGACAACAATGGTGGGGGTGGAATAAATGAGGAGTGAGGAAGAGAGAAATAGGGAATTTTAGAGGAAAAGAGGGTTGAAGATTTTGAGTTAAGACAGGGATTGAAAGAGATAATTTCAGAGAGAGTTTTTTAAATGATGAAATAATGTAATTAATATATAGTCAGAAATAGACTTTTCTATATATTTTCACATTTAGTTTTAAATATTTCTTAGGATACGATGCATTTTCAGATTTGAAATTAATAATTAACTTACTTGTTTTAACCTATCCAACCAAAAGAGATTTGGATATCATTTACAAAGATTGCTTTCCATGTATCCTGCTCTATCTTATATATATATATATGGCAACATAATATAACGTCGTATGCTCTCTATCCCTACAAATTAATCTCGAGTATAATATCCTTGTTTTAACGAAACACAAGTCCTCCACTGGGATCACAATTCAAGTGAAAAAAAAAAAAAAGAAACATTATGAAGAAGGTTTCTTTCAACTTATTAGCTTCCTTGGTTGTCTTTCTAGCCATCGTTGCTTGTAAGTTTCTCTCCCTCTCTTACGCATAATATAAGTAGTTCTTGACAATACTTTCCATTCGTTTTTTATTTTTATTTTTTAAGCAAATTCCCGTTTGAAAACTAAAATTTTTAGTGGGAATGTAAGAGTAAGTTGAGATTACAATAGCACGAATAAATTTTTTTGAATAACTACCAAAAATCCGCCGGCAAAAAGTATAAGGGGTTTAGGAAGATAATTATATGCAAAACTCTTGTGAAAATATTGACATGAAAACATCAGCTTCTGTGTGGATGTATGCAGGTGCAGAGCTCTCGTGGATGGGATCAGAGCCGAAGAAATAGATCAACAATGCGCCACCGATGATGACTGTAATATATCCGAAAGGAAGTGCAGAGAGGGACTTATAGCTGTTTGTGCAGGTGGAAGATGCACATGCGTTCATGTCGCCGCTTATGATATTCCGATCGGAACAGACCCTCCTGTCTTATCACCATCCGCTGGAGATGAAAATGAAGATGTGATCATGCTTCACCTACTCCTGCTATACCCCTAAATTATTGAAGGCTTTGTGATTCAATGTATTTGTACAATCCGTATTAATGTATTACATTCTGTTTATTTGAAACAGAAAGGAAAAAAGAAATGTAATAAAAGGATTTACATATTTTAATCGTTGATCAAAATAAATGTTATGAGTGTGTGCACACTTTTTTTTTTCTAGGAGATTTTTGAATTTTAGTACCTAACTAACCATATATATAAGAAGTCAGATCCAAATAAATACCCCTTAAATCATAGAAACAAAAGTTGTGAGAGTTTTCCCATGACTGTGTGTATATATATATATATATATATATATATATATATATATTTTTTTTATAAATATGTGTCTAAGAATTAAACCCGTGAGGAGTTGTGATAAGCATAAGAATTGTAATTAAAGTTTTTGTCTTTTGGTTTTTCTTTGATGTCACTTAATTTGGTTATTCTTTGACATCATGTAATGAAAATGGAGAAAGGTTCAAGTTCAAAAAAGTGAAATGGAGTAAATAAATTTAAGTATTACTAATTATAATTTTGTTTATGGGAGAAAAGACAACTCTCCGGATGGCTTGTTCGGGTTTTTGTTTTCCATTAAATTAAAGATAGTAGTTTTCATATAGGTCTGTTCTTTTGATGTTCTACTATTTTTTTTGTATTTTAATCCTTTGAGATTTGTTGCTGTTTAGATAGTTGTATTCTTTTTTCTTTTTTTAATAAATAATATTTGAGGGAAGGATTTGATGGATGATTAGGTAAATAATGTGCGCCAATCTAGTTGGGTTCTATTATCTACTCTTAAAATTTGTTATCCTCTCTCCACTAATTTTTTTTTTCTCTCTTTGTAACCTGATCGGAACTTCAAATTTAACTTTGATATCAAGTTTGTGTAAATCAACTTGTTATTTGACTCTCGTTTTGCTAAGAATTACACTCTAGTGACATGACAAAAGAAGTTGCTAGGGTTGTATAACTGGTGGTAGTGAAATCTCTCAAGCTTTTTGAGGAATTACTTGGTTGGCCTTCTTAACAGTATGGACAGAAAGACACTCCAGTAAGAGGATTTTTTTGGATGAAATGTGAAAACAAACTTAAAGACATTTTATTATAGTTACCTAGTAAATTTTTGACATCTAATTACTATGATTATACTAATCATTAGAATACTAGAATTTGTAATGTCTAAATTTTGCTCTAAAACACGTGATTAGAAACGACCCACATGATTTAAATTTCTGACAATTATTTTACTCTGTCACCTGAATCCAGTTTCCATTATGATTTCTTCTTTTTGATTTAATTTAAACCATACTTGGTTAATTTGGTGATATATGACTCACAACAAAACAAAAACAAAAACAAAACTGTTAATCACAGAGCAATATTGCGACTAGAGAAAATTCTAGTTACGGAGAATTATTGCGACAATAACACTTTTTGTCATAATATTTCTAGACACCTAAAAATTTTTAGTGATGATAAGATTCGAGTTTAGCCGGTGAATGCTCTCTTTTTTGTTGTCTCAAATTGTCATTATATCCTTTAAATTCTGTTAACTTTTTCTTTTACATGTCGTTCCATGGTTGTCTTTCTCCTTTTAGTCCCTCCAAGACTCGATTCCTTTTTTTTTTTTTTTTGTGTGTTTATTTATTTTGTTTAACCTTAGATATCTAGAAAGCACTAATTAGTAATTAATGATAGATAAGGACCTAATATCAAATTGATAAATACATTCGTCATCTGGAGAAAAGAATTTCATAAAAATAAAAGCACTATTTGCTACAAGTCTCTTACAATATTATAGGATAGAAAAAGTCAGCTTAATTAAAATTTTGCAATTATAGAAGGTATGGATTTTCATATTTGGTTTTAGATATTGATTGGGATACGATATATTTTCAGATCTGAAATTAATTGACATACTAATTTTAACAACTCCATTTATAAGAGTTTTGGATATTAATTGACAAAGATGGCATGTTTGTATCCTACACTATCTACTAAATATGGCACGTATTAAAAACATTATATATGCCCACTTCCCTATAAATTTACCTGGCGTAAAATAGCTTTCTTGTCCCTAAACTCAAATTCTCCTCTGTGATTACATTCCATTGACCCCACGACACAAACGCCACACACACACAACAAAAAAAAAAAAAAAAAAAAAAATGAAGAAGATTTCTTTTAACATAGCTTCCTTGGTTTTTTACTAGCCATCTTTGCTTGTTAGTATCTCTCTCCATCTCTTGCACATTCACGCAAAAATATAAGCAGTCTATTCCTTTTCTTTAGTTGAATAATATCTGAGGTGAGGATTTGATGAAAGTTTAGGTAGAAATTGAATGTCAATCTAACTAGGATGTACTATATACTTTTAGCATAACTTATTCTCCTCTCCATCCTTCATCAGAAAGAAAAAAAAAATTCCGTTTTCTTTTGAAAACTAAAATGTGTAGTGCGTAATATGCTTGTAAGAGTAAGTTGTTAGTGTTTGGAAGAAAACAACAGTAAGAACAATGTTTTCGATTAATTACAAATATATAATATATATAAGTACACATGCAAAAAGCATAAAAGGATCTCAGGTTCAAATCAGTGAATAACTTGCAATGAAATATCGTATGTAGGTGCAGAACTCTCATGAATTGGAGGAGTCGAAGCACAACATCGTTGCAATACCGACGAGGACTGTAATAACCACAAAATATGTGTGCCACCACCAGATAATTCAATTGTTTGTAAAGATAGCATATGTATATGCGTTCCTACTTATGCTCCGATCAAACCGGACCCTCTTACCTTATCATCAACCTCTGGAATTGGAAATAAAGAAGATGATTTTGCTTCACCTACTCATGCTATATCTCCAAATTATTAAAGAGTGTGTATTTAATGTAATTTTACAATACCTATTGATGTAATAATTTTGTTTATTTGAAATAGAAAGGAAAAATAGAAATGAAACGAAATGACTAGTATGTTTCAGTAGTTGATCAAAATATATGTTGTGTAGTGTATGTGTGTGTAAGTTTTTGTTTGTTTGTTTGTTTGTTTTTTTTTTTTTTTTGTTTTGCCTTTGGTTTTTGTCGGGGAGATTTCTAAGAAGCCAGATTCAAAATAGATTCCCATTAAAGATTAGAACAAAAATTGTGAAATTTTGACGTTGTATTTTAGTCACATTAATGTTTTCCTGGAAAAAGAACAACAACAAAATTAATAACCTATTATTTAGAAGACAGATTAAGAGAAAGTTTTAGAGTTCTAAATTTTTTTTAAATGTGATACATATCTTTCTCTCTCTAATTTCTCAAACTCTCCTCCTCTCTCTAATCTGTCTCTCCCACTAGTGATGGCAGTTAAAAAAATTTGAACAGAATGGTCCATGTTCTACTCACATGAACTATTTTAACGCGGGTAAAGAAATTGTTTAACCAGAAATTTTTTATTTTTTTTGAATCCGAACGGGCTTAACAATACCCATGTCACACCTTCTCACCTCCAATTACTCCCATAGCCACCAACCATTCACTGTCTTCTCACTTCCCGTGACTAAATGCGATATCAATCAACGGTGGCAAATGACAGCAATTGTGTAGTTTTAATACTTCACAAAAAATTTGCGATATGAAAATAACAAAGAAATAATTAAAATTCAAATCCTTGTTACTGATCATCAGTAGTATCAACATCACATGTTTGAATGCCGCGGGGGGCGAGGTTGAAATCCCACTTCCTCGGCTTCGTGGATTTGCCAACTTTGGACCAGTTAGCATGGCACTCTTCTTGAGCTAGTTGTGCTGAATCTTTGGCACAGTAATCGAGAGGATTGAGCTGGGCTTCTATCTACTTTAACAGCTTGTCCGCGACGCTGTGACATTTGAAGTCGCACGCGCATGTTCCGTACACCTTAGTTACTGGCTCTTTGTTGCAGGCAGAGAGGTGAGGAAACCATCTTAAGACTTTGTTTGGTGTTTCAGTTTAACTCCAATTAAACAATATTTTTCATCTAAGTTTTTGTCTTTTTCTGAAAAGTCAACAAAATTTATAGCTAGTTTTTGAAAAGTAAATTAACTCCAATTTAAAAAATTCATTTCCAACCGACGAACCAAACTCATGCTAAATCTAACGATCCGTTGCCAATTGGACCATCGATTAGTAGATGATACTTAACAACAATGGTGTCCCTATAACAGTCTTTTTGGGAAAAGAGATTTTGGTTAGAGTCCTTGTTTTTTCTTTTTATTTTTTTCACTCTAGTCAGTAAAACGTTTACCGATTCGGTCTTTTTGAGGTGGCAAAAAAATTTACATTTCTGTAATGTATTATGTGGAGATTAGAAAGAAGAAGTAGAAATTTTAGATTGTCAAGAGATAGAGCTTTTATCTTAAAAGATCAACATATTAAATGGAGTAGTGCAATACCCTTACCTGTATGTTATTATTGTTATGTGTTTACGATGTGAGACTTGAATCTCCTTTTACCTTTAACATATTATACAGTCGTTATTTTGGCAAAGACCGTTGCAATTTCGTCACCGTCTATTACAGAGCCTCTGGCTATCCATGTTGCTATTGAATTTCATAGTTCAGATTATGGACGGGACATAAATTATTTTATTTGTTAAGGAAATGCAACGTTCTTTGATTTGTTCACCCCAATGGTAATATATATATATCATGTGCGCGCTCTATTACTGAAGAGACACTCCTAGCTGTTTAGTTTTTCTTGCTAATTTGTTAACTCTCTTGGAGAGAATTATTTATAGACGGGATATATCACGTCACCATACATATGTGGTATACCGATTCAATAAAAAAAAATTGACATTTAGTACATTTATCATAATTTACTCTATCTAATTAATTTCAAAACTATATTATATTATTGTCAGCTCTTAAAAAATTCATTTTCTCCATAATTAATTTAGGAAAATCTTCTTGTGCCCCATCACCATCGCCTGCACACAAGGTTTTTATTTTAGTAAAACATTGCATGCAAATAAATACCTGAATTCCAGTCTCCATGACAAAGATTATCTGCATATTTTCACGTTGGAAAGAAAAAGTCAGTTTCGTTAAAAAATTTGTCAAATATAGAATGCATAGATTTTCATGTTTGCTTTTAGATATTTCTTGAGATATGATATATTTTCATATTTGGATTTTTCTTTCGTATATGATATATTTTCAGATTTTTGGAACTAATTGACTTGCTAATTTAAACCACTCTAATTATAAGAGTTTTGAATATTATTTGACAAAGAGGGCCTTGTTTGTATCCAATAATATCCACTATATATGGCAATGTAACAACACTCTATATGCCTTGTTTTATCCTGGAGACTTTTAAATTTCATCATCTAACTAACAGTAAAAAGTAACATCCAAAATACATAGTTTAAATATAGAAACAGAAATTGTGAAATTTTGCATAAATATTAATTAACTCTTGAGGAGCTATTATTTTCCCCTTTATTTTGCATAATCCCTCAGCTTTAGTAAATGTCATAATAGTCCCTGTATTTTTTATTCAATTGTTAGTATAGTTTTATATTAATAGACCGTTTATAGTAGGAATTCGTTCAAGATACTCGCATTTTGAACTATCTTTAAGCCTCGTGCTGATTACCTTTATGCTTTGACCATACAAAATGGAAAAAAAAACAAACAAACATTTAGCATCAAGTTGTTTTCTCACCGCAAAACCTATTTCGTGACTAAATAAAAGATTTATCTTATATATAAAAAAAAAAAGAGATAAAAAAAAATCCAACACATTAAAAACTTTGCACGAAGTCCAATTTATTAAAATACATTAAGAAGAGATCAACAAACTTACATTTAGCATTAATTCACAACCATATTAACTCTATTCAAATCATATGTCATGATACTAATATTGCTTAAAATAAGATGGTATCCTAACCATGTTTTGAATTTGATAGGATTTTCTTTTTGTGTTAAGATATGTAAAGTATGATATGTTTTCTTATATAATAGTTGGTATTTATATATCATTTTAATGTTTGGTGTTAGTTAGAAATATATTTTAATCCAATTTTTCGTAACTTTCATAATTTTTTTCGATATTTTCACCGAAATCGATGATATCTCTGACATTTTTATAAAATTGGACTACTGATAACTCCGACGATATTGATATGTTCATCTTTGATTACAACCAAACTATTTTCATGACTAATGTAAGATTTAGTCATAATTTTTTACTTGTTGGTTTTTACTCAAAGTAATGTTTAATTTCCTTTAAAAAAAACAACAATAACAAAATTGATAACCAATTGTTTTAGAAGACAGATTTAAGAGAAAAATTTAGAGTTCTAGTTAATTGATCTATATATGTGAAATAATTCTATCTCTGTAATTTCTCACACTCTCCATCTCTCTCTCATCTGTCTCTTCCTCAAGTGATGGCAGTTAAAAAAATTTGAACGGAATGGTCCATGTGCTTCTCACATGCACTATTGAACGGGTTACAATTTGTAATTAACCAAAAAAAAAAAAAAAAAAAAAAAAGCTTTTTTGTTTTTGGAATCCGAACCATCTTAACCATTTTACAGCCACAGCCGCCAACCATTCATCCTTTCTCACTTCCCAACTGCAAATGCGATAATCAGCGGCGACAAATGAAGAAATTTTGTAGCTTTTTAATCCTTCACCAGAAATTTTCGATATGGAAAAAACAAAGAAATAATAAAAATTTCAAATCCTTATCATTGATCGTCAATATCGTCAACATCACATGTTCAAATGCCACGGTCGCAAGGTTGAAATCCCGCTTCCTAGACTTCGTGGATTTTGCCAACCTTGGACTAGTTAGCCATAGCACTCTTCTTGTAATACCAAGTATTTCTAGACTAATACAATTTCTTTTGTTTTAAGAAACTTGTACAAAATTTGAAGATATGCATGAAAAAGCCGGTTAAGGTCTTTTGTTACGTTTTGTGAGTTTTATGATTTTATAAGACTCGAAAATGATTACTGAGTCAAGAAAATGACCTTTTAGGCAAAAAGGAGCTAAATCGCCAAAAATTTTATGTTGGTCAAAGTTTGACCGAAAAACGCCGACGGTTGACCAAAAAGTCAACTGTTGACCTCGAGGGTCAAAGTTTGGCGGGAAAGTCAGCGGTTGACAAGAAAGTCAATGGGTGACGAGAAAGCCGAAGATTGACCCAAAAAGTTAAAGAAAAAGGCTGTACGATTAAATAATTCGCAGTATAGATTTGTACTGCATAAAGCCGTTTTTATGATTAAAATGATATGTTTAGGATTCAAAACCACCATAGAAAATCAAGCACAATAATTAGAATAACTTGGGCTAAGTGGTCCCAAGTTATAAGAAAATTTTTATACAGTTCGGTTTTACACAGATGAATTTTGGACTGCAGTTCAAAATACCAATACTGTGTATAAGTGAATCCAGTATTGGAAATACCTATGTTAACTTAAAAATGGACTGTCTAATGAAAAAAAAATGGCAAACAAGCCTTAAGGTAGGCTTACATCACTTACTTTTTAAATATTGCATCATTTTCTCTAATTAATGAAAAAATTGGAAAGAATTGAGATTGCTTCTTGAGCAAGGCCGGCCAGCTGTAGGGGGAGAACTGATTTCCCAAAAATTTTGGGGGTCAAAATCCAATTTCAAAAAGAATCCCCAACCTCTATAAATAGGGGTGTTCATAAATCAAAAAAAATGGAGAAAAGCAACTAAGCTCTTGCCAAATTTTTTTTAGAACATAACCGGTTTTGAGAGGAAGAAGAGGAAGAGTTTTAAGTTAAGAACAAGAGGGAATTAGTTCTTGGTGGTCGGTTTTGTGAAGAAGAAACAAGCAAAGAGCTAGGAAATTTTTTTGGCACCCTTGCTAGGCCTAGTGGCCGGTTGTGGAGCAAGGCAAAGGCAAGAGAGAAAAAAAGTGAATCAAGTGGTGAATTAGGGTTTTGGAAGTCTGCAATTTCATTTAGGATACCACCAAGAATCCAAGAAAAATTTGGTGCCCAATCTTGACCAAGGGGCCGGTTAGGGTGGGGTAAGAAGCAAGGAAGACCATAGGCAAGGGAAACCTGATTTTGGAGCCAAAGTGTGGCTGGAATTTAGCAAGTTGGTGACCTGAAATTGGGCAAAGGAGCTCGACATTTTAGGGAGCCAATCACCCTTGGAAAGTCGGCTGTGAAGGGAGGAAAAGGGAGAAGTGAAGCAAGTCAAATTTTGGACCCGAAATTGAGGTAAAACCCTTAAATCCATAAGCTTTTCATTTAAATTTCAATTGAGGAAATTTAAATGTATTTAAGCAATTGGTTGTAAGAGCATAAGCTCACTGCTTATTGCTGCCTTAGTTTAAAAAAAAAATTTAGGGTTTGTGCTTGATAGGTTAGGGTTTTGTTGGTGGTTGCAAAGAATATGCATGTTAGGTGTTTGATGGTTGGTTAGGGTTTTATAAATTTATGCATGATATTTGTGTTGATGTGAATGATGAATGTTGAACGTTAGAAACCGCTGCATGTGTGTATTAGAGCTCCCGCGGTGGCTGGTCGAGCTAGGTTCCGCGTTTAGGACGTAAAATGAACTCTAAACCGAAAAACTGTCAGGTTCGGGTGGATCCTGACCAGTTTCGGGAAAAGTTAATTTTGAGGCCTTTAGAGGCCGAATTGAGAAAAACTCAAAACATAAAAGTTGTAGAACACAGTTTTTCCTAGGGGGACGTGAACAGTTTTCCAAAATGAGGCTCCAATGGCCTCCATTTTCATGAAAACCCGAGACCAATGTGCCCAGACTTCAATACACGACCAGTCAGTTTCAAATGAAAACTGACAAGGATATGAGCGAAACTGGGTTTTCCTCAAAACACGAAAGTTATAGGGATTTTCGATAGCTAAAACTTTCGTGAAGAAAAATTTTCTAAAATCTGTTTAGATTTTTAAATGGAAATGGATTTCAAAAACTATACAGGAAATAGGGAATTCCTGTGCAGAATTTCCCAAAACAGTACAGAAAGAGGAAAAATTTTATATGAACTGACAAAATGGCATTGTGAGACTGTTCCAATGACAGTTTCCAATAGTCAATAATTTTTATGAATTTTATTTTTTATTTCCAATTTTTAAGTAAAATAAAGGGTTTTGCACCAAAAACATAAGGTTTTCTTAAAAGAAAACAAAAATGAATTTTTAAATTTAAAGTTAAACTAAAATAAAAATAAGTCGATTAGATTAGATTTAAATCCTAGGGTTACTCAATGTAACCAAGTAGGATAACGTAAAAAATTAAGTAAGGGAATATAACTAAGGTTATATAAGAATGTTGGGTATACTGCCAACATTTCTAACCATTACTTTTGTTCCATCTCAGAATATAATATACAACGGTGTCTCGACAAACTCAAGCTAGACAGTGGACACATCAATCACAAACAAGGTAAGTACAACTCCGCCTACAGCATAGGCTTTGTGTATACTTGCCTAAGTATGAAATGTTAAGTGCTATGGGTGATGAAGTGTTACATGCTAAAAGTACTATAAAAGTTATATGTTAGAATTTAGAAATGTTACAAAGTGTTATGATTATATGCTATGCTTTATGAAATGTCATGAAATATGTTATGAAAAGTAAAATGTTATATGCTAATGAAAATGTTATGAAAAATGTTAGAAACATGTTAAGATTAAAATATGCTATGATTTAATTATGTGGAACATCACGAAGCATGTTCACTGATTAACTAAGAATGAGATTAAGTACAAGATAAAGAATGTTATGATGGCAAGCAAGTTGCATGTGTCGTATCGACCCGTTAGGTCGGGTTGGACTGTGGATTGAGTTGGAATTGGACTGGCCGCCCCAACCAATTCATAGTTGCGCGCCCGGTACGGACACTTATGGGGCCCATATGTTAAGATAAGCTAAGAAAGTAAGTTATGAATGGATAAGAAAGCATAAATGGCTCATGCATATGTATGATAAATTACGATATGTTATGAAATGTTAAGCTATATGATGTATGCAATGATTAAATTATGCTATGTATGTGTGTCTTATTGTGTTGTGTCGCGGTTTAGGATAGTTGTACTTGCTGAGCGAAAGCTCACTGTCTTACGTCTATGCTGTAGGTAAGCAACCTGCTAGCAATTGCTGATACAAGATGGAGGGGCGAGGCTTGGCGGACTGTGAACCGTGGGAATTATAGAACCGCTACGCGTTTTGAATTTATGTTTATTAAGTCAAGATACGCCAAACGACTTTAATTAATATTTGTTATATCTTATGTACGTTTTCGTGTGAGTGTCACACTGTATAAAAAAAAATAAAAAAATTACGCTGCTTATGTTAAGTAAGTAAGTACGAAATATACGTATGTATGTATGGTAACGGCCTGTGCTAGGCGGGTCGTTACACTTCTTGAGCCAGTTGTGCTGAATCATCGGCACCGTAATCGAGACGATCGAGCTAGGCCTCTATCTACTTTACCAGTTTGTCGGCAACCTTGAGTTAGACGGCGGCAATAGCCGTACCAAGTACTGGACGACACTGTGGCACTTGAAGTCGCCCGCACTGTTCCGTACAGTACCTTAGTTACTGGATGTTTGTTGCATTGCAGACAGGTGAGGAAAACCGTCCTTATATCTAACTCCGTTTTCAGTTTTAGTACCAAAATAAGAATAATAATAATAATAATAACTCCGTTTTCAATTAGACCATCTAATATATGATACTTAACACCATCGGTGTCCTTTAACAGTCTTCTTCGGAAAAGGGTTTCTGATTAGAGCCTTTTTTTTTCACTCTAGTTAGTAAACATTTACTGACCCAGTCTCCTCAAGGTGGCAAAAAATTTGCATTATGTGGAGATTAGAGAGAAGAAGTGGAACTTGAGACTGTTAAGAGATTAAACTTCTATCTTAAAAGATCAACCTTTTAGTAAAACGATTCAATACCACTATATATCTATTATTATTATTATGTGTTTACAGTATGGGATTTGGATTTCTTTATACCCCTAACACGTCCCCGTAAGATGATGATTTCTTTGGAATCACCAATCATGTATTGGATAGATCAGGCCGTTCATTTGAATTTATTGGGTTGAGATACCATATAGAGATTAGAGAGAAGAAGTGGAATTTAAGACTATCGATTGGACTTCAATCTTAAAGATCAACTTATTAAGTGAAGTGACTCAATACCCTTGTACGTATTAATGATTAAATTATGGACGGGACATGAATTATTTTATTTGTAAAGGAAATGCAACGTTCTTAATGATTTGTCCATCCCCAATGGTAATATAAATACATATATGTGTGCGATCTATTACTGCAGACTCTCCTAGCTGTTGAGTTTTTCTTGCTAGTTTGTTATCTATTGAAGATAAATTATTCAGTAAACTGGATACACCACATCAATATATTTATTTGGTACATCGATTCAATAAAAAATTGACATTAATAATTTACCCTAATTCTCTCCTAATGTATTTTACTCTATTTAATTAATTTCAAGACTTAAACAACAACGTTCAACAATGCTCTTCGTGGACTATAATGTACAAGTTATGTAAAAAAAAATTCAAATTTTTACGAATTTGAGCAAAAATGATTGAATTGCAAAACATTATAAATTTAGGGACTGATTACAAAAAAAAAATTTAGGGACTACATTGTAAAATTTGAAAAGTGCAGGAGGTATCTATAAACACTACTACAAAAGTTGGCTTAGACAACGGAAAATACACGACGGTTTTTGTGAAACCGTCATCTTAAACAAGATTACATGACGGTTTGACAAAACCATCATGTAAACAAAGGATTACATGACGGTTTTGATGAACCGTCGTGTAATCTGTCGGATTACGCGACGGTTTTGTTGGAACCGTCGTGTAATCCGGCAGCATTTGAAAAAAAAAAAAAAAAAGAAGGATTACACAATGGTTTTAAAAAACCGTCGTGTAATCCTCCAAAAATTTTCAAAATTTCAAATTTTCAAAAAAAAATAAAATTACACGACAGTTTTAAAGCCGTCGTGTAATACTAAGATTACACGACGGTTCTTAGAACCGTCGCGTAATCCTCCGAAAATTTTCAAAATTTCAAAATTTCAAATTAAAAAAAAATAAGGATTACACGACGGTTTTGAGCAAAACCGTCATGTAATCCTCCGAAAATTTTTAAAAATTTTCAAATTTTCAAAAAAAAAAAAAAAGGATTACACGACGGTTATAGAAAACCGTCGTGTAATCTCCCAAAATTTTTAAAATTTTTTAAATTTCATGCTTTAGAATTCACACGAAAACCCATTACTTAATACACTTTATTCTTCATTTATCATCATTTTCATCTTCAACCCTCTAGACAACTCAAAGTTTTCTCCTCCCCACCTCCTTCGCCCCCCCCCCCCCCAAACGTAAAATCCGGTCACGCCGCCGCCGCCACTTCAAAATTTTCCCAAACCGCCGCCATAGCCCGGTTTTTTTCCCGCCGCCGCCGTCACCACCTCCTCTCTCTCCCGGTCTTCCCATCAAGGCCGTGATTATTTTTCTTTAAAGAAAAGCAAGGTGACTTCCATATTGCTCAATTTCTTGTTTTCTAACAAAACTACGAACACACAATGCTTTAATAACTTGCGTGGAGTATAATTTGTAGTGTTGTTTGAATGTTTTTTTTTTTTTTTTTTATTGTTGCTCTTTGGAGATGAATGATTTGTGCACGGTTTTTGCACTCTAAACATTTTTTTTAACATGGTTTTTATCCGTCCACCACATGCTCGATGAATTGCCAAAATGGATTTTTGTTTTGGATAATCATATGGAATTTGATTCTAGTGTAATTGGTACCATTACACGACGGTTTTGCTCAAAACCATCGTGTAATTGGGCTTTAATTAAAAAAAAATAGGCTTTTTTTTGTGATGACACACATTACACGACGATTTTACTGAGCTAATGAACATGTAAGTCAATTTTTATATGTTAAATTTTTATTTAATCTTAATTATATGCATCTTAATTAGATTGAACTTTACCAATTTGCTAGGGCCCTAACTTATTGGAAGATTATGGCCAGAGAAGGGATTAGAAGGAGACGAGACTGTAAAACAAAAATCTCGAACCGGCCTAGTCCTCTCCAAGAGGGAAGTGTTGAATGTGGTTATTTTATTTTAGGTTTTATGAGAGACATAGTGTTGAATGGAATTGACGTACTTGAAAGTAAAGAATTTTTCACTTCTCAGAATTTGGACTTGATTAGGGGAGAATGGGCTAGCCATATAATGCAATTCATTAATTATGATATGTAAACTTGTAATGTATAATAATTGGTATGTATTTTTACTTTGATCAATGTAGTTAATATCTTGAATCGTGTATTGGATAACATACAGGTTAGGCCACCAGCCGAAAATCAGCAAAAAAAACCCTAATTTTTTTTATTTTTTACAAATTCTGACATATGATATATTTTCAGATTTGGAGTTAATTGACTTACTAATTTTCACCACTAGTTATAAGAGTTTTGGATATTATTATTTGCCAAAGATGGTTTTGTTTGTATCCTACAATATCCACTATATATGGCAATGTAACAACACACTATATGCCTTGTTTGTTTGTTTGCTTATCTATAAATTAACCTCGAGTAATTTCTTGTCCCGAAACTCAAATCCTCCTCTGTGTTCACAATTTCAGTGACCCAACGACACAAAAGCCACAGAAAAAAAAAAAAAAAAAAAAAAAAAAAAAAAAAACAACAACAACAACAACAACATGAAGAAGATTTCATTCAACATTGCATCCTTGGTTGTTTTACTGGCCATCATTGCTTGTTAGTAACTCTCAATATTTTACACGTTCACACAGAATTTAAGTAGTTCTTTCCATATGTTGGCTCTCTTTTTTTTTGTTTTGTTTAGAAAGCAAAGTAGTTGTTACTGCCTAGATTTTTGTATTTCTTTTCCTTCAATTGATAATATTTGAGGTAAGGATATTTGATAGAGATTAGGTAGATATTGAGTGCCAATCTAATCGAAATGTATTATATTCTTTTGACCCAAGGTATCTTCTCTCCAATCTTCAGAAAGAAAAGATAAATTAATAAAACTCCTTTTGCAAACTAAAATGTGTCGCGTGTAATGTGCTTGTAGGAGTCAGTTGCTAGTGTTTGGAAGAACACTACATATATTGGAAGAACAATGTTTCCAATTAATTATAGACTCCACGGGCAAGAAATAAAAGCATTTATGCGCATGTATGCAGGTGCAGAACTCTCATGGATTGGAGGAGTCGAAGCAAAACGTCATTGCGCTAACGACAATGACTGAATAGGAAACATATGTGTACAGCCACCATATAAATCAAGTATTTGTAAAAAGAGCAGGTGTGTATGCGTTCGTTATCATGTTCCGATCAGACCCGACCCTCCTACCTTATCAACATTCGCCGAAAATGGAAGTCATGACGATACTGATTATGCTCCACCTATTCATGATATACCACCAAATTATTAAAGACTTCGTGTGAACCGTATTGTTACAATCTTTATTGATGTAATAAATTCTATTTATTTGAAACAACAAGGACAAATAAAAATGTAATGAAATGACTTACATGTTTTAGTTGTTGATCAAAATACATGTTTTGCATGTATGTTATTTATTTATTTATTTTTTTGTCCAGAAGGTTTTTAAATTTTATTATCTAATTAACCATAAGAAGTCAGGTCCAAATAGATACTTGTTAAATATTATTATAAACAAAAATTAAAAATTTTGCAAAAATATTAATTAAACTCGTGAGGAGCCATTAAACTTTCCCCCTTTAATTTTTATTATTCCTCGACTTTAAAAAATATCGTAGTAGTCCTATATTTTATTCTATTTATTCTTATAGCCTTTTAATTAATAGACCATTATGAAATGATTATGTTTAAGATACTCGTATATTAAGCTACCTTCAAGCCTGTTCTCATAATTACCTTTATCCTATCTTAGAACACTATATATATAAATAAAAATAGAACATTTTGGCGACAAGCTGTTTGTCACAGCAGAACTATTTGGTGACTAAATGGATCTACTTTCGACGGTCTAGATTAAAAAGATACTCCAAAACTACAATAAAATGTTTACGCACGACTATAACCAAAAAAAATTGGAAGAATTTCTCTTCCTTCCTATTCTGTATAATGAAACCAAAAAAAAAAAATAAACCAAAAAATAAACCAAAAAAAAAAAAGGATTTAAAAAAACTCATTATCTTTTGAAATAACAATACCAATAGCCTTCTGCAGACACTCAAGGAGTGCAATGTTCTTTCTAATTAATACATAACTTGTAGGCTTTGATTCTCATAAATCCCTAACAAAAATAACGGATACATTCATATCTGCAATAATAAAAATTACGTTTCAACAAGTTTACTTGGCTAAAAGTTAACCACTTGGAATTTACCTGGCTAAAAATTCAACAAGTTTACCAGTTGGAATTTACTTGGCTAAAAGAGTAATTCTACAAGTTCTACTTCAAATAAGTACTTTATATAAGGTTGTCGACAACCATTAGCTTTGTTATTGTTTGTTTGTTGTTTTAATCAACGATCAGACTTCATGAGAGGAAGGGTCCGGCGGAGGGGATATAGTGTTCGCCCTAGATCTTGGCGACTTGAAGTGAGTCATGGGAAATGACCACTTGCGATTCTCGTGTCGGTGGGCTTCCCAGGGCTGCGAGCGTCGCAAGAACAAAAGCCAACGCCATGCCCTTTATCTTCTTGACTAACAAGGACAAGATAGCAACCCATTATCAAGAATGGGGATAAGATATTTCACGAATCTAATCTTCCTCAGAATGGCCATATTCAAATCATTCAATGATTGAAGAAAATAAGAAGAAATCAATACGCAAAAAGGAAAAGAAATACATATATATATATATATATAATTTCCTGATTGAAGCTTGAAAGGAAACGTATACGATAGATAAAACAAAATCAATAAATAAATTTAATTTGGTGGTATCAGACTTTTTAATTTGGATTTAGCACCTTTAATCCAATATCTAATCCGAATATTATGAATTGCATTGTATATTGCGAATTTATCAATTTGTGAAAATTTGAGAATTCAAACCATACGTATATGTAAAAATATAAAAACTTCAAATAAATAATATTAGTGAATGATGAACACTTAATTTTAATTAGTTTATGGTTAATGTTTATTTGTTGCGATGGATTGTAATGTTACAATTTCGTTTATTACCGGTGACTTAAATATGAGTGTATTGTTAAAAATTGTATTTTATATTGAACTATTTTATGATTTAGTATATCTTGTTTAATTTCCATAAGTTATGATATTATAAAAAAAAAAATTCCATAAGTTATGAATTGAATCCTTATATCCAATCTGTGAAATCTAATATTCATGGAGACTAATATATTGGTTATGGATTGGGATATTCCCAAATCCAAATGTTGCGCTAAGTTAACTACGGAAACCTATATATAATCTAATTCAAAAAAACGCTTTATGTCCGCTATCCCTATAAGTTTAGATTTGAAATTAATTAACTTACTAGTTTTGACCTTTTTAAATCAAAACGTTTTGGATAACATCGACAAAGATTACCTTGGGGATATCCTACTCTTTCCACTCCATATGGCAATGTAGTAAAATGTTTATATGCCCTTTATCCCGGTATGTTTTTAGATTTGAGATTAAATTAACTTACAAGTTTTGACCTTTTAGTTTTCATATTTGAAATTAATCAACTTACTAGTTTTGACCTTTCCAACCAAAAGAGTTGGATAACATCGAAAAATATTACCTTGTATATATCCTACCTATATGGCAACGTAACAAAATGCCA
>BKCH01001252.1:0-51160 GCA_008635985.1 Ficus erecta
TCCGAGGCAACAAAAGAAAAGGGAAAAAAAAAAAAAAGGGTAAATTGTTTATTTAATCCGTAAATTTTTAATTTTGTGTAATTTTGATCCATGAATTTTTTTTCGTGGTTGAAATATTCCTAAATTTTTAAAATATTGTTAAAATAGTTATTTTTATCAATTTTTAGAGGGACTCTGTTAGTATTCTGATCAAAAAGAAATGTTAATTACGGATTACGTCTAAAAATTAACGAAAAGGATTACTGTAGTATCATTTTTAATAGTTTATGGTTTTTTCAACTATGAAAAAAAGAACAGCGAATGCCTCTAAACTATTAAAATGTTGTTAAGATAATCATTTCTATTAATTTTTAAACGGAATATGTTTGTAATTTGATCAAAAAGTGATACTAACTAACAGATTTCATCCAAAAATTAACGTAAATGACTATTGTAATAATATTTTAATAGTTTCGGACATTTCAGCTAAAAAAAAGTTTAAGAACTAAAGTTGCACAAAATTAAAAATTTAGGGACGAATTTAACAATTTATCAAAAAAAAAAAAAAACAAAAAAGAGAGAGAAAGAAGGAAAACAACATGAAAGAAAAAGACAAACGAAAAGTGGAGAAGAAAAAACATAAAATGTTCATCCAATCCAACGGCTACCAATTGCTCAAACTGCTAAACTCTCCAGCAAAACTGGATCATGATCATCCAGAACCGCGCCACGTGGAGTTTCTCCAACCCAAAAATAGAGCAAAACATCTTCATTTTTCACACTCACTCACTCACTCACCACCGCTTAACGGTCTTCGCCGCCGCCATTTGCGCCCAAATCCCCCAAACTCTCTCGAAGGCTCAGCCGCCTTTATTATTTAAAAAAAAAAAAAAAAAACATTTTTAAAAAACCATGTCTTCAATTGCCTTCTCACCCGCCCCTCTTCCCCTACGCACCCATGCGCACCGTAGCCCCCTCCTCCCTCCCATGGCTATCCTGCGCCACCTGACCCTCTACCACCACCGCCACCACCACCACTGCCTCCGCCGCCGCCTCGCCGTTGCCGCCGCCGCAGTTCGCCAGGACACCACCGTCTGGACTCCCGCGCCTCTCTCCCTAGTTGAGCCCGCCGCCGAGTCCCTCTTCCACGTCACCGTCGACCTCTCCGACTCCCCCGACCTCGCCGCGTCCCACACCCTCGCCGGCCAGTACCTCCAGCTCAAGGTCCCCGACTTCGAGAAGCCGTTGTTCCTCGCCATCGCGTCACCGCCGTCGCTTGCCTCCGGGAAGGGAGTCTTCGAGTTCTTGGTGAAGAGCGTCGCCGGATCGACAGCGGAGATCCTCTGCGGGCTCCGGAGAGGGGACGTCGTCGAGCTGGGTCCTGTCTTGGGGAATGGCTTCGATGTCGACCGGATTCAGCCGCCGGAGGAGTATTCCACGGTTCTTATCTTCGCTACCGGATCTGGAATTAGGTTTTCCTTCTTGCCTTCTTCTTTCGGAATTCTGAAGCTTACATCTTTGTTTCTGAATTGTTTGCTGGGTTTGGAATTATTCTGAAAAATTGCTGATTGATTAACTATGGAAAATTGGTTTATTAATTACTTTACGAACCTTGTTTATCTAATCGCTAATTGCATTTTAGACTAATTGGAATCAGTAGAGAGATTATTTTTAGCCAATGTTATCTAGTGAAATTCAGTAACTTCATTTCATTGCTTTACTTAGATGTTAAAATGGATAGTAGAAGTTTCTGGTAACCTCGGTTTTTCATTGTTTTAGTGATCTTTATTTCTTTGATTGAGTGTAATTCATATTGGCCCTTTAAAGTAGATCTGGATTAACATTATTGTTTTGTTGGATGATTTTGAAGCATTGATTCTGAAGTGAGGACAAAGTTAGAAGCTTTTTCGCATGGCAGTGCGTCTTAAACTGTAAAGTTAATGTCTTTTGATTTGGTTAGTTTGCAATCGATGCTTATGTCAGGTCTATACTGAAAATGGACTTTTTATTCCTCGCTATTTTGATTTTTGTGATCTTTGAGTTTTTTAATTTTGCTTTCAGTGTTCGGATTGGATTAGGTTTCTCTTTTCTTTACATATGGGGTAGTTAGGGTGGTGTAATTTAATTTTCTTTGCAGCAACACGTCTTTAAACTTTGTCTTCCAAATCATTCTCCCGGGTTATGAGAAACCACTGTGGACTTGGTGGTTTTCGTGTTAGTGGAGCCTTTTATTGGATAACTGAAAAGATAAGCTAGTTAGTTATCGAAATCGACAGTATGTAAGAATTATTATTATTTTTCTTACCTGAAAGTCAATTAGTTTGCTTACAGGAAAAACAAATACCTTTTCTAGGATTGCATAACTGTTCTTTTAAAACTTATATTAATTTAGCAAAGTTGCTATTTGCTGTAAAAGCTTTTGACTTTTCTGTCATGGCAGACCTAATTTACTACAACATATTGCTTGGAAAGAAAGTGAAAGATTGGTTTAGACATCGATCTTGGCCATAGTTTGACTGACAAATGGAATTTCAGTCCCGTCGTGGATTCAAATGAAACGTAGACTTTCCTTTCCTCTTTTTGTATTTCAATTTCTCGTTTCAGAATTCCAATCCTCAGCCGATGAGTTCTTAAAAATCGATACAGATGAATTCATTCTAGAGTAGAATTTTAAAAGGCTAGCTCAGTGTAAACTTTGCTTCGCTTAATGTCTAAAGAGCTCATTCTATCTATTGTAATATTGTTTTGTAATTCAGTTCGATGTGTGGTTTTTATTTTTCTCTGTATGTAAATTTTCTAAGTAACTAGTTTACATTTTTTATGCAGTCCGATCCGGTCTCTCATTGAGTCAGGATTTAGTGCCAGCAAGAGATCCGATGTAAGGCTATATTATGGGGCTAGAAATCTTCAGAGAATGGCTTACCAGGTTCGTTAAACTTTTATTTTTTCGTCAAATCAGCGAAAGCTTGTCTGCTTTATTGTATATGGTTTTGAAGCTTCTGATTCTCCTCTTGCAGGATAGATTTAAAGATTGGGAATCTTCTGGTGTTGGAATTGTGCCAGTATTATCACAACCAGAAGACGATTGGAAGGGTGAAACCGGTTATGTGCAGGTAGCGTGTGACCATGCCATGCTTGTAAATTTTGAAGATTTTTCTAGTCTTGTTGAACCAATTAACGCTTTTATAATTTCTTTTGCAGGCTGCCTTTAGGAGAGCTAAGAAAATTTTTAACCCTCTCTCCACAGGGGTTGTACTTTGCGGGCAGAAGCAAATGACAGAGGTTTGCTATCGTTTTGCTTTTGCTTTATTTGTTAAATTTGCTTAGACTTCTGTGAGCATTTTTGTGTACATAGAAACTGGGAGAGAAACAGCTAAGTTCTTTGTTTACTTTCATGCTTATTCGTTTTGCTTTTGGCTTTTGGTGTTTGGGAAAATGCTCTTACGCTTATCAGAAGTCCATTGAGATCGTTGTCCATTCATGACTCGGGCCTCAATATCAGTGGACATCTACCTTTCCCCCCCCCCCCCCCCCCCCCCCCCCCAATAGTTTTCTTGAAATTGATATTGTCAGGGACGGGCATGAAAGAATGATTATGTCTGAAAGAAGTTGACTAAAAGGATTGCTATTTTTTTTTTCCTGGTTTCAACTTTTAATTGGAAGGAAGGAATTTTCTATGCAGAAAATTATTTTATCACCGAAGCACGTGATAGAGCTAGAATTGCCTACAGATTTGGGCCGTACGAAATATGTTACAGAATTTTGGTTGTTGCTTCATTTATGCATCGACATTGCTGAATATCTCCATTACTGAATCAGAGTGATTTGCATAGAAAGTTTTAGTGGTTTATAGGAGAAGTTTTTGTTAATGGCTTGATGGGGTTGAGGCAATTTTTCTTTACCATATGCACAAACTCTTTTGACTTACTAGAGGGGTTTTTTTTTTTTTTTTTGTCTGACTTGAGTTAATTTGTTCTGCATTCTCTCTTGTAAGAATTGCCTCATTCCACAGATTTTATACCTGAAATAATGTCGAAATTTACTTTTACTTTTGCAGGAAATTACCTCAATACTTGTTGCAGACGGTGTATCAAGTGAAAAAATACTGAAAAATTTTTGACCGCCCTAGGAGTTCCATACTGTTGTATTTGTATTCTTTCCTTCCCAACGCTGAGGATAAAATGTCTCAGATTGGAAAATCAAAATAAAGTAGTCGGAGCACAGTAACTTTGTACGTTGAGATTTACAGTGACAGCGCAAAGCTGTTTGAATAGATTTCACCACGGATACAAGTGGCATTATTTATTTAAATTAAAGTTGAAGTAAAGGTGTTCAAGTCAAACAGTAGTTCTATAATTTACTTCATTGCTGTTTATTTGTTGTCCCTCTTCTCTATTTTCTTAGGGCATGGTTACTTGGCATCAAAAATAAACTATTACAACTATGCGATACGTAAGAGGAGGAAGGTATGGAGTGATTCCCTTTTCATTCTAATAACGTACTCACTTATACTATCAGTAATATATAAGTAATAAAAATTTAATGTATCCATTACATATAAGGAATATGGAACGAGAAAAGAGAATGTCGATATTTGCATTCCTCTTACTATTCATTTTCCGGTCATGAGTGCCAAATCTATTTATGTATTACTAATAAGTGGACATGATATAAAATCAATAATTGGTTGCAGAACGAGGATTTACAGATGATCTGATTTGGCTGATCCCCGCTGTTACTTGTGTAACGAGCATAGTGAATTAGTTGTTCAGCTTTTTGGAGCTGCCCCGTGGATAAATCGATCATGACTTTGCAATTGCAGTGGTCAGCAAAAATGACCATGGTCTTGTACTGAAATTAAATAAAAATGATCAATAATATTATTTCTAGAAAACAATTCAAATTTAACAAACGTGAGCAAAATAGGTTGATGGTGTTATTGGTTGTCAAGAAAAAAAAGTTCAAAAATGAAATCATACAGTTCAAAAAATTGAAGGGATGAGTGTATAAAAAATCCTAAAAACAATCATTGGTTTACCTATACATTGACTAAGTTATTTTTGTGAACAATTCTCTATTAATAATCACTTGAAACAAGTTTTGTACTAGGATATTATTACGAGTTTTTTCCTCGATCAATTGGTATGTATGAGTGACATGTTACAAGATATTGTTATTATTTAATTGTTGAAAGAAAAAAATGGACAGATTATTGACTCATTGTATATCAATGTCGTCTAACGCCAACGTTTCAAACTAAATATTGATTTGATAAGAATAACAACTTGTTTATATGTTAAATGGGATAATGAATATGTACCTTAAAAAAGTGCTTTTTTAGAAGCATTCTCTCCTTTACAAGCAATGTGGGTCAATTTCAAGAAAAATTTGGAAACAAATTTAGCAATTTTTAACAATAACTAATTGGAAAATTATTTTCTTTCTTTTTTCTATTTCCTAAACGAAATATATTCCATAAAATAAAAAGGAGATACATAGCGAATTTGATAGAATACAACTAATAGTTGTTTTGGGCATTATATTAGAATTTTTATATATGTGGATTTATTGGAACCACTTCTTGAAACCCTTCTCATAAAAAGGATTTAGATATTATCTTTTTATTTATGCCAAATATATGAAAGTTTCTAAAATTCTGTACTCATTGTTCATCAATTGGACACACTATATTGAAACAAACCTCACATACAGAACAACAATAAAGAGATGGTTAATCAACAGGGACGACCAAAGCCAATACAAAAGCTCCCGTATAGTGAAAAGGCTACCACGGAGCACATAGAGGCAACTCAAATTGGAGGAAAATTTGACCCTTTTATAAATTACAATTGATGATTATATGCTGCAAAGGATATAATGAGGAAATTGCCGAGGACAAAGAAGTCTCATTAAGTCGCCTAACCGCAGTTGCTGTCGGCCGTTCTGTTCTATCATTCCATGCATGGAATGTGTTACGATTGTCAAATATTTATTGAAATTATTCTTCATGATTCTTCTTAATTTTTAGATTGATTGATTGTAATATAGGAGAATTAAATTTATTTGTATTAATTTTCATATTAGGAAATAGGAAATTTCTTAATTATAGAATATTTGATATTTTTGGCTAACGTACCAATTTTCGTACTTGTAAACTTATATTTATATGGGTGTTCATTCATAGTGCTCCTTATTAGTGAATCTTCTTTCTAATTCCTAATCTGTGGATGAAACCACGTTAATCCTCTCTCTACTTCTTTTGTATTTTGTTCTTTTATTCTTTTATTTATTTATTTATTCAAGATGGTAGCAGAGTCAGTATAGCCAAATCCCCTGTAGGCTTTTATGAAAATTCTATATCCATCGTGTAGGAGGTTCCATCATCGCATCCATTACTGAATCCGCTGCTAAATCACAATTGATGTCACCGTCATCTGAAACTGATGGTAGCCTTAGAGTCCTCTAAATAGGTACTATTTATCTTAGTGCACATGCAAGTGCAATTGTAAGCGTGTAAAGAAGTTTAAAAAAAAAAAAAAAAAAGGGAAAAGAGAGAAAAACGAAAAGAGAGAAAAAATATATATATATATATATATTGAAAAAATTGAGAAAAAAGTGAGTGTAAACAAAATTAAAAAAAAAACATGTAAGTAAGGAAAAAAAGAAGAAGGAAAATATGAAAAAGAAAAAAAGAAAAAATGAGAGAGACAAAAAATAAAAACAAACTGGAAAAAATTGCCAAAAAATGAGAAAAAAAATCATAGCATTAGTTTTGTTTTGTTTTGTTTTGTTTTTTTTTTTGGTGTCATACGACCATGAAAAAGAAAAACAAAAAAAGAAGATTGAATTTGAAAAAATATATTTCATTTTTTATCCCTTGATACCTCCTTGATCTCTTGTTCCCATTATTCTTTTGATCCCATTGATACTTGATCCTATTGATCTCATTGAATCTAATTAAAGCATGTACTGTAAGCTTAGCATGTGAAGCTTCTAAAATTGAAGCCAGTGATGTGAAGTTTGTGTAGATTTGAGTCTGACATGTGAAGCTTCTGAAAATCAATATGCAGTAAAACTCATGTGAACTTGAGTATGGCATGTGAGAATTCCAAAGGTGTTCTCGAAGTATTCAAGGCAAGGCAAGTTGGTACGCGCTTGAGGAAGAGTGTTGAGATTGTCAAATATTCATTGAAATTATTCTTCATGATTTTTTCTAATTTTTAGATCGATTGATTGTACTATAGAAGATTTAAATTTTTTTGTATTAATTTTCCTATTAGGAAATATGTAATTTCTTAATTATAGAATATTTGATATTTTTGGGTAACTTACCCGTTTTTGTACTTATAAACTTACATTTATATGTGAGTCTATTTATAATGCTCCTTACTAGCGAATCTTCTTTTTATTCTTAGTCCGTAAATAAAACCACGTTAATCTTTTGTCCCATTCTTTTGTATTTTATTCTTTTATTTATTTATTTATTATTTTTATTTTTCAAGAGAATGCTCCTTCCCTCCTAGCTCACCACCCGGGTGAGGAAGGAGAGTCCCACCTCTTTGAAGTGGGAATTCTTCCTTGGAAAGGCTTGGAAATCCACCAGAACTGGCTCATCGAAGACGAAAAGCGGGCTGTATCCGCCTTGTAGAATGGAAAGCCAATTCTTCGGAGAGTCAGGAACAGATTCATGTCGAAAATTCTAGAAAATAAAGAGGTGGTGATGCTCTGGCTTGTTGGGCTAGAGTGTCTCCGGTGTGTGGTTCTCTCGGACTTGACGAGGTACCACTTGATGTGGTTTCCCTCCTCAGTTTGGATGGTGTTTAGTTTTTCTTCGTTTTGAATGAAGATGCTTATTCAGCCAAAAAAAAAGGTGGTGATATTGCCATCTAAGAAACACATATAGGGTAATGAGGCATTTTGATCTAGGAGTGACGCAACCATTCCTTCTAAAAGTTGTAACTGATAGGAGAGACGTAATCAACTCCTTTAAATACCACCCATCATCAGACTTGGAAATCCACCCCAAGCACTATATGTTTGGGCTCTTACTTCAAGCAGTCCCTTACAAATCCATAGACGTACCTAACGGATGAGCTTAAGCACTTCTTCGAGGCCCAAACCACATAGAGCGCCTCCCAAGTTCAAGTATGCTCCTGCATCACATTTTATCGGGCATTTTTCTAGTCTTGTCTAACTCCAAGAACCCATTAACACTTCAATAATTTCTTTTGCAGGCGGCCTTTAGGAGAGCTAAGCAAATTTTTAACCAACGATTTTCTTCTGATCACCATCTACTTTGTATTTGAAGCACTGATGTTTGTCATCGTTTCGCTTTTGGATTTCGGTATTTGGGCAAATGCTCTTACGCTTATCAGAAGTCCATTGAGATCATTGTTCATTGGTGGCCTGGACCTCAATATCAGTAGACATCTACCTACCCTTTTTTTTTCATAGTTTTCTCGAAAATTTAATTATGGGTTGATACTATCAGGGATTGGCATGAAAGAACGATTATGTCCGAAAGAAGTTGCCTAAAAGGATTGCTTTAATTTTTTTTTTTTCTGGTTTTAAATTTAAATTAGAAGGAAGGAAATTATCTCAATTCTTGTCGCAAACGGTGTATCAAGTGACAAAATACTGAAATTTTTTTGACCGCCCTAGGAGTTCCATACCGTTGTATTTGTACTTTTTCCTTCCAAACGCTGAGGATAAAAAATGTCTCAGATTGGAAAATCAAAATAAAGTAGTCGGAGCACGGTAACTTTGTATGTTGAGATTTACAGTGACAGCGCTGCTTGAATAGGTTTTTCATCATGGATTCAAGTAATGTAATTTATTTAAAGTTGAAGTAAAGGTGTTCAAGTCAAACAACAGTTGTATAATTTAGTTCATTGGTGTTTTATTTTGTTGTCCCTCTTCTCTATTTTCTTAGGGCACGGTTAATTTGCATTAAAAAGAAACGTAAAAGGAGGAAGTTTGAGTGATTTTCTTTTCATTCTAATAAGGTGTTACTTATACATCCGTAATAAAAATTTGTTTGATCCATATTATGTAGGGAATGAGAAGGGGAAAAAAGTCAATACTTGAAAAAAAAAATTTTAACATAAAATTTATTAAACTAAAAGGTCTCACTGACACTAAATATAATGCGGATGACCATGTGATACACAATATAAAGCTCTCGATAAAAAATTAGTTACATCAGTAAAATCTGATAAAGCATAGGGAAAACAATGTAAGACAAGACCTGATATCAGGAAAATTTCTCGACGCATCAATTTGAGTACGCATAAGGCTCTTTTTGAAACCACTACAATCGATAGAAGCTTTCGATCCATCGAGAGCATATACCATGTAGTACCAAGACCACAAAAATCTCTGCTAAGACTTATAGTTAGCGGAACTTCTAACTCACCAAGACCTAAATCTGATGGATCAAAAACAAACTCAAATGATGAGAGAACTACCTCCATAATTACAATGAAAATACTAAAACTATATAGCGAAAATATCAACGCCTTTATTAGACTAAAACATAAAAAACTAAAGACTAAAGCACAACCATTGCAAGCCTTCAATGGAAATGCAGCCAACAAGAGAATTGTTAGAGTAGGAGGAACGCTTTGGAGGATAAGTGGCAAAGCCGATGAGATGCATTCAAACAACAAAACGTGAAATACACGCGCTACCACCATCAGCAATCAGAGCCAGAACCACCATCTCCACAAGAAGCTCACCACCGTTCAGAACAAAACCCTAAAAGAGTACAACTACCAGACAAGAAAAGTGTCACAAAATGCCTCCAAGCAATCTGAAACCATCCTCTAAACGACATCAGATCCACTCTATTGAAGCCACCTTGCCAAACACAGCCACCAACATAAAAAAAAACTCATAATGATACGAGCTCAGTGATCAATTTTTAAGGTTGAAGGTCCATCGACTCACTCGGAGGTGGTCCCAGAACCCTAGCCGACTCACTCTCTCCTTTTCTCTTTTTCTTGTTTCCTAGGGCCGGTTGCTTGTTTTATCCCTTGTTCCTCATTTTCTAGATCTTGTATTTCTCTCAATACTTGAACTCTTTAGCATTCATTATTCGGTAAAAGAAATAAATATTAAAATTCATTTATGTATCCTTAATAATTTAACATTATAGAGAATTAATAACTATTTATCTATAAGAATATTTTAGTAATTATATTGGTAAGATTCCTATTCTTAATTTATCAAACACTATAAAAAAATTTAAATTAGATTGTTTTGTTCTTTCCACAGTAAACCTTTAAAAGGGAATCAATACTTCCTATTTTTATTTCTTTTATTTACTATAAAAATTTTATTATTGTAAGTTTTTTTTATTATCAAGTATATCAGATTAAAAAAAATAAAATCTTTGAAAACAATTTTTTTTTTGGGGGGGGGGGGGGGGGGGGGGGGGTTTGGGTTGGGTGGTGTGGTTTGTTTTTCCTTCCTTAATGTTTTAATCTAGAAAGTCTGCATTTACTATTTTGGAAACCTTTTAAGTGCCACACCAAGGAAAAACCAATCTTATTGTCCTGTATTAAAAGGAGCATCAACATACCTTCTCATATCAAGGAAATTATTTTCCTCTTGTGTATTTTACTGCTGCTTCTTTTACTACTAGTTGAGCACGAGTTGAGTTAAAATAAATTATATTAGAGTTCCTATGTTAAGGATTAGTTTTGTCTATTTAAAACATGAAAAATAAAACTAGATTTTCTATCTCTGACTCCAACATAAAAGTATGGAATTTAAATCTCCCTATTCTCAAGTTAAATAAATTAAAAAAAAGGGTCTCCAATAAAAACGGATCTTGCACTGTCCATTTCCTTGTTTTCAAAGAGTAAACTTCAGTAATTAGTACTACACCCATAGGGGTGGATGGGTTGGTAAGGGTGGGTGAGTTTGCTAGCTTCTCCCCTTCGTCCACCCGGGTTCAACTTCCGTTGCCTTTCCTTAGGTCTCGCTCCAGTTTCGACTGTTGAAGCATTGGTTTGGTGATGGTAGAGTAGACCCCGAATGGCCAACTGTGAGAAATTAGTATAAAGAACATGTCTTCCCATGCCTAAGAAAGGGGAACCTCATATGATGGGGTCACCCTCGTATCCTTATTTATTCACCAAAAAGAACTTCAGTAATTAGTACTTCCACCAAAAAAAAAAAAAATCAATAATTAGTACAATTTAGTACTTCCACCAAAAAAAAAAATCAGTAATTAGTACAATTGCTCTTGGGCTACGTATAAGGGGGGAAAAAAAGAAAAGAGCTTTTAGTTCTATTGTATATGGGAAAAAAAAAAAATTCAATGAGACAATTAGGGGGAAAAAAAAAGTTATTATAAAACCACATTTAGTGAAATAGTATCTTAAAAGATTGTAAGACAAAAAATTATTTACATGAAATGACCACTATTAAACCCTCGGTTCAAAATTGATCTTTATAATTTCTCCATTTTGTTCTTTGAAGTTATCTTATTATATATTTATTAATTGTAAAGTACAATTGCCATTAATAATCAATTGAATGGAGTTTTTATTTTTATTATTTTTATTATGGTAGTCGGTGATTACAATTCATAATAGATAGGTTTTATTTCCTTTTTCTCCTCAACCAATTGGTACTGGTAATGCATTTAGAAGTAGCATGTCACAAGAAATTCTTGTAAAAAATGTTCAGTTAAATAATACAACCATACTTGTTTAAAGACAATGAAGTTATTATTGAATTTAATACGTAAACTAATTGGGGTCTGGTGGATTCATACCAGTTTTAGAGAATAGGTTTGACAATAATAAATTTGTATCCATTATGTTTCAATATAAAAAGAGAAGACGATAGTGTACATAAAAAAGGGAACAAGGATAAATGGATGTTCTTATTATTTGAATAACTTTTTAAGATACAAAGTGTCGATTTGAAAAATATATTTAAGTGGATATAAATTTAAAAGAGTTAATTTCTAGAAAGGGAAACTATAGATTAAAAACAACTTTTTTTCAGCTCTCGTCATTAGTTCACTAGATGGACAAATTAATATATAAGTATTTTAAGAAAATATATTAAAGAATTAAAACTTCTACAAGAAAAAACATAAACATGCATTAATTAACAAATTTTATTTATATATAAATAAAAAAAAATGATTTAAAAGTTTAAGCAAAACTAACCTATGATGTCCTTATAAAATGTTTTATTCACAAACATTGTCTCACTTGAAAGCGATGTGGGTTAATTTTAAGAAAATTTGGGGAAAAATTTAGTAGTTTTTGCTATAGTAAAAATATTAGATAAAATAAAAAAGGCGATCGAGGGCAATGACAATGCAGAGCAAATTTTGCTAGTATATGACTGATGGTTCATGGTTGCTTTTTTTTTTTTGGCTGAAACTAATTGAGTTATAGGGATAGAAATTGAAATGCTCAGCTGGGAGGTGGATGTTCCCCCCTCTCTGTGTGATATATGGATCTTTTATGAAATGGATTGGCCATATACCTCAACTAACGTGGTGGTGACAACTCGAATCCAAGCATTCAGCGAAGAGAACGAGCGTCCTATCAACCCACTTAAGGGACGTTGGCGGTTCATTGTTGCTTTGGGCATTATGGTAGAATTCTTGTAGATGTGGATTTTTTTGAATCTCTTCTTGAAACACTTCTCAAAGAAAAGGCCATGACATTATAAATCTTTTTATTTCTCTCAAATATGAAAATATTGAAAATTCTGTACTCGTTGTTCATCGATTGGACATTCTATATTGGAACAAACCTCTCATACACAATGACAGTTAAGAGACAGTTATTCAACATGGACGACTAACGCCAAAAAGCTCGTCTATAGAGAAAAGGCTACCACGGAACGGAGCACGTAAGAGGCAACTAATATTGGAGAAAAATATGACCCTTTTATAATTGATAATCCTGCAAAAGATATAATGAGGAAATTGCAGATAACAAAGATGGTTCTTCGGAGCGTTAGGAACACATTCATGCTTAAAATTCAAATGATAAAAAGGTAGTGATATTGCCCTCTCAGAAGCACATATCCACAGATAATAATCAGATTAGGGACGTAGCTAGTGAAGGACTAAGGCCCCCTCAACTTTTCTTTTTTCAAAAAATACCCTCACTTTGAAGAAAATTTCATAATAACCCCGATCATCAGGAAATAAATGACAATTTCACTTCCAAGTCACCACTCCATCTGGTATCAATTTGGAAGTTATAATCACTTGTCCTTCTAATGTGGTTACAGTTTATCACTCATGACAGAATGTGACAAGTCAATTTTGGACTGACATAAAAGACGATGACGATCCAAACCTTAATGAAGATCAACGCCTAAGTTGCTATTTGATTTTCTTATAGTTTGGTTATTTTCTTAGTTGGATTTTTATGTTTTGAGTTTGTAGGTCCTTCTATTTTCTTTTTCAATGAAGTTTAAGCTTCTTAAACCAAAAAAAAAAAAAAAAAAAAAAAAGAAGTTAACATGAAAAAAACATCATTCCATGTTCATATTTCTTTCAACTACAAAAAGTGTTCATCAAACCGATCAAACCAATCAAACCACTTTGGTTTGGTTTGAATTTTTGAAAAGCCAATTAAATTGGTTTTATTTGTGGTTTTATTCCTAAAAAATAAAAACCAAACTAAACCGATTTCTAATTAAAATTATATATGCATCTTTTTTAAATTATCTATATATATAATGTAATTGATTAGTTTATTTAAATTATAATTAGTTTATTATATGTATTTCAAAAGTCTATTTATAACTAATTTATGTATTTATGTAATTTCATTGGAAATGCTTACTTTTAATTATGAGTGTTTTATTTTGATTTGGATATTTGATTTTCAGTCGTTAATATATATGATTTAAAAATACATAAATATTTATCATAATAATATTTATATCCTATTTTACTTGTGACTGAAAAGGGATTGATGAATATTAGTTCAAACCAATTAAAAATCAAACCAAGCCAATTGCAATCTATTTGATTTGGTTTGGTTTTGATTCCTTAAATGGTTTAGTTTGGTTTGAAGATCTTCAAACCAATAGATGTTTGGTTTGCACTTTACTAAGCAGTTTGGTTTGGTTGAACATCCTTCGACTACAACCACTTGCGTATGAATTGCTGAAAGGAAAATAGTACATAGGATTTCACAAACGGAAATCACTTAAAAGAGGTACACTAAATATTGCGCGAAAACATAAAATTTTATCATAATGGCATAATCTATTACAATATATTTTATACTTCTTTTTGATATTGTATGTATTTAGTAATTCTTTAAAAGCCACTACAATTTAAATTTCTTAATGCAACCCCACTGCATTGAAAGGCCGACTCTGTCACTACGGAAAAGAATAGTATTAAAACCTCAATGTTAATCTCAACTTTTTAATACAAGCCTACGTCGAACTTCATTTCTTCACCGGTAGGTATTATAGGTCGAAAACCACCGATACATTTAGTTACATTCCCACTTTCTACCTGTTAGATGCTGGACCAAGCTAATTCATGCAAGGAATGAGAAATGGAAAACCATAGGGAATGATTTGTATTTTTGAAAAATAAAAGAAATTCATGACTAGGAGTAACTTCTAAGAAACTGCGTCAAAGTAATAAATCAAAGAACAAATCACGAAAATGTCATCCGCTTCAAGTTTGACTGGTCCTTTACCAATTATAAATAGAGAGACGAAGCAATTCATATCATTGAGAATTATTACTACCGTCGGTAACCTTAGCGTCATCAATTGGGTTTCCGCCCCCCTCCACTGACTTTACATTTGGTTCGGCCAGATTCTGAAGAGGCCAACTTTTCTCATCATCGGAGGCATGGTTCCGATGTTTGTGATGATGATGGTGATGGTGATGGTGATGGTGACCATGTCTCTTATGCTTTGATTGCTTGCCAGCTTGTTCATGATCGTCCTCCGAAGACTTTCCCAAAGATTGACTCCTCCGGTCATGCCTCTGGAAATCAGAATCTGAGGACCTTGAGACAACATTATGAGATCGCCGATGATGTCTATGATGTTTTCTGCCGCCTCTCTTTGTTGCATGGTCATCCTCGTCACTTGAAGGACCTGACGAACCAGAGTCTTCTGACCGCCGGTGGCGTTTGTGGTGCTTTGCTTGCCTTCCCCTTCGCAATCTGCCACTTTCCTCGTCACTTGAAGAATCAGAAGCATCGGAATCTGATCTGTGATGATGTCTGTGGCACTTTCTGTGGCTTCTCCTCCTAACAATTGCTTCATCATCCTCGCTTAAATCAGAAGCACTAGAATCTGATGCTGAATCATGGTGCCTGTGCTTTTTGTGGCCATGCTTCTTCCTCTTCCTATCTTCTTCAGAGTCATACCCATATTCATCACTGCTGTCATCACTAGAGCTCAAAGATAGTCTCCTTGGCTTTCTCCTAGATTTCTTTTCTTTCCTCCTCTCATTGTCGCCAAAGTCATAGTGGGCATGTTTCCTGTGCTTCTTGTGGCTTCTTTTACTAGACTTCCTTCCACCCTCGCTACTGTCATAGTCACCGTCACTGTCAGTATCAGACTTTGAAACAGATCTTCTTTTATGCTTCGAAGCCTTTGCTTTCCTCGCGTTGGCTTCGGCATCAGCTTCTGCCTTCGCTGCAGCTTCTAGCTTCTGCTCCCACTTCAACGGGGCTTCCTTCTTCTCCAAAGCTCTTTTCTTCTTTTCTTCAACCAGTTGGATGAATTTCTTGGTGTCCATTCGGATATAAAAACCAGTGCAACACCTGTATTTTGAAATGATGACCGGAAGTACATCTCACAAAAGAGAAAAGTCCATGTTAGTTGTTTCATCAACCAGTTAAAGTTCAATAAGAAAAAAAAAAAATGCACGACAAGAGCCTCAACATTAGAATATTTTCGTGCCCGCTAATGCACAATATCATTTACTAGTCTTCCGTATAAAATAAAGATTAACATAAGAATTCCCTATATAAATAAACCTCAAGCAACACACTAATGCGTTTTATACATCCCAATATGACACAGGAATAAGACTGAACCTAGTGAAGTTCTAAGAGAAAATATGTGAAGAATGTAAATCACTTCAGAATTAGCTATAAATATTAAATTGGATGCTCGAGTTACATAAATATCATACAGTAGTGGAAATATATGGGACTTAATCTCCAGAACTAGAATCATAACAACATAGGACACACGAAAATGCTTAATATGAACTACAATTCGTTCAGTCTTTCTTACCTTATATGGAGAAAAAGCAGAGTTCCAAGTCCGAAAGACCGGCCTCAACAGCCCCTAAAGAAAGAGTATTCCTCCACACTACGCAACAAAAGTCTGCATAGAGAATAACAACAATATGAGCTTGTTTGGTAAGTAGGAGTGAGAGGATTAGTGGAGGGATTTCGGGACCTACAGTTGTTTGGTAGGAGAGAAAAGAGGAGAAAATATATTGGATGAGAATCAAATCTTCCAAAAAAAAAAAAAAAATGAAAAAAGGTAATAATATCACACTAAGACAAAGGTCCTCCCTTTCCTCTCCATTTTTCCTCTCCTACGTAATTTTCCTTCTATTTTCGTTCCCACTTACCAAACACAGCCTAGAGTCCAAAGAAATAGCTCTCAGTCACAGTCCATAATTTCCAACCCTAAAACTATAAAACCCAAATCATGATTTACAAAATAGATTTCTTTTAGTTTAGAACAAGAACTCAGTTTCAAAGAGATTAACTTTATCCTTTCCAACAAACATTCCCACAAACATACATCGGAAACGCGAAAATTTCTAGCAAATCAGCTTTCTTTTGCACATAACAAAAAAAAAAAAAAAAAAAAAAGAGACAGAGACACGATATCAACAAAACTAAAATCAAATCGCAGATCAAAAATCGAACTCGACCATTAGAGGAGCAGACAAAATAAAGAAGACAAAAAAGAAGAAAACCCTAGAGAAGCCATGAAAAGGAGGTGGAAGCAAGGTAAAAGAGCAGAAAAACGAACCGGAGAGAAGAGAGGAGGGCAGAGGAGCAGATCGGAGAGAGGAATCGTACGGCCTGACGGACGACGAGGGAAGAAGAGAAGGAGGGTAGAGCGTCTTGAATTTTCTTCGGGTTCCAGAAACGTCTAAATATGCCGCAAAAGAGAATTAATTTTTGACAACTGACCATATCTTTATACAAGTCGTGGGGACGCGCTTACTGGCCGTCCCTTTGTCGGGTCGAACACGCTACCCGGTTTCATAAATTATACGGGTTAATTCTACAAATATTCTAAGACTAAAAAAAACCTTGTAATTTATTTCAATTTTTATTATAAAAATTTTATTAATTTTTTTGTTAATTATTATAGTATTAGCATTTCTAAATTATTTACTTTTATAAATTTCAATACTTAATAATGATAAAAGATACGTATAATCTTGCAAATGACATTTATTTTCAATATTAATGTCTTATATTTGTATACATCCTGTGCTTTGATAATGATTGTTGGATTGGAAACGGACGGTTCTGATTACATGAAGCAAAGGAAGGGCTTCCTACATAGAAATGTCTAACTGTTCTGAACATAGACTGATAGACATGTGAAGTGTATAGAAAGCGAAGTGAAAAAATAGGAAACAAAATGGGTTTCAGCCAATGGGGTCGTTATATTAAATATGGTCGTTAGTAAGGGGAAAAAGCTGAGTGGATGGTTCAAACTGGCCGCAGAAGAGACAAAGAATTGAGTCTTGTTTGGCAAAAAGCTCTGTTTAAACTAAACTGTACTTTTTTCATTATGTTTTTTGTTTTTTTTCCCCAAAAAGTTATTTGTCTTTTTTGAAAATTCAAAAAAATTCAAAAAAATTTACTATTTAAACTTACAAATCTTAACTCAAACTTACACACCAAACACCCCCTTGGTCTAGTTGGGATACATGCAGTAACGGATTCAGAAATTTCTCTTAGTGGTGACACACGTAAGGAGAAAATTTTTAAAATTTATAACTTTATAAGATAAAATATTTAATATAAGAATAAGTTGAGTGTTATAGGGCATATATGAGAAAAAAAATTTGAATGGGACAAATTACAAAATTTTAAGAAAAAATAGGGGTAAAATTTAAATTTCAAAAATTGAGGGGAAAGGGAGGTGTACGTGCCCCTTGGCCCTAATGTAAATACGTTCCTGGCTGCATGACCACTAGACCTTGAACTCGAACATGCAGAAATGGTTAGAGAAGTAAGGTTCGCGCCGGAGTTCAAGTCAGAGTCACTAACGTCGGTGTTGTTGTAGGGGAGGTATTTTTAGAGGAGGGTGTCAGAAAACATGTAGGTCGACATATAATCGGTTTTAGTTATAATCGTACCCCCTTATTTTTGTATTAAACGCACCACCAACGCCTTTCTACATTATTACATATAAGTACTTGTATTCTCATTGTGTTTTATCTCGCAATACTTGTCACACTTTTTTCTTTTTTTTTTTCTTTTTTTTTTCTTTTTTTTTTTTTTTTTTCATTTTTATGCATTGGCCATCTAGTCCCTTACGTCGTCAATAAACATCCCCAACCCCTGACATCTTTCACTATGTCAATACTTTAGACATAAACCGGTCTCTGCTCTTTCCTAAACTTTCGGAACCTATTGTTTGTAGCTCTGATATATCCCCGGCACACTTAGGTTTTCCACGTCTGTGCCACACCGTATCTGGTGGTAGATAGCAGACCACGCCTATTCACATATAACACCATCAAGATCCTGTCAAAATTTAAAATAAAAATACAATTTAATCAAAACTCCATGGATTGGATTTTTTTTTTTTCCACAAAATTATCATAGTATATATGTAAAATATTGAGAAAATTACCCAAATAACTGAGAAAATTACCAAAATAATCATATTTTTTCAATCTATTGACCAACATGATACAAATTATATATTCTTAACTAATATGACACAAAATATAGTTAACTTTAAGTTAATTTTGTGTTATATTGACATAATACTTATTTTTTATGTCATGTTGGTGCAATGGTTTTTAAATTTGTGTAATTTAGATGTTTTCCCCCAAATAACCACCTTTTTTTTTATCTCTTGACCAATATGACATAAATTCTCATATCTTGACCAACATTACACAAACTTTAGTTTATTTTAGTTTAATTTGTGATATATTGATCTAATATTGCTTTTTTATGTCATGTTGGCACAATATTCTTCAAATTTATGTCATTCAGATACTTTCTTCGTATATATTATTTAGAGGTACAAATATGGACCACTCAATTCATGCAGGCCAAGAAAGAAAAGTGGACTGGGTTAGACCAACCTCGTGTAATAAAAGGTTGACCCAACCTGGTCTTATAGCTTGATTGGCCAAGGGTGGCATGTTGCCAATTTTATGTGTAAAATAACTTTAAAATTTTTTTTTAAAAAGCACTGTAGATCGAATTGATTATGGACCATAAACTTAGGTTCAACCCCAACCGTTAAGTAAGGTCGAGAAAGGCTACGGATTGGCCCATTCGAATTGGTCCATTTTTACAACTCTAATAAAGGAGAAGACATTATGGTTGTCCCATGCATAAAAACCTAGGTCTAATACGACGTGGATTCTTATACGGATTGGATAGGTCAAATACCGTGTTAAAGAGACATGTTACGATCCGATCTATATTTACACCTCTATATTTTTTTAAAGGGAGTTACACCCTCTAATTCTATGATCATTAAAATAAATTAAGATCCATTCTTTTAAAAAAAAAGTAGATAATTAATATCCTACACACCTGTTCCACCTTTCTCGCAATTTTTAACATCATAGAAAGGACGACTAATAAACTTACTTGAATGTCCCAAACTTTGACTTTCTGCCCATCCCATAACTAGAAAAGGAAAATAAGCAAAAAATAAAAATAAAAATAAAAAAATAAAAAAGAAATTTCACACCCAAAAAAATAAAAAGAAAAAAGAAAAAAGAAATTGCACCAAAATAACTCATTTCACATCGGTTTCCTTTGTGAAGAAGAAAAATAACAAAGGGCCTGTTATTGATTGAGGGCACAACAACAAACAAACCCAGTCAATCCTTTCCTCACTCCAATTATAAAATCAATCTCTCAGTCTTCTTCTTCTTCTTGATTTCTCCAAAAAGCTCCGACAATGGCCGCTCCGTCGTCGGCGTCGGCGACCACCAACGTGATGCTGGCCCTCTACGAGAAGAAGACCACTTCCATCGACCTCTACCGCCCTCTCCGCAACTATATCGCCTTCAACTACTCCGAGCGCGAGGCCCAGAACCTCGAAGACGACCTCCAAACCCTAAAGCAGTTCCGCTCCGACGTCGAGCGCCAGCCAGACCCTTCCTTCCCCGCCCGCCGCGACCTCCTCCAGAGCTACTTCAAAGCCCTCTGCCTCGTCGAGACCCGCTTCCCGATCTCCCCCGACAACGACCACGTCAATTCCCTCACCTTCGTCTGGTACGACGCCTTCAAGAACAGGCAGAAGGCCTCTCAGCAGAACATTCACCTCGAGAAAGCCGCTGTCCTCTTCAATTTGGGCGCCGTCTATAGCCAGATTGGCCTGTCCTACGATCGCTCCACCGTCGATGGCCGGAGGCTGGCGTCGCACGCATTTATCGCCGCCGCTGGGGCGTTTGCCTTTCTGCGGGACAACGCCGCGACCAAGGCGTCGATCGGGAGCTCCACGACTGTGGATTTGTCGGTGGAGTGCGCCGGGATGCTCGAAAGGCTGATGCTGGCCCAGGCTCAGGAGTGTGTTTTCGAGAATTCGATCGCCAAAGGGAGTACTCCCGGAGTCTGCGCCAAGATCTCTAGGCAGGTGAGGGTTTTAGTAGTGCTTGGACTTTGTCGAAGTTTTATTTGTTTTGATCAATGTATAGTTCTTTTGTTTGATTTATGAATTTGATAAAAGTTGATTTCTAATCTCGATAATTTGGATCATTGGATAGTTATGGATTGATTAGATTTTTCTGGTGATTTTAGTTTGTGGAGTGTATGAGTTGAGATGAAGTTCTTGAATTGAACTGTTTTGTTGTGCAATTCATGAATTCAATTTCGACATCTAATCTCGATATTGGGTAATTGGATAGTTATGAATTGATTAGAATTTACTACTGATTTGAGATTGTGGAATTTAATTTGTTGAATTGTTGAATCAATGCATACAGGTTAAGATGAAATGCTTAAATTGGATTTTTATGATTCACAAAGTCAATGTCAGATTTCTAATTTTGATGATTTGGATCATTGTATAGTTATGAATTGTTCATTTCCTAATTGAATGATAACAAAGGAAAATTGATTATGGGTCTTGCAATACACTTGGTTTTGTGCTGTAGCGTATGAGAAATTGGTTGTTATTGGCTGATTTAAAACGAGATCTAGTGCTGGTCTTATGACATGGATGATAGTGTTTCTCAGATATTACGGCGTTTCATTTAATTTATGGACTTATAAATTTCCGCCTTTCTCGTCTCTGTTTGATGAATTATCTTTAGGAAGCATTTCAATATTGTCTTTGTCCGTATTGACAGTTTTAATGACCACTTGTTGTTTCTAACAAACTATTTTCATTACAGGTTGGCTTGTATTATGAAGAGGCTTTAGCGGCCCTGAATGCTGCACCTTTAAACCAGCATTTTGATAAGGGCTGGATATCTCATGTTCAGCTAAAGGCAGCTCTATTTTTTGCGGAAGCTTGCTATAGGTATGGTTTGGAGTTGCACGAGAAAGAAGAGATTGCGGAGGAAATTGCACGGCTGAAGAATGGAGTCGCTGCACTTTCTGAGGCTAAGAAATCTTCAAAAGGGGCTCCTGCACAGCTTGTGGATGCAATTAACAAGTTGGAAGCCAGTCTTAATCGCAACCTGGAGAGGGCAGTGAAGGAGAATGACAGAGTTTATCTCATGAGGGTTCCTTCCCCTGGTTCCTTACCACCTCTCCCGGCATTTTCCATGGTGAAACCAATGGCTATGAATGAGGTGTTGGATGCAAGCAAGGAAAAGATATTTGCGAGTCTAGTTCCAGACAGTAGTGCAAAGGCTCTTTCCAGGTACACAGAGATGGTCGACGAGATTATCAGAACACAGGCAGAAAAATTGCAACAAGCTAGTGAGCTAACCCGGGTGAGGCTTAAGGAAATGGACCTACCAGAATCTATTCTGGCTTTGGAAGGAAATTTCACTCTTCCGACGGATCTGAAGGAAGATGTGGAGGCAGTGCAAATTTGCGGGGGTCCAGCTGGTTTGGAAGCTGAGTTACAACAGCTTAAAGATCTGAGGAGGGTCAACCAGGAAATGCTGCTTCAAGTTGAGGAACTCTTGCAGAAAGAGGCAAGAGAAGATGGTCAGTTTAGAAGCCAATTTGGAACACGATGGACTCGGCCTCAATCTAGTACTTTGACAAAGAATTTGCAGGACAGATTGAACCGCTTTGCTGCTAATTTGAAACAAGCAACAGACAGTGATGCTCGGATTGAGCGTTCAGTGAGGGAGCATTCAGCTCTCATGTCAATCCTTGATCGCCGCCCGGTATGTGTTTGAATTTCTTATTAGGCTCTTTCGGGGGCAGCCAGTACGTCAGTGAATTGTGGGCATACCTGTATCTGTTGGACAATTCTGTATTTAAAGCTTTTTTATGGTTTAACAATTCAATGTCAATGGACTATGGTCTTAATCGTATAGCAATAGTAGGTATGTTGCATCTTCTCCATAATCCATGTGTGCAAAATAACTGAATGTGTTTTCTATTTCCTTTTTTTTTTTTTTTTTTGGGGCTTTTTAGATTGAATCTGCACTCCCAACTCTCGCCAGGCCAATAATGTCTTTGGATGCTAATGAAGATGCTATTCTGGGGGCACTGAAACAAAGCTTGGTAATCTTTTCAAGCCAAACAACTTGTGTATTTATTTCATGTGATATATATCTCGTCTGGTGTCATGAGTTTCTGTGCTATGATGTCCTTTCTTAATTATACATGGTTCAAGCTACGTCTTAAAAGGAAAAGTTGTTTCTTTTATAACATTCATTCTTGTTTCTTTGTTATGACATCTAATAGTAGTGTACTAAATACGGAATTATATCGTTTATTTTTGTCATTTCGTTTTGATCGGAGATGGAATGTATTCTGGTTTGAAGAATATGAGTATGACCTGTGGTTGTTCCACCTGAAATAGAAGTGGAAATTTATTCATTTTCTGTTCTTAGCTATGGAGTTGGACATCATTATGGTATAGATGTGGACTTACTGTGTTTCTCTTTAAAAAGTTGTAGATCTAATACTAAAACATAATAATGTCCCTTCTAGAAGTTAGGTAGTGAAGAATTTGATTGAACTAACCAATTTGTAAAAGTTTGTTGAAGGTGAGGGGCTCCTACTATTTTCAAGTTTATACTTGCATGTACTGCCCTTTTTTCCCCTTCATCACCTTAAATGTTAGAAACTGAAAAGTTCTAAATTGTAGATTAGTCTTTTGGACATTTGTAGTTGTGGTACAAACATTAGTAAAAGTAAATTATGCTGGCTTGCATATGCAACCCAACCATGATTCTCACAAGATGATGAACATGCGGTATGTTGACTCACGTGATTGTAATTTGTAATTTGTTTGTTTTATCTTTTTCTTCAAATGAAGGTTTTTGAAAACCTGAGAGACTCAAGTTAGGCCTATCTTATACTTTAAATAAATGGAAGAAAAAATGCTTCAAGGAATACATGCCAATATACAACAAATATTAATTTTACAAAATGTGTCAGAAAATAATTTGAAAATAATTGTGGAACCAACGGAACAAAGGGCTCTGCCTCCTGAAACTAATGTATGGTGAAAAGAAACAGAATCTGAGCCTATTTCAGTTATCTTAATACTGAAGATGGTGTCTTCTTTTGCTGGATCTTTTGTGACGTTAGATTTTGTCTGTGTTCAATAATGCAGAGGCAGTTGGAAACTCTTGGTGCTGAACGGGCTGGTCTTGAAGACATGCTCAAAGAGATGAAAAGGAAGGTTGGTTCAATTCTCTGATTGTATGACAAATTTGGTCATGTCACTGTATATTAAAGTTCAAAACGTGAATATTTGATTATTTGTTTCCCTTTATTACAGGCTGCAAATTTCGATAGTTGAAACAGAATGTTATCGTGATCAATAGTTGTCTTGTCCCTTTTGATTTTTGCTATTCTGTTAATTTTGATTCCTCTCTGCTACATCAAGGAATTTTTTATTTTTTATTTTTTATTTTTTATTTTGGGCTCATATTTTTTTCATATGGCTTTAGGATGATATATTACCAAAGTTGATGACATCAACTGGCTCCTATGAGGATCTTTTCAGAAAGGAGATATCAAAGTATGATCATATTTGTGAAGAAATTGCCCAAAATATTGATGCACAAGAACAATTATTGCTGCAAATCCAGGTCATTTACAATAAACCATAGTTTGGCGTTCGTTTTTTGCAATATCTTTTTGTGATGGAGTATTGTTTGTAACGTTGTACTGTTAGTAATGCCTTCTAAATTAAATTGATAATCTACATTGACCGAGTGAAATCCAGAATTAAATTGTCACTTTTCTCATCCCCCACTGGTTTTCTTTTGGTGGGCTATAATCATAACCACTATAAAATTCGATGTTAAGAACTAACTTGAACCAGTTTTTGCTATTTTTTAAATCTGTTTGTGTGATCGTTTTTTTAAGTAAGTACTATTGATTTTGGATAAGAAGAAATAAGTAAACAGATAGTGTAGAGAAAATGGTAGTAAATATGACAAGTAAAAATAGCACAACCATAAAGAAAATTGATAAATTGAATTTGTCATGAGTCCTATTCATTGTATTTTCCTTCTTTTAGAAATCATTGCGTTGATAGAATTCGGCTGGAAATATCTCATGTCCTATGGTAAATTCTTGG
Source organism: Ficus erecta (assembly GCA_008635985.1). NCBI lineage: Eukaryota > Viridiplantae > Streptophyta > Magnoliopsida > Rosales > Moraceae > Ficus > Ficus erecta. Next base: position 24,916 of record BKCH01001252.1, read on the forward strand.
AATAGACGGCAGCAATCATTTTCATGTAAAATGAATGGAACCCTTTCTTTCAAAGTGGATAACAACTGCCTTTTCATCTCTGAACTTGAATTAAATTTTGGTGGTTTCTCTTTGCCAGTTGAACGCTTCATTATCTAATATGTATTTGTTTAGTAGCGAAACAAGTCAGTGCAATGGAGTATTATTGTGTTTCTTAATCAGTGTTTGTCTTGCGCAGGCACAAAACGAGGACTTTTCTGCCGTCTTTAATCTTGAAGATTACAAAGGTAATGCCTTCTAGTTTATGATTTGCTAATCAACGATTCTCTTTCTTATAAAAGTGCTGTGTAATGAAATCAGTTTTAGCATGCTTTGATGTTTCTATAAACAATCTAGTAGAGCATTTAAAAATAAAAAAAAAGTACAATCGAGATTTCCTTTCATCTTCAATCTGTCAGATGGATTTGAAAGGAAATGCCCGGTCTTGATTAACCAAGCAAATTGCTGGAATCTGCTTTTATTGAGTTCATACCACATGATCAGTCCCAGATCTATAAATTGGTGTTGGTCCGTGTCCATCTTTTCCTTGCCCATGTAATCTGAATTACTCAGTGTCTGTTGCCACTTAGTCTGAAGTTTTAAATCTGCTGCCAACTGGTCAGACTTACATTTCACGTTTCAATACTCTATACCTTTCTTTATTGGGTTGTATGACTTGTATTCGTTCCCTAATTTTTGAACATTTTCCTAGGGAGGTGCACCTTTTTAGTTCCACTTTAGAACTTTATTCCTTGCTTTCACAATGCTTTCTTTGTTCACTTTCCCACTCAATGAGGTATGTTATTCTTCTTTTAGTGAATCTATATTTACCTCTCTTAACTTGTTGCAGCATCTCGTGAGAAATGTTACAAGCAGATTCAAGCTGGCATAGCGAAGTTCCGAGAAATTAAGGACAACATCAACGAGGGGTTAAAGTTTTATGTTACTCTTCAGGTAAAGAAAATAATTTTGGTTTTTGTTTTTTTGCTTAAATTGATATCTTACAAATTGTAATCAATCTTAATGAATTCACAGCATTGTATTCAACTTTTATGTGGTCAATAAATCCAGAAATGACTTGCTTTTTCAATACCTAAAACAGGACGCAATAACGAATGTGAAGCAGCAGTGCAGTGATTTTGTAATGACCAGAAACATGCAGTGCCGGGAAATGATTGAAGATGTGCAGAGGCAAATGGCCGGTCTCTCCTTCCAGGACAATAAAACTACAGGTGCGTACAACAGCAGCGGCTATCCTCCCGCGGGCCATCAGGCTCAGAGGTCCAGTTCACAACCACAGATAGATACTCGTCCTCAATCAGCGCCATACTACCAGCCTCCGGAGCAACCTGCCATGGCTGGATATGGTCACCCTGCCCCTCCTTACAGCTCGCCTCCTTACAGCGCACCACATCAGCCGTCGCACCAGCCACCTTACCATGTGCCACCTCCCTCCGGGGCTCCATACCCTCCTCCTCAGGTCCAACAGCAGCCTCCCCCAGGCCACGAATACGGCCAACCTGCATACCCCGGCTGGCGGGGTCCATACTACAATGCTCATGCACAACAATCTGGTTCCATGCCCCGGCCTCCTTATACAGTTCCATCTCCGTACCACCCCCCTCCGCACCAAAGTGGCTACTATAAGCAGCAATAATACAAAAGCATTTGTGGGAAATTAAATTTAATTGCTTGTTTGTAAGGTGTTTGATACTTCATCACTTGGTGATCACTTCTCCGATTTTATGTTGTTTGCTGTCAGATGAGATTGTACAGCCTATTTTATGTAGCATGTTTCTTGGACTATCGTAGTGCATTATATTGTAGTATTTTACACAATAATACAATGTTTGGTAAAATCATTGTTTAATACGATTAAAGTTTTATACGATCAATTTCATATTATCTAATATGACGTACTTTTGGTATACTAGACTGTATTACTTCATATATGGGTAAATGTTAAGGTCGGAGTCAAGGCTAGTCCAGGTCTAGGGTTAGTGTCGGCTCGGGGTCGGGATCGAGGGTTGAGGTCAGTTGGACCGAGTTGGGGTCGATTCAAGCCTGGGATTGGCTTGAGGATGGGGTCGGTGTTAGCTCGTGCCTAGTGTTGGGGGGCTAGGGGTCAGGGTTGTCTTGGACGGCCTTGGGATTGGGTCGGGGTCAAGGTCAAGGTCATTTAGTTGTTGAAACTAGTAAATTTTGAAAGAATTGGACTTACATAAAAGTCAATAGCAACATTCAAAAAATTATTTTGTTAAATTTATTACTTCTGCATTTTTTTTTTCCTTCAAAGTTCTATCTTTTGTCAATTTCAAGAATAAATATTAACTAAGAGGAGAAATAGAAAGCATGCGAGAGGATTTGAAAGAGAAGAAAAAGGTCCAAGTGGGAAATACGAAACTTGGTAAATATATAACGATAATTTTAAGTAGAGAAATAAAATGGAAAGCGGGGGGGGGGGGGGGGGGGGGGGGGGGGGGGGGTGGTGTGCTGCGTGTAAACTTGTAAAGAATAAGTGGAGATAATTATGATATGATGCTAAGACCTTTATTTTTTTTTTCTACTAATTTTAATGCTATAAGAGTTGACATTGAGTAATAAAAGCAAAAAAAAAAAAAGTGGTTGCAGGCATGATCTAGCGATAATTTTATACTTGATTCCACAAAAGGTACATGGTTTGAATCTTCCCGTTCCCAAGTTCAAAAAAAAAAAAAAAAAAAAAAAGAAGAAGAAGAAGAAGAGAGGTTCCTAGTTCTAACCATACACTTGAGAAAAAACATCTTGATATTTTTATCAATATATTTTAATAATTAAGATAAAAAAAAAGAGAAAAAATATTTGGTTAAAATAATGCTAAGAACATCAACTTTTATGTTTTTTAATATTAATCTGATTATTTAATTTATATATCTTAAATAATTATCACATCAATTAAAATTAAAATATTATATTTATTTATGAAAAACGTAATAATTTAAAAATTTATTTATTAGAATCGATGTTCTTAATATAATCATTTATTTAATTTATTCCATGGACCACCTACATCCAAAAGGAAACTACATACAATGTTATATCCCCAAAAATCAAAAAGCAAGGCAAAGGCAACCGGTTCTCTCAATACATATATTTTTCAATTATGTCTGTTTTTTTTAGATGCGTAAAATGATCCTGTATGAAGCACTGTACTCGAATTAATGCATAACTTAATACGGAAATAATTGGAGATAGAATATAGGTGATTATTATTGACGATCTTCCGTTGTCGAGCCATTTGGCATCATGTGACAACTATCATAAGGATCCTTGAAAAATTAAGCTGTCATTTTAGAAAACAAATAGACTTATTTTAATAAAGTTCAAAGCTATTTTCAAAGGACAAAGTTATTGTTACGTATTAGAGATTTTAGTTTGGGCTTTCATCTAAAGTAAAATTTTCAATTTTTTAAGTAATAAAATAAACTTTTTTTTTAATTTTTTAGGGAGTTATTTGTAAAATTAGATCACACACACACACACACACACACATATATATATATATATATATATAAACGGAAATAAAAAAATTTGAGGGGCTTAAGACTTTACGTCCTTCATGAAAGTAAACTAATTTAGACATTTGTTCTTGTTGTTGTTGTTTTTGTTTTTTTCTTTTTTTTTTTTTTTTTTCAAACCACAAATTGTGTATCTTGAATTCATAGTCAAGCTCAATGATGTGAGAACTTTCTTGAGATTTTATTCATAAATCTTGGGTTATAATTCCGCAATGTTAATATATCTTATAAAATAAGTACCATACATTTATTTTAATTGCTTGCTAAAAAGTAAATTAGAATATTATTAAATTTTGTTTCGTTTTTCTTCATAGGAAAAGATGACAATAACATAATTATACGTCGAAGAGTCATTGTTGTTTAAAATGTGATGAGTTGTGGTTATCATTTTTTTTTAGGAACGAAAAGATGTAATATACAGAACATTCTTAAGTTGGGTCGAATACATTTTTTTTTTTTCAATTAGATTGGATAATATTACTTAGATTTTTTTGAACTTTATCTTAAATTCATTTATTTTGACAATGATGTTTTGAAAGAGCTTGTCTTTCATCACTAATCTATGGAATACGACATGAAATTAAGTAGGAAACGTTAAGGTTGAGAACATAAATCTCAATTTTCTTTTTAAGTATTCGAACTTTATAATATTATTAAGAATCATATATTTACTTAGATATCTTATTTCTTGTAACAGAAATTAAAACAATGTATTTTGCTCGTGTTGTAACATATACTATAAAAGTGTGTTTTTTCACCTCAAATTGATTTTTTGAGAGCTCTTTTAAATTATAAGATCAAATACTAATTAAAATTTTTTGATTTTTAAGGCTGAAATTTAGTTAAATCCATCAATATTCTCTTAGTAATCAGGTATTGCTAATTAAGATACTAATTTAGTTAACATCTGATTATTTCATAAAATGTTGCAGGTTCAAAATGTAGTGCTCGAAAATTTTATAGATGCAAGTGAAACATTTTTTAAAGGTTTGGGTTCAAAATATAATTCTATAAAATTTTAATGACAAAACTGAAAAATTAAAAATATTCAAATCACTAAAAATTTACGAATTAAAGAGATTTAATAGGAGATTAGTTACAATTTCAATGAATTAGAACTAATAATGAAATTACATAAAAGAGAATGACACTATTTGCTAGAATATTCTCGCAGTTAAAGCCAATTCTATATATCTCAAACTATAAATCCACGCAGTTATCAAAACTGTAAAACTTTCTTGCCTCCAAGCAAATAACGTCTTATTTTTTTTATCAATATCACCTTTATTTCCGCCTTAATATATCGTTTGTTGACAGCTTGTTGTTTCTAAGGTTGTCGGTTATTATTATTATTATTGGAGACACTAATTTTATGCACACAAAAATGCAAAACTGCACGTTTGCATCCATTGGACGACAGCCAAAGAAATCCAATACAGCCAAAACAAGGAATCTAACCTCGTTTTCTTTTCACCAATTAAGATACTAATTAAGCGAAACATCATACTTAATTAAGCAAATAATGAGCTTGATCAGGAAAAAAAAAAGATGTTATCTTATTTAAGAAAACTATAAACACATATAGAAACTTTATCTTTCATATAATACTCAATAACAAAGCTTAAATTAATAAGCTGTAGGAGTAGACTAGGAGATACATTATAATCATTTAGATAACTTTTCTCGCCTCAGGCTATAGCCTCTGTGTTTTTTTTTTTTTTTTTTTTTGGGGTTTTAATTATCCAGGTATTTATTAGGATAAATTATTAGACTAATAATAGCTAGTTAGAGATGCGCTTAAGGAGGACAAATAGAACAATAGACTTATGATTCTCAGGGTTTAAGAAAAAGGAAGATTCAGCAACTTTCTCGGAGAATCTTTTAAACAGCTCAACCATGATCTCGGCGCCAAAATGCTTAACGAGCAATCCTTCGAGAGCAGCTCTCACGTACAAAACACGCATTTCGACGGTCGGCATTTGAACATGCTTCTTAGGGTTATTCAGCTTCTCCATTTTTTCAATGTTAAAATGCTCATTTCTTTCAATAATGGCCTTCAATTCGCTTGGTGAAGTGTAATACATGGGCAGATTGAAATTGTCCACTTGTTCTTCCCTCACTAATCCCTGCAACCAAAAGCAATATTACCTTATTGAATTAACACTTTTTAAGAATTGAAGGAGAATTCTATAATAGGGACAATAAACAAAATTTTGAAGAAAAAAACAAAAATTGATTGTACCATTTACTATATATTAGGGACTATTTCTACTAACAGTGCATATTATATTTAAGTATATGTATATACATATATATTATAAGAATAATATTGCATGTTTTGAAAGGCTAAAGGTGCGATCGTTCTAAGGTTCAAACATAAAATTCAGTTTTTGTTTTTGTTTTTTTTTGTTTTTTGTTTTATTTTTTTTCTGAAAATTTAATAAAAGTTACAACACGTTTTTTAAAAGTCAACAAATTTCAACTCAAAAATTTCATTCCAAACCCATATACCAAAATTAGTTTATTGAAATCAATTAATGATAACGATAAAATGTGTTTGAGTACTAATACATTTATTGATTTTGAATATGCATAACCTACACAAATTTATGAAACAATTAGGTAAGTAAAATGTTCAATTTGTTTAAACAATCGATCATCTATCAGGAAAACAAAAACAAAAACAAAAAAGAAGAAGAAGAACAAAAAATAGAGAGTAATTTACCATCTTGGTCATGTCCAATAGGCAAGATCCGAGAAGGTCCTTTTCCGTTCCATTGGTGGTATCAGAAGGCAAAAGAACACCAGGTACCGCAGGCACAAGAAGCGCCATAAGCCCTCCGACGACAAGTTCTTCAGCTCGGGCACATAGGAACGACATCATATCCATTGCGAATTGACTCGCATATGCCTCCACAACATGCTTGCTTGCGTCTGTGTAATGAATCCTCCCTTTGTTCCAGGCAAGGAAGTTTCTGTCCCTAACTTGTTCGGGGACTTTGGAGAGCCAATGAAGCGAATAAGAGCAGTGAATGAAGTGAATAGAGGACTCGGGAAACAAGAGACCGTGGAATGAGCCCGGAACGCCATACGCGTAGTAGTTTCGGTTTGGAGGGAGGGAATTGAAAAGCGTGTTGAAATCGTTGGTGAAGTGGTCGTTGAAGAAGACTTGGAATGTTAATTTTGGAATTTGAAAATCTTTTTGGTCGTTTTCTAGTTGGTATTTGAGTTGTAGGGATTCAAGTATGTTTTGGGCAGCAAGGAAAGTGTTGGGACCACTGGAACAGCCTAAATCGGCTACGCTAATTCTGTTTGGAGAAGAGGAAAGTATTTTCTTGATGTCAAAGTTCTTGATAATTGCTTCCTTGATCATTTCTTTCGAAGCTTCCACAGCTCCCCTCTAAAGAAATTTTTTTTTTAAATAATAAACAAACAAAGAAAGTCAATAATATACACATTAATTTTGAGATCATGTACATACAAAAAAAAAAAATAGTTACATAAAAAAAATACCATAAAATATTTGAAATGACATGAGATAATACGCAAATGAAAAGGAACTATATATTCCCTATATACCTGATAGTTGGAGTTTTGAACATAGCTAAAAGGCCCTTCTCCGCCATTCATGGGATGCGATTCTGCAACTTCGTAGTTTCTATTCTTCCCCATCTCTCTCTCTCTCTCTCTATCTATATATATATATATGTGTGTGTGTGTGTGTGTTGGATCCAAAAGAGGTTCAATCTCTCTTCGAATATGTTGATACTTATAACGTATATATAGGCTGCAATAATTTAATATTATGGCGTGCCCTAACTTCAGGAGTTCATTACTTATAGCTTTTGTCGTGTTTTTGTGTGTGTATATTAAACTTATGGTTGACATTCGGCTCCCTCTAAAACTGTCATGTTTCCACTTTTACTAATGCATCTCTACACGCAATTGTAGATGAAAATATTTGGCTTATTTTGACAAAATCTTGTGTCACTGAAATTATTCCAAAGTTAATTAGACCTATATAAATGGTACATCTCATCTCTGTCCTATTCTCTTTTTCATTTTCTGTTCCCATATGTTGGAAATCTCACGTGATTTTCTATAATGGGCCCCATGTTACCAATCTTTTACATTATATCATGTCGTCAAATTTTAACCATCATCTTTGATACTCTATCGGCTTGATAATCTGCGTTGTTGTTTTTCAATCTTATTTATCTATTTACTGATCTACATCGTCACTCATCGGCTTGTTAATAAAAAAATTTTAAACTAAGTGGAAATAAATAACTATAAATGGGAAAAAAAAAATACCAAGTACATTGACGATTTTATTGCTACAACAAAATGATTATAAAAAAAAAAAAAAAACTAATTCTTTATTGTACAAAAATATATTAAAACTAATTAAAAGTTTTTTTTTGGGTAGCGTGTAGTCCTTGTCTTTTCTATTTCTTTTTTTTTTTTTTTTTTTGTTCAATAGGAAGTTGTATTTTAAGTTTCTATTCGTGTTCATTATTATTGCTTTATGTATTATTAAAAAGAACTTTTACGATAGGAATTGTTTTTTTTATTATTATTTTATAAAATTTAAAAACTGTTGTTTTCGTTGTTAAAATTTACTTCTTAATGGTTTAATTTATGAATTGCTCTCAACTATAGATCAAGATGTTGAAATGTTAATCCAACGGTTAAACAATTTTATTTTATTTTTTTATACTAATAGTGAAAGTCAAAAACGACATAAATTCCCATTACTAAAATGCAAACTTAAAAATATGTTGTCCAAGTTTCCTAATGATGGAGAGAGTTGCTTTAAATTATCCTTTTCTTTTTGTTACATGTGTGTAAATTAACGTATGGTGACTGTCGCAGAGTTGTGTGGAGTTAAATTTTTACGGAGTCGATTAATATTTTTCTTTATAATCAGATTATCTTTGTATAGCAAATTAACAGAATTCATATAGCAAATTGGCATCCTAATAATTTTGATTTCATTGTCAACTGTTAATTTATTTATTTTTGATAAATATGATACACGATATCCCTTGATTATTTCAATAATGTATTGAACTTGGCTCGTAGTAGTTCGAGAATCTCCAATTAATCCAATCTCAAACTTTTGTGTCAATATCAATCAAACTTATAAATAACAAAAGCATTCTCTACAGTAACGCTACTTTTAATGTCAAGGGTGGCATATGCAATGCATTATCAAATTTAATACCAAGAATAACATATGTTACAATTGACTTTTAATTGTTTATTTTATATATTTGTTGACTTTTTCTAACAATATTGTCATTATTAATCTATAAAATTATTTTAAAAAAAACTCTCGTTATAATTTCAAAGCTTAAAAATTGAGGACAATTTTGTGGTAGCTTATGAAGAGAAAAAAATTGTTGATTAAAGTTTCTTAGATTATATCATAATCATATCAAAGTTAAAAAATCTATGACAACTTTTCTTACGCACCAAAAAAATTCTCCGACAGTCTATAACCAAAAAAAAAAAAAAAGGATATATAATAGAGCATTGTACAAAAACTAAAAGAACAAATTAAATGTATTATAATTACATTTTCTTGTACTAAATACAATATGAAAAATATTAAAAACATCAATTTTAATCTTAATTTTTGAATACCAACTAATTAAGTATCATGTGAGTTATCATTATTTTATTGATAGTTATTTAAATGATTCCAACTAAAAACAATCCACATGTAAGTTCATATTTAAGAATTGAGATTAAAATTGGTTTCGTAACATTACTTTATTCAACGTTGACGCTGACATTTGACTGGGACAATTAAATTGTCTAGAGTGGTATAAAACATGATCTACTTGAAGGGAAGTACGAAATATACAATAACCACTTCTACACAGATATCCTCAAAAAATAATCAACCGATGTGGTAAGTGACTTAAAAATTGGACTTTAAATTAGAGGCTGAAGACAGGAACACGTGAATCAACAATTCTAAAAAAGAAAGAGAAAAGTACCTAAATAACTACATTTTTTTAATCTATTGATTAATATAATACAAATTCTTTATTTTTGATCAACATGACATAAATTTTAGTTAATTTCAGTTTAATTTTATGTTATATTGGTTTAATGTTAATTTTTTGTGTTATATTAATGTAATGATCTTTAAATTTGTGTCATTCGGGTGCTTTTTTTAAAAAAAAAAAAAAACTTAATGTAGCATATATGATCAAACTAAACCAAGCTTTTTGATGTATACTGGAGGTTGGAATATTAATATATTTGCCCCGTGATGTGCAAAAGAAGAGACTGATACTACTAAAATAAAATAAAAATGAAAATAATTAATTAATGTATGCGTGAATGATGAAGTAAAGCATAATATTTTTCAAACTTAAGTGCCTGCGGTTGTAACATTAATCTTATCAATGACCATGCCATATAAGGAGGGACAAACGCAGAAGGCAAATATCGATTCCCCTTTTCTCATTAACCCATAAATTAAGTTACTATCTTATCAATCAACGTAAATATTTCCTAAGCCGTAGTTTTTTGCTTTGTGCAATTATAGGTAACTCAAAATATATAAATATAAATATATATCCGAGATAGAATTTTGATCATAAATGTTCCGCAAATCATGTTAGGAATCAGACACCCTTGAGAATAATAAAAATTACAAAATAAAATAAACAAGTATAAACATTCAACAAGTTGGTCTTTGTACTGCTTTAATTCATACGAGAATCAAAAGTTTACAAGAAAAACTCTTATCCCCTCTAATTTCATGTTTTTTTAAACCTCTCTTATAATACATCCTAATAACATTGTCATTTATAAAGAAAAGCTAGAGCAATCATAATTATAAATGTGAAATACCCAAATCAATCTTACTGATCAATCCACATACCGTCTTTATATGAGATATATTAGTTGGACTTTACAACATATCAAATCATATTGGCCCTTTTTTTATTATTAATTAAAATCACGTATGACACACGTGTGAAGCGCATACATATTAAAATTGTTAAATATTTATTTTATAAATATAAATGTCAAAGTTTTCAATAATTTTTTATGGTAAAAAATAAGAGAATAAAACAACACATTTAAAAAGTTATTAAAGAAAAAAAATAGAAATCAAGAAAAAAAATATCATCACAAAAAGATAAATAACTAAATCAAATTTTTGAATAGTGTTTTTAGAAAACTTTACTCTTTTAATATAGTCATATGGTCATAGATATAGTAAGGAAATTATCAACTAAATTGAATAAATATGTGTTATATATTTTTATTCTTTTGGTAGAAATATGTATTCAGACGTGTTAGATTTTTTATTTTATTTTTATAGTCTAATTTGTCCATCCATAATGGTGCGTTGTCAAACGTAAATGGGGAAGATTTTATTGAGACTAAAATCAATAAAGTGAAAAGTATCATTAACGGATTGAGCTATCAGGACTAATATTTCCTCTCATACCAAAGTGAGAGATAAAGCTATAAGTGTATGCTTAATCTATCGTCCTATGTATTAGAAATATTACGCAAAAAAAAAAATTTCACCGATGACTTTTCTCTCCTCTCTCAATAGTTCCATTGTGTTTTTGTTTTTGTTTTTGTTTTTGTTTTTGTTTTTGTTTTTGTTTTTTTCAGTTGTTGGTTATTATGAATATTCTAGTAATATCCACACACCTTGAAATATCGTAAGACTTCCGACACAATCATTAAACCGGTATCTATTTGGAATTCTGACTCGACAGATATGAAAATATACGCTTCTGTTAAAATGACATGTAAGAAAACAATTGAATGGATAGACAACGAAAAACGAAAACTAAGCAGAGGACTTAAAATTCTTAACGATTAATTACAAGATCATCTGGCACATTTGACCCTATCCTTATATATAAGATGAGTCTTTAATCAACGGGTAGTATTTTGTCGGACAAAAAACAAGGGCATGCTAATAAACACGGTGAAGTATAGATTTCATAACTTTTTATTTTGTCCGAAACTTCAAAACAAATTATATATAATAGGAAAACATGATATAGACCGTCACTTTTAATTTAAATACTAAGACAAACCCTCCTCCTCCTCTCGTGAATCTTTAGACCAACTTCAACATCATTTGTAAAAACTTAAATTAAAATAAGTAAGATAGAAAAGAGTGTGTCAAAAAAAAAAAAGATATATATTATTCTATTAGAATAAAAATAATTTATTTACCTATTCTAACAAAGTTTATAAATATTAGGTAATTCTATAATATTAGATCAATAAAAATAAGACAGATGAGATAACTTGACACAAATATTAAAAATCAGGGCTTTTTGAGATTAAAAGTGAGAGAAATACTAACGGAAATAAACAGATGAGGTATTTTGACATAATTGTTATAATTCTTTGATATAACATATACATTTCATAGTTCACGGATATGTTGACACTAATAACATAATTCAGGGAGGAAGTCATGAAATTTTCCCTTTTAGTCTTTTATAAATAAATTCACTAATTAGAAAATAAATTGTTTACTTGATCTCATAAAACATTTGGTATAAAAAATTGATAGGTTTATTCTTAACATATATATTCTATTATTATCTTTTTTTTAATGAATATATAATCTAGAGTACAATTACGGTAAAACCCCTTTTATATACCCTATCAATAAAGCTCATTTTTAAACCGTTCAGATGTAATCAAACGACTGAAATGTAACTTACGTACGATAATTATTATACTCTTTACCTTACAGTAGTATTTGACAAATAAATTAAAAAATAAAAAAATTATTTTAAAAAAATCTACCGGTGGTGGAAGGTTGAGGGGAGGGGGGAGAGGTTTCCGTCGCCGGGGTTGGGAAGGAGGGAGGAGTAGGTTGGTCGGCGTCGTGGGGAGGGGGGGGGGGCAGATTTGGTCGGGGGAGAGCGTCGCTGGCATCGCGGGGGGGGGGGGGGGGGGGGGGGGGGGGGGGAACTGGGCTGGTCGGTGTCGGGGGAGCAAGGGTCTGTCGTCAGAATCAATGGGGGGGGACTGGGTCGACACCGACGCAGGGGGTCAGCGGGATTCGTTGCCGGCAAGGAGGTTGATTTTTTTAAAATTATTATTATTTATTATTTTTTAATTTATTAGTCAAATACTATTATACGGAAAAGTGTTATGATAATTACCGTATGCAAACAACATCTCAACCGTTTAATTACATCTGAACGGTTTAAAATGAACTCCATCGATAAGGTATATGAAAATGACTTTATTGCAGTTCTATCATATATTCTCTTATTATATATGTTCATATTTTTATCTAATAAAATTATGCCGTTGTAGTATAGTGCAATTGATCTAGTGGTGGTTTTCTACACACGGGAAGCTCCTAAGTAATAACATGCTTAACTTCTATAATACGATCAACGTCAGTGGAAATATATATACATATATATTAGATATGGGAAATGATACCATTTCACAAAACTCAATCAAAGTAAAAGCAAACTCGATCACAATCAATCATTTTCCTGTTCTTCACTCAGTGGCTTTTGATTACATCAAGAACTCGACGCATGTACTACAAAGAATTACACCCAAAAAAAAAAAAAAGAAAAAGAAAAAGATCACATGTGAACCATAAGAACTCAAAGAACTGTGTTTAACTATTTAAAAAAAAAAAAAAAAAAAAAAAAGGCACTAGAAAAACCCCCATCACAAATTCACAATGTTACCATTTACTCGTTCCCTCCACTGCTGGATTTTGATCAAGGCAAGAACTCCGAAAATTTCTCCCAAAGAATCAAAAATAATATGTAAATCAGATAAAATTTGCAAAGAACGCCATTTGCCTGTCTTCCGCAGCCGGCTTTCGGTCAGGGCAGGAAGCACGTAGTTTTCTTCATCCACTAGTTCTATGTACAAACGATAAAGTTTAAATAACACTGGAGCAGCCACATGCAAATACTCAATTCTGAACAGCAGTTCATGGTTTATGTCGGTTTATGCTGGGCCAAAATTGAGGAATGAACTGCTTGCTGAGGAGATAGAGCCTTCCCATTCACAAGAACTTGTTCTAAGAAATCCACACGGATTGATTTGAACTGGTAATCTGGCAAGAACAATAAAGGACACAAGTAAATACAGCTCGGTGGTAGAACGTCCCGTTTTAAGAATATTATACTCAAGTTTGAGCAAGTTGGTCTAATCAGCCGATCATTTCTAAGTTGGATAAATCAAGTGACAGAAGTACCTTTCCTTCCAAGATAAATCGATATGGCGATAAAAGGGTTCCAATACTGCTAGCTGATCTCCTTCTCTGACCTGCAAGAACAAGGTTTGAGTAGTTCTTTCAGAAACTACTAGGTGTATTAAAAACAAGACATCGGCCATAGTAACTGTTATCTTTAGGAGATCTACCAATTATCGTCCTCGACTACGCCAGAGATCAAAGCACAAATGCTAGTTCTGACATGGGTGTAGAAAATCGAGAATGCAGAAACTGGGAGACGCTAAAAACCCATCCGATAAACTATATGCACAATTATGCATTTTTTTAAATTGCAAAAATCAAGGGTGCTTTCATCACATAATGACAGCCATAGAAGTATATTTGAAACTGGGTCTTGCAGGGAAAAATGGTTATACTTGCACTAAAAAACTCACGCTCATAAGTCATACCACGGAGGTTAAAAAGCTAAATTGACCAAGATTTGGCAAGTATTATGATTGAATCCTGAAGGAAAAATAAAAGATTAAAAAAAAAAAAAATCTGCAGTTTCGCATGTTAACAATTGTATGGTAACACATGAGGTGGTTCACCCCTGAAATAGGTTTTACTGAGGGATTTACTACTGTCCCAGCTACAACTTTATTATTACTTAAAAGAACGAAAATTACACAGTTGATTCCAGATTTTTGGAAGAATAATAAGAATATCTTTTAAGTAAAAGGAAAAGTGATAATGATGAATTAAAGATACGGGAACTTTAATTAGATAACCCTTACCACATCATATTGCACACCGTACACTGATAGAATAAAGCATGTTTGTTTTGAATCACATATCAAGTAGTACCTGGAAGAAGAAAAAAAAGGGGAAATAAATAAAGGCATAGAAGTAATCTCAACTTTTAATAAATTTAGAGACAAGGAGGACGGTTCGGAAGATTGATGAAGAAGGGAGAAAGAGGGAAGGAGCTAATTCACTTGACCACTTCTAATTCATATTTTAGCAACATGATGTAATGCCAGTGCCGAACAACCAAAAACGAAAAATAAATTACAGTACTCAAGTAGAAAACCAAAAGTCCGTCAACCAGAGGACTTACAAGGGAGCAACATTCTCATGTTTGATGAAGAATAGCACTTTTCCCACTAATGCCACTCCTTTGTTCATGCCCTCCAGCAGATCATCAATAGTACCCTTTCTATAGGAGGAATTGACTAATAAAGAAAAGGTAACCCAAATAAAATGAGTGTAACAAATAAAAAAGGAAAAATGACAAAGCTCTCACTCCACCTGCAAATGAGCATAACTAAGAGTCGAGGTTGCTTACAATTTACAGCAGTCAGAGATGATGCTATTGATGCAAGTCTTTGGCTTTAGCATATCCCTGTTTAAGGAAGGAGGACAAAAAAAAAAAAAAGGAGTTTCAAGGACAAGCTTTCTCTACTGATGGATATTACAGGTTTTCTCCTTTTTGTTTTTTCCATTTTAAATAAGAGATTTTAAAATATTTTACAGGATACTAAAATAAAACCAAAATAAAACAGCGATTACAATAGACTAACATTATGTTGTTTGTAAATAACAGTGTTGACTACTGAGTGTCCCATAAGTAGAATGCTGTTAGAGACTAATTTATGAAGCAATACAAGAATATGCCTGATCCTAACATTTATATCTATGACTTGATTGGAAATCAGTTTCTAAATTTATCCGTCGCCCAAGGACATCTTCCAAATATATATATATATATATATACATATATATATATATATATAGAGAGAGAGAGAGAGAGAGAGAAAGCACATATTGGAGACCCCTTAATACAGCAATACACAGAGAAACGCATTACCAAAAGGTTATCTATCTTGTCAAGAAGATTAACAATCTTCTGAACCTCCTCGGTAGCCTTGAGACCAGGATCCTTTAAAGCAGCAGCTTCAAGCCAGTGAGGGCCCTCTCATAGTTCTCCAGGTATTGTTTACCTGAAATTCAGAGTCAAAAGTTATTGCACAAGACAACATGCATATACAATAATACTTGGCACCTGCATAATAACAAGTTCATATGAGTGGTATGACTTGAGCTATCAAACTCACGAGAAATTTTAAATCACCAACGCTATACCATATCTACAATTATTCAAGACAACAACTAAAATGGTGATTGTGCTTTTTCTTTCTTTCTCATTGTTATTCTCTCCATGGAAATATTTTAGACAACTATAATTAAAAATAAAATAAAAAATAAGAATCAATATAAGCATAATTCGCACCCAGCCTTTCATTTAGACTATGAACACACAAAACCACAAGGAAGCACTCTTTTGCTTAAGTTTGAAGAATATGTAAAATAGTTTGAGTTTATTAGGTTATCTTAACGCCAATATAATCAGAGTTCTTGCCATGCCAATAAGATAACTTGAAGACAGATTTCATTATCAAGGATGGTCCGTTGGGACCAACTAACGAACACGTCATTAAAGATTCTGAAAGGACCTTTAGAATCCAAATAGGAAGATTAAAATGATAAAGTAGATTGTATTTAATCTCTGATCAACTTCTCACAGTCACTCACGCAAAGACAGTCAAAAAGTACATAAGTTCATAACTTCAAAGTTATGCTACAACGCCTTTTCAATTTTCATATACTGCAAGCTAAACTGATGATCATTACTATCCCTACTTGAACTCTTAGGATCATTTAGAAGGAAGAACAGGGGTACGGAAAACCGAACTTACAGTGGCACAGTTAAAATACAAGTCCTGGATTGGACTTCATTCTTTGATCTTTCTCCTGAAATATGTGCATCATAAAACATTTTGAGTAACTTCTGGATTTGTAAAGAACCCCCCCAAATGACAAAAACAAGAGTTATTACATAATCCCTCTATAAAAATGAATACCAAGAAACTAATGCAGTTAAGAAACCAATCAAATGGATTCCTAGGGAAGTGCCTTACTCTGCACACTTACAGCCATTTTGGTATGCCTTCAAAGACTGCCTAAGTTTGTCGTGATCCCAGCACCAGTCACGAAGAAGAACTAGTAAGACATGCATTTTCCAAGGTTATCTGTCAATATGGCATGATTATGAGAAGTTGGATTAAGTAGCATAAAATAAATATTAAGGAAAAAAAAAACGTGATTGAAAAAAAAATTAAAAAAGAAAGAGAAATCTAAGAAACTTAGAAGTAAGATTTATTGGTCAGGATCGAGTATTACACCAAGAATTGCCATCCTTGACATCCAAACTTATAGCTTCCTTTGGCATGTTGAATGCTCTCTTCAATGATTTCAGCCTGATTCTCAGAACCTAGCAAAGTAGATGGAAAGCTTACCATGGTTTTGACAAAGCACGCATTTTGAAGGCCAACGTAAACATCCTCACACATCATCTTTTTGAAGAGAAAAAAAAAATATGAAGCTTATAACTCATTCTTATAACTAGATAAACAAACCTATTGATCACATCAGAAGAGACTATCTTCACCCAAAACAAGGGCGGAAAGTATAATAGAAAAATAAAAGAAACAAAAAAAACTCGGGGCAGACTTTTTAAACCAGACTAATTTATTGAACAGAAGGTGACTGCAGAAACAGTAGCTTAACTGTGGAATGGGCAAGCATAACAGCATGATAAGGATTTTCACTGGTTTTAATCTAGGTATCTGTTAATATAATTCCTTCCAGTCCTCTATTCATTGTTTATTTTAAGAATTTATAGATAAAAAGCAAACTTAAAAAACTTGTCCCTTGATTGTAAAATCGGCTTCAAAAATATCTCATGTACATGAAGAAAAGAGCCATGGGTGAGATAGATAAACAGCTAACTGATTCCTCACACTATGTAGAATTACATCTAAAGAGAGCAAAAACAAGATAAAATGTAAACAACTTACCTTGAGCTATTTTTCTATTAAGCATTGACAATTGACAAAGTATATTTTTGTTTCGACCCTGCAAAGGAAGCAGAACACGGGTCAATCTACTAGTCACAAACCTACAGAGGTCTGATAATTAGAGAAAGAAACAACAATCAGTCTAGTGAGAAACAGATATGAAAAACATTAATCTTACAAACATTGACCTTGCTTAATGCAAGAATGAAACAATTCTTTGCTGCAGATAGATCTCCCTTCTTCCAAATGCAATTACCTAAGCATAGCCAAGCATCTGCAAGGGATGGGTTCAACTTAACCTGCACAACAGGGCAATCAATTTTTACAAAACTCAATTCAATATAAACATCATAAATGGGTCAACTACAAAGCCAAAATCTGCTATTGCTTACGGCTTTCGAGAGATGATCCTCTGCTTCTTTCCTGTAGTCGGAAAATACATCTAGTATCTTTCCTCTCAGATACTCATAAGTTGCCCGTTGCAGGGGAAGTTTTCTTTGTTCTGTAAGAGGATATAATGTTTTACATACATAGATACAGCCAAACAATAACTTACGGCAAAACAATCTTTTAAACAAATGGGAACCAAATATCATTGGTTGTAACACATAACGTCAGCTAAAACACTATAGGATTTCATCCCAATTCCATGAACAAAATATGAATGGATATTTTCTGTGATATTGCTTACTTTGGCATTCCTTACAAACAGAAGATGCTAAGAAATCGAGACAACAATAATTCGATTAATAAACATGACATTGCATAAGATTCACACTTCTACATAAAACCATGAATGCATTAACAGCATCAAAATTTTGAGTATGTTTCATAAGTTGAAGTTATCAACTTTAGTTCAGAGCTTCCTCTAAATTAAAATAAATAATAAATAATAAATAAAAAAAGAAACTTCAGTTCAGAGCAGAAACTGTCGGGAAAATTATACCACAACAGAGCTCGTAAACGAAGGTTTTTACTCCATTTTCAGTAACCTTCAAAGCTTTTTCACGAATAACAGTGCCTAAATCATGGAAAAAAAAAAAAAAGATTCAACAAACTGTTTCAGCTTATTAAACAGATTGGCTAATTTTCTACTTCATCTCAAAATCATAAAATCATTTGCAGAATATTCGTTAACAAAAATTCCTTAATTCCATCTATTTTCAACAACATGAGGAACTGAAAGTCCTAAATCAAACCTTAAACCATTCGACAAATGATAGAACAGTTAGACATCTTTGAGAACAATACTACAACTTCAGGCTCTTCAGACAAGCAACGGACCCAAGGAAGACGCGGCGAAGAGAAAGTAGAGACGAGAATCAAGATTTGAGAAAGCGGCGGAAAGGGGAAGAAGTACCGGGAGGGATGGAATCGAGGAGGCTGAGAGCGAGATCGGATTGAGTCTGCAACTTGGCGGTTTTGTCGTCGGGATTGGCCGGAAAATAAGTGTCCCGGAGGAGGTAAAGATCGTCGACGGCGGCGGTGGCTCTGGCCAGTGGATCTTCTCGGCAGCTTCGCCGCTCATGTCTCGGAGTTGAGAGGTTTTCAGACAAACAGACGTCGTTTTTGGACTCGAAACGAATCGTTTCTCCTCTCTCAAGGTTAATATTGTTCTGATTTTACGAGGGACGTGGGTAAATAGTTTTTTTAAAGCAATTTTTTTAGCTTGCAGTTTGAACACCAAATCAAAATAAATAAATAAAAATTTAAATTGAAATTGATTACCTTTTGATTTTAAAATTAATTATAATTTTTTTTAATTTTTAAAAAAAATTAAAAATGGAAAAAAAAAACGGATATAAATTTTATTAAATTAGTAAAATAATTAATTTTTGAAAAAAGAAAATAATTGATTTTAAAAAATCTGATTGATCACTTAATATACAGTAAATTATTTATTAATTGATGTCAATATGTATTTTTATTAGTCAATTAATCACTGAGTAACTGAATAGCTAATAAATATTTTAACTATTAGTCATTTTTTGTAAATGAAAAAAAAAATATTGTCTTTTAAAAAAAAAAAGTGTACAAAAATGGTTTACTTATCTAATTTCATATTATGTTTCTTGGATTAGGAGGTTCAATCTCATTTTAGTACTCAAATTTTAAATGACCTACAATCAGTTTTCGAATCATTAATCTGTTCCAAAACAATTCTTGAATTCTAATGGGATTAGAAATATGTGAAATAAAAAAATAACAATATAACATTTTTAAAAGTTTTTCAAAAATACATTTTGATAATTATATGGTTGGATATGAAAAAACTAGTACTGGTAGGGGTTTTAATATTGAACTGTCAAATTCATTTTAAAAATTGTTTTTATTTTACAATATACTGTATTATTTTGATGTGATTTTTACTGAATTGAGCATTTGAAAACATACACTACAAATAAAAATACCTTACTATAAAACGTTTCATAAATATTTTTCAACAAAAAAATCACATAACATATTGCAGTAGCTCATGAGTAAAAAGAATAAAGTTAATTTTAAAAATAGAGATAAAACTAAAAGGTAAAGCTCAGTGTAGACATATATAAAAATTTTAAATCTTAATGAGAATATCATGAAAATATTGAATCTCAATAAGGGTAAAATGAAGAAGTCATAGATTTTTAAGGACTTATATTTAATTTTTTCAACAAAAAAAAAAAAAAAAAAAAGAGTCAATAAGAGTGGCTGCCCTTACTCGGCGGCTCCACCCTTGTTATGACATGTTATTTAGATACTGTTATAAATATAATTGTGAAGATACACAACATACTACATTTTTAAGATTAGCTGACTTAAAACTATGAATTCTCTCAATTGTTTGCCTACGTGTTATTTTCTTATTTTCTTTTTATTTTTAAGAAAAACTTAGAATATTTCTAAAAACATAGGTCACTGGATGACAAAAGTCTATTATTTATCATAGAATATATTGATAATTTAAAAAAAAAAAAAAAAAAAAAAAAAGTCAACATTGAAACTTTCCGATATTTTCATATCCATTGTTATTTCTTCAAAATTATCCTGTTACACAAATTACGCCGAGTCTTTACCAAATCGATATTTTGAATAAAAGATTTTACACCCAAAAGATGCTTCGACGCCTCCTCAAAACCAAATTTTCAGCGATATTTTGTCAATGAATACCGTTGTGTAATCGGATCCAAAAAATAAATAAATAAAATAAAATAAGAGAGAGAAGAGAGAGAGAGCCAGCTGTAGGACAGCTAAAAACTGTTTGAACTGTTTGTCTTTCCAATATATAGACAAAGGTAATCAAGCAAGATAAAGCATGCGCTTAATGCACTAAGCTCGTGCATTCTGTTGCATGAACTTCGTCATGACATGTACTTTTTCCTCGTCACCTTTCCTTTTACTCATATATATATATATATATTATATATATATGTTTATCTAACGTTTTCCCTTGCCTTGATCTCCTTCATACAAAGTAGTTTTCATATTTGAGGTCCTAAGATTTTATAAGGTGTTTTTAATACAAAATGGAGAGGCTGTTTCGTGTTGTAGTACTACTAGTCATTCTTGTTGCTAGCTCACCACAATCACTTGGCTTGTCTTCTAGTTCCAATCTTGCGCGGGCGATCTTCAGCTTCGGCGATTCCATTTTGGACGCCGGAAACAACCACTTCAATAAGAATTGCACCGCTCAGGCGGATTTCCCTCCCTACGGATCGAGTTTCTTCCACCGCCCCACGGGCGGTTCACCAACGGAAGAACGGTTTCTGATTTCATTTGTGAGTAGTTTACTTTTGACACTTCACTTGGTTTTTCCTCAAAACTCCTTATTAAGGCTTATTTGATTGACTTCATTTTGTGGTTTAAGTGTTATGGACTTGTTTGTATTTCTTTGACTGGTGTGATTTTGGGCAGCACAATTCATTGGCATTGATCTCCAGAAGCCCTTCCTCGAGGCGGAGATTGCGGTTTCGAATGGGAGTTGGAAGGCTTATCCCTCCAATGGCATCAACTTTGCAAGTGCTGGCAGTGGTGTTTTGCAGGCTACAAACAAGGATTTGGTAAGAAAAAAAATCTTATGTTTGGATTAGAAGATCCATTAAAAAGATGCTATATTTAATACTAGTTATTAAAGATGCAAAATCTTGTTTTTAAGTTTTAGGCAGAACCAGATTTGATTTGGGCAACACTTACTTTCCTAATTAATTGTGTTATCTGTACTAAAATTCTAATAAAGAAGTAATATGTGACCTCAAGTTGGGCAAAGCACTCTTTAGGTTTTTTTTTTTTTTTTTTGGTTGAAAGCAAAGCATTCTAATGGAATCCACTTTGCCAAATGCCAAGCAAGATCTTGATCCTAAATGTACCCAAAAAAAAAAAATACACCTCCCAATTTTATATTTTAGCACTCTTTATAATGTCGTATGTGTATAATATATATAAATACATACACACACAGCCCCTATTATCCAATATGATCCACTTGCTATTGCAAGTTGACAAAACCAGCTAAATGGCTTCAAAGAGAAATCGATGGTCCGGTTATGTGAGAACATATGCTGAGCCATGAAACACTTTCTTCAAGTTCCAAACTTAGGGTCTGTTTGAACAGTAGGTTGAAGTTGGACATTTAGAGTTTTGTTTGAAAATCATCTTATTTCGAGTTGAAATAATAAAGTTGTGTACTTCTAAAGTTTGAATTTTATAAAAATAAAAAGAGGGAAAGAGAAATGTAGACTTGTGTTATGGGTTATTTACATGAATATTTAAATTTCTTTATTTTACAAGAATGTCAAATTTAATACTTATAAAGACCACAATACCATTTTATTAATAATTGAATATAAACAAATAAAGAATTCATAAAAAAGGAAAGAAAAAATCTCTAAAAAAAATTCAAACTAAGCAAATCTTTTATAAAAGGAAAAGGAATCATTTTTATTGATTTATTATAAAGGAAAAAATAAAGGACTATAACAGATATTAGTTGTATTGTAAATGAAAAATAATCATTATAATAAATAATTGGTCAGTAAGATAAAATTCATAATGAACATATAAAGAAAATTAAACAGAAATTATATAAAAATATTAAACACTTTAAAATCTAAAAAAACATTTATGATACAATAATTATCATAAAGAAAAAAACATTATATTATATAGTAATCATAACGTGGAAAAAAAAACATACCACATTCAAAAAAGTATCATAATGTTATAGTAATTATCATAAAGAAATAAGTAATTTCATGTGACATTTAAACATTAGAAATTAACTATTAAAATAATTCCAATAATAATAAATATAATTATCATAATAACATTATAATTATTATAAAGAAAAAAATCATACTAAATAATTAGGTTTTTTACGAAATATAAATCATACTTAAAGAAATAGGTTTATAAAAAAACCTAAATCTTACTAACAACCAATCACTATAATAAACAACTAATCATTAACACAAAAATACAATAATGATGAATAAATCAGGAAAAAAAAATAGAATCATGATGAGAGAAAATGATGCTAAATATAAAAATGACAAAATAAGTATTATAAATTGTTGTTTTTAAAAAATAGATATTTATGTAATATTATTGTTTTTTTAAAAGGACATATTATAAAATGAGGTCTTAAAATAGACTTGTGTACTTATTTATCGTATTATAGCTCATTGAAGTATAAACTTTTGAAAACCAACCTAAAAAATAGAGGTAGGAGACGAAAATCCAAACGACCCCTTAAGTCGAGGATTCAAGTGGGCTGAAAAAAGGCGTCCCACAATGTTACCCAGATTAAGTCTGCAGGCCTAATGGGCCATGCTATTTCAGGTCCTGGCGTGAGCTCTTTAGCCCACTCCATCCAGCAAAAAACCTGGTCCATTAAACGACTAGATTCTTAATGCTGAATTAATGATAGGAAATTGTTAAATACCATTTTTTACAAAAATAATTGAAGTAACTAATAAGATTTTAAAATATTAAGTAACTAATAAATTTATTAGATAAAAACAAATTTACTAAGTAAGTAACATATGTACAAGACATAAATAAATAATTTATATGATAATTTTTTTTATTATTATTATTTACTCTAAATATTTTAAAAACACGCGATTTACTTCAATTTTTTTAAATTATTATTTATTTATTTCGATCATCGCCGTTGTTAATATTGTTGCTATTATTGTTATTTAAAAGGTAAACTATTTGGTGCGTTAGAAACATGACTTAGAGAAAGTTTATTGTAGAAATTCATGACCAAATTAACAAGTTAGCTAAATTACTAATACACCTAGACCTCCTCACATCTAACTCCATGTTGATGCAATGCAGGGAGTCACCCCAATCCAAGTCCAATTACAACAATTCCAAACCCTAGTAGAGCAAAAACATAGATAAAACTCTTGTGAAAAACTCCATCTTCTTCTTAGAATCAGGCTCCAACGATGTTTTCAACTACTTCCTCCCACTTTACACACCAACACTTACCCCGGACGCCTATGTGCAAGCTATGTTGGTGGAAGTCGGGAAATTCATCGACGAGCTTTACAAACTTGGTACTCGTCGAATCGCAGTGTTTTCTCTAGGGCCTGTTGGCTGCGTACCCGCTAGAGCGCTCTTAGGTGCACCTACTAGCCGATGCTTTGGGAAGATGAACAACATGGTGAAAGATTACAACAAAGGATTGGAAAGTTTAATCAAGGACATCCCTGTTAAGTACCCTGGCATGGTTGGTGTTTATGGGGCAGTTTATGATATTGTTCAGCGATTTCGAGCTATTCCAACGCGTTATGGTAAGTATCTTTGCCCTCTGAAAAATTTATAGTTCTATAATTATAATAATTTGATCCTCAAATTTGAACTGTTAGTTGAATTAAGGGAAAATTAAAAAAAATTTTGTCATATTGCATGTGCAAGGAAATTAAATACATGGTGACTGCAGTTGAGCATAAGAAATTGGAAAATAATTTTTAGAAAAAGGGAAATCTAAAAATTAACTCTTCTTTGGTCTCTATGCTCTTATTGTTGCTACCACATGATTCAAGCACAATATTTTCGGTCATAATAGAATAAACACAGGAGACAAGTTAGCTTTGAATTTAGCCTAATAATTGTTAAATTTGGTAAAAACAAAGAACATTTATACATAATCGGAAACATGTGAAAAATGTTATGCAACGTCAATTTTATTCAAAATCTATATTTTTTAGTTAACTGCATAAATTTTAAAAAAATAATAATTAATTAAAGAGTTATAGATAAACATTTCAGATTTAAAATGTTTGGATCATGCATTGCATTTGAATGTTTATTCAAACTGAATGTCTACATTCAAATGTGGAATTCAACTTGTGTATTCAAATTAAACGTGTGTTAAGATAATTTTGGTTGAATATAACATTAAATAGTATAAAGATAAATAAAAAAATGAATGTGATACGGATTATTAAAAAGTAAAAAATTTAAATTTGAACATGAGTTGAATTGTTATGAAATGATAAAACATTCAGATAATTTTACTCTAACAGTTTGGCCTACCAAACGGATATTACATTGGTGTTCAACGGTAATTATGATAATGGTTCGTCCAAACACACCAAAGATTAAAAACTTCTCGCGACAAATAGAATTGGTCCAAAATCATTTGAAATATAGGCTAATACAAAGAAAGTATTATAAAAATGTGTAGGTTTTGCGGACGTGGCAACAGCATGCTGTGGAGAAGGGACACTTGGAGGTGAGGTGCAATGTGGGACAGAGGGCTACAAGGTTTTTTCAAATCCCGATGAGTTCTTGTTCTGGGATTACTTCCACCCAACAGAACACACTTACAAACTCATCTCCAAGGCCTTCTGGGCCGGAAACACGGCCCAAATAAGGCCCATTAATCTGAAAACTCTCGCCAACGTCACCTTCTAGCCTCGAGTTTAAATCACTCTCTTTGGAATTGAATAAATTAGAAACTGATCATCATATGGATGTATTCTTTCTTGTGATGTCTACCCATGAGAGACAGAGAGAGAGGAGTTGTATGGCAAAAGCTGTTTTTGTGTTTGTGACAAATGTGCTTGAATAATGATTAATCACCAACGAAAGGAATGTTTTGTTTCACAAGATAAGAGCTAACGTGGTTTTTCCTTATAAAGGAATCCTTTTAAAAGAAAAGTTTATGTGTATGATATATTATATATGTATATATATATATTTATATATTTATATTTATATATATACAGGGGCGAAGCCTCCATAGCCAAATGAGGGTTTTCGTCGTGAAATTTTATTTTATTTTTTCAATTTTATTTCTAAAAATTTTAAAATTTTCTCATTTTTCTCCTTGATAATCCTTATACAAGTCATTTTAAAAATTTTATCTTTTAGACGGGTCCTATCTGACAGGCATCAAACTTATACTAATTACCAGTATTGAATAGGCATCAAACTTCATTATCATTACAATTATGATCCTTGAAAAGCTAAATACACGTGACACATTTTGCATTGGTCCCTATCTAATCTATGAAGGGAGTAATCTAATTATGATTAGCAGTTGACATTATTGA